>CM056953.1:24311864-24562655 GCA_029856935.1 Cyclocarya paliurus | reverse complement strand
TAATGTGCTGTCCCTGTCAATATGTCCCTTCTGCCTTGCTCTTCCTCTCTGTGAGAATTTCTTGTCCAGATCCCCCCAATGAATGTACATATATCTGCCGACATTTAATTAAAGCCTGTTTCACAACACAAACATATTTCAAGTATTTTCAGATATGCAAATATTTTCATTTCTACAACATTACTCAAACACAAAATTTTTTATTAATTTTAAATCTTCGACTTTTTCATCTAATATTAACCTAATCATTTCAAAATTTTCAAACTTAAAAAACACACACACAGTGATAACCTGGTCTAAGCTAGATCCTTACTCATATTAATTTCATTTTTTGTTTTTTCAAATGGATTTAAGATTTTGAGGAGGTTAAGGGTATGAGTTTGACTTAGGCCATGTTTTTTTGATGCAATAGCGCCCAAGCCTAAGGAAGAAGCCAACACTTATTCATTTTGGCCCTTTAAGGGTTTAGCGTTTGGAGTGGGACAGAGGCGCTCTTTTGCATGAGAAACATTAGACCTCTTAGGAAAGGGAGTGTCATTTTTTATAAGAAGCATCTGCCGCTTTTCCCTCATACATAGAAGCCCTTAACCTTCTAGAAGAAGCCAAGTGAAGGAGAAAAGCCTTAGGGTTTTGGCTCACAAAGGCACAAGCCAACCCACCTCCCACCTCGCCACTTGGCAACCATGCAAATTCACTCTATGGATTCATTGTATTTGGATTCAAAAGTGAAAGAAGGAAGGAAGAGAAGTGGGTCTTGGAAAATGCAAGGAACACAGGCCACCCACATTATTTTTACCACATGGCATTCATGCATAGGAGCACTAGAACATCTACAAGAAAGCAATCAAGAGGAGAGTTTGGTTTTCTAAGAGGCACGCCACTGGTAAGCATGCAAGACAGGTTGTGAAGTCTCTAGAAGTCCCTAGGGTTTTGGCCATGTGATACACACACCAATCATGTGTAGCTTCTGAAGAATCTTTGAGGATTTCGGGAATGACCACACGCCCACTCCATGACAATTGGCAACTATGCATTGTTTAACCTTAGGTTCATTGCATATAGACACAAAGAGGGACGAAAGAAGGCTTGGGGATTCGATAAGGGAGGCGCCATATGTCCTCCATGCAAGGGAGACCCTTAGGTTCCAGAGAAAGCAATAATGAGAAGAAGATGAAGAGGCATTAGGCTAGGACTAGAAGAAGAACCCACTTGGATCCCATCCAAGGGGTTTTTTGAAGACTTTTCATTTTTCTAGAAATAAGAGAGAATAAGTGGGGAACAAATGGCATTTATATGAGGGGCATTGAATGATCAACGCCCCTTACCTATGCTAGAGGAAACCAAGATGCATTTTGCTTCACTTCAAATTTTCTTTCCCTACCCTATCCTCTCTATCTTGCCTACTTTAGAAGAAGAAACCAACCAAAATTTTCCTTCCATCCAAACACCTATTTCGTGCAAGCAAAGATTGGGGATTCAGAATACTTTATGAGAAAGGATTGTATGGTAAGAACTCTCAAACTTCTACAACATGTCCTTCTCATGAGGACGCACACTCTTGTGAGGGTTTGGATTAAGAGATTCGGCCTAAAGGAGTGGAAGAATGTAACACCCCCTCCAGTAGGTCATGTATTTTCATGAAAATATCTTGGCAAAAGATATCATTTTTAATAAAAATAAATATTTATTTTATTAAATTATTATTTAATAAAAACATGTCTCCAAATAAAATTAAATGAAATAACTGAATAAAATTTATGTCATAAAAATAATTTATTCTAAGAAGTCTGAAATTTAATCAACTACTCCATCTAATCCTAACCCGTCTACTCTTGTTCATCATCATGCTCAGCTAGGGTGGTTTAAAAACATTAAACAAACTAAAATGAGTCATTGACTTATTAAGAAACTCATCATAACGTAAACATAATTAATATAAGGTTTTTTATAAAATATTTTATGTTGAGAATTTAAAATTATGAATGTTCATACGTATATTATGGGATGCATGACTTATCTTGGCTTATCTTACTTCTTATACTGGTCCACACACTTAACCATATGTGCAAGGTTGTACATCGGCCTCACATCCCGCGACTGCAAGCGGAACTGCTAATAGTATTTTAGCATACTGTGGTGGACCATGCTTAGGTCTGTGTTTGCACATCACCCATAAATTTGCATTGGTACCATGACAGCATCTGAATGACTATCTGATTAACTATTCTGAACTTATCTTGCACTTGATCTTATGAAAACTTACGTGTTTTATGCAACGTGAGAGGCATGAGATGCATAATACATAAATAAATATAATATGCAGAATGAAACATGAATTAAATATAACCCATTAAATATAATTTAGGCCCAATAAAAATTATCAATATTTCAATCATAGAATTATTGGGCCGGATTGTTACAAAAATGTTTTGGCCTTGTAGTGAAGTCCCACGAGACAAATGAAATATTTGTTTCGACACAAGATGGCAACCATGTCTAACTTTTTCTCTCTTATTTTTCAAAATTTAATAAAATATTTAACTCAAACTATAATACTATTTTTCATAGATATATTTAGATATTCTAAATATCCAAACAAGCCTAAAAGTATAAACATCTTTGAACCTGTTAAAAATTGAATAGAAAACAATTAAATCTGTCATTTCTTATCTGCTTAAACTGAATACAATTTGGGAGGAAAGGACACCCTTCGATACACATCAGAAAATATTTTCATTTCAAGCATCAACTAGGAAAGCTTTGATGATAGAATTATTTCTGAAAGTCATATACCTTGAAATATAAGCAGTTTACAGAAGATGTTGCTTAATTTTCACATTCTTCAGTGAATGCATCAGCTAAAACTGCTCAAGCAAGTGAATATTCAGAAGTCTTTTTGCCAAATGCTGATACTTCACATTAATTGTACAAGATCAGAACTAGAAATGCACTCTACCATGGCACAATAAATCATTATGGCCACCTCTTAAGTTTCATATCTGTAGGAATAATATGAGAACACGGCAACTTTATTCCCATGCAGTGATCATCTTCATAGGAAAAGGGCAAGGCAAAACAAAACGAAAAGAAAAAACTCATTTTCTTTTGAAAAGTAAGAAAAAACAGAATAACAAAAATGGGGGCACATGATGTCAATCTCATAGTGATGAAGGCAAACACACACGTATATGTATATTAGTTAGATGTCATGATTGGGTCTCATTGTCATGGTATGAATGAATGATCATCTGCATAAGACAGATCACAACAAATAACAACAGCTTGCCCATTTGGGTTGGAAAAATAATGCATCATTATTTAGCCCACGGAAGGAACTACTCAACCAAGCAAGTTGTATAGATTATTCGCACTACAAGAAATGGGCTTTTGCGATCAATTTATTGCAAACCAACAGACTGAATTAGTTGCAAATACAGACTATTTGCAACTAATTCAGTCTGTTGGTTGCAATAATTTGTCGCAAAAGCCTGTTTTTCTTGTAGAATTCCTAGCATAATGCCAAATGTCTGGCTCTACTTTTGGTGGTGTTCTGAAGGAATTTCTATCGACGGGTCGCATACATTGACTGTGGCTAACAAACGTGTCCTTTGGCGGTACTCACTGTTAGACTAATTAATAATATCAATTAGATTTCAAATAACATATTAAACCTTTGATGACATCCAAAATCATTAACTAAACCTCAACGGGCCTTAGATAAACTCTTGGACTTATGAACCCAACAATTTTTTTTTTTTAACAAATTTGAATAATTTATAGCTTGCAGTAGCTTATTCGGCTTGCTTTCAAGGATGAAACTAAAAATTTTAAAATTTTTTTAAATTTGTACGGTTAGATTATTTCTGAAAATAAATATTTATTTTTAATCTCATCTTATCTCATTTCATCTCTTATTAATTTATTACTGTTTATAAAATATACTATATCGAAAAAAAGCTGAAATAAGCACCCTGCCCGGTTCTTGTTCTGTACAGCTAGAAATCAAAACAGACCTGACCCTTGGTACTTGTTGTTACCGTATTTTACGTTTAGAATACAACAAACATCCAAGAAAATGCCGGAAAAAAGTCGAGTCATTTCTTGTTACTGTTTATGCATGGGCTTCAACCATTTTGGCAATATTATATTATAAAAAATTAATATAATAGTTGGTTAAGTGGGTCCCACCAGTATTTAAAAAAAACATAATTGGCTAATAAAGGATGAAAAAAAAAAAAAAAAAAAGCAAAACGCAAGCCCAGGAAAATGCTCAAATGTTAGGAAAAAACTTAATAACTGTTCATGTGCGGGCTTCAGGATGTTTCAGCGCATATGTAATATAATATTATTGATATAAGGTTGCAGGTTTCACAACTATAAATACTTCACAAAAAAGTTAAACTAATTTCATCTCATCTCTATAAACAAACACATATTTTATCTTATTTCATCTATACTCAATATATCTCAATACTATTTATACATATCTCAAAAAATTTTATCTCATCTCATCTCTAAAAAAAAAACGAAGCCAGTCTACCTGCCTGTTGGACATAATTTGGGCTTCATATAAAATTTGTAGGCCTAGAGTCCAATTTTTCATAAAGTTTAAACTTCCAACAATGAGTCTAAATTAAAAGATTAAGGCTGTTTTTGGATATTAAGTTGAGTTAGCTGAACTGAATTTTTTATGAATAGTAGTAAGTTGAGATAGCTGAGTGAGGTTTGTGAAATCCACTTAAAATAAGTTAGAAGTGTGTTTAGATGTTAAAATGAATTTAGATATATTCATGAGAAGTTATAAAATAATTGGGTCCCACCATTAAACAGTACTGTTCATCTGACTTGCAAGCAAAAAAAAAAAAATCAAGGGCAGATAACGAAAGCTGCACATGCAACCAAAGTAGGTTCACGTGGATTTGTGAGGTGAGGTGCAACAATAATCTGAAATCTGAACTTTGTCAAGTGTGGGGCCCAGCCATATTCTCACATTTGAACTGCACTCAGAAGAGGATGAAACATGCATTTGAATGTTCAAATCAGTTTAAAAATGAAGTACATTCAATTGAGTTGTGCATCCAAACGAGGCCTAATAATAACTTTGCTCTAATTTCTAACTTAAATGAATAACTTTAAATAATAGCAAAATGATCTCTTTACAAAGATTGAGGTGTCGCGAAACTAATGATAATTAAGTTCGTGAATAAAAGCTGTATACAATAAAGGGCTGCAAGAGATTTTGCAAATAAAAGCGAGTAGAATGAAGTTGTGTACAATATTGTAGTGAATACAAGTTGTATACAAGTAGAAGGACCAAAAATAATATAGAAGGAAGGAGCATAAAGGTGGAAAGAGAAATAATAAAATATCTTTAGATGGATGATGGGTGCAATTTAAATGTGGAAGTTATTGTAGCTGAAAGTAAAATATAGATGATTTACATAATCCACTAGAACACTAATAATAGTTTATTTATTTTGCATTTTTATGAAAAATGACTAACAACTTGACAAAACATGTTCTCTATTGGATTATGTAAAATACATATGAGCTAAAATGTTTCTCTATATTTAACATGCACTATTCATTTATGTATAATATTTTTTATTTTTTTTATTTCTTTATGGTCTTTTATTTCTCACATTTACACTTTTATCGACAAACCATGAAAAAGTTATGATATTATTATAATATTTTATTTAAATAGAAAGGAAATTATTCATGATAAAAATCTTGTAAAATATGAAAAAGATAAAAGGTTCACAAAAAATAGGATGAATGAGTTTTTTCCAATTTTATTTTCTTTTTGATTTCTTGTTGGGTTATTGATTGTAAGAGATATTGCAGTCACATTAATACATGAGAAAGATCGAAAGATTTGGGAATATGACAAACTTGCAAGTAGCATAATTTGAGAAAGAAATAATAGCTCATCTTATGTATGCTGTTTGTTACCTAAAATATATAAAATAAATAAATAAATAAATTTTAATTAGTTATTTTAAACGAAAATTTAGATAATTCATTGGAAACGCTCGAGGTTGATTTTTGGACAAATTGTTAACATTGGAATGCTCTTGGGGTATTTTAGATTTATTAGGGTAATAAAATATTATTATTTTTTTTTTTAAAGTTGGAAACCTCTCTTAAGGCAGGACTTTTAGACGCACTCCTGTAAAGTAAATCTCGATCCCGTACACCATACTTTGAAAAGTTTTTTTATATAAAATTGATTAAATTGTTAACTTTTTATAAAAAAAGTATGGTCTTAAAAGATTGAGTGTTAAATTTTAAACTTTAGAAGGAATGATTTACCAAGACTAAAGCCCGTAATAAAATATTTAAAATCCTATTGATTTTTTAATTAGCAATTCAAATTCAACCATCTCTGTATCACTGGTAGTAAAATTTACGAATACAAATTGAGATTTAAGAATATTCTTTGCATTAACTTTGCAACAGAAAAAGAAAAAGAAACAGCTCTTTCCATCAATCACCAAGACGTTGAAAACAATCTTGTGGTTTTGGTGGATTATAGTACTTCCCTCACCACACAGAGCCCATAACTATTGGACCGTAGCAGAGGCTCGTCTTTGACCAACGTCGAGCCCTCCCCACTTCAACCACCCACGGAGAAATCTCAACTGGTAAGCCGAGACCGATTTATTCTCTGCTCTCTCTCTTCCTATCTTACTTCTTGTTTGTATTTTGTCTCTTTAAATGCATCTATGCATTCACATTTTACAGGATTTAGGACATCTGATTGAAAGAAAAACCCATATGGGTATCCAAATTAGGCCAAAGGCTAGGTTTCCTTTCTTCTTTGGGGGTTCCGATTAGATACAGTGACTGTTTTTTTTTTTGGGACTGTTAATTTGTTGATGAGATTTGTTTCTTGTATTTATAGTTTGGTATATTGGTCAGCTTAAGATTGTGTCTTTGATCCGATTTAGAAAGGACTTGTTAACTTAATCCTTAATCTTCTTGCATACAGATATGTGGGTACTTGGATACCGGTGACCGTTATCTTTAATCAACTTCTATACGTAGAGGTTTACCTATGTACGTAAAATTCTAGTTGCAATCTAAGGGAATTTTGGGATTGGGAAATTTTTGAGCACTTTCCGTTGAGGATTCTTTTTCAAGTGAGGAGGGCAGAGGACGGTTGGTTTATTGGATCTGGGCTTTAGTTGAGACTTGTGAATGTCCAAAATGTGTCAATTTGAATATTGTTAAAGCGATACGTGGAAGAACCAAATTTAATAGC
Organism: Cyclocarya paliurus; assembly: GCA_029856935.1. Lineage (NCBI taxonomy): Eukaryota > Viridiplantae > Streptophyta > Magnoliopsida > Fagales > Juglandaceae > Cyclocarya > Cyclocarya paliurus. Next base: position 24,555,388 of record CM056953.1, on the reverse strand, counting down.
TTTATTACCAAATGTCACGAGCAAGCTGAGAGGTCATGCAAAATGGATGCGATTGTTCATATTCCTGATGATAAACGCAACTGAAACAATTCTTTGCTGTATTTTATATTTGCTAGGAACATGTATGAGATTATGTAAAGTCAAAGAAATGTGTAAAATACAGAGAAGAATTCCAGGACAGTACTGGGCACTGACTTTGAATTTCTTTGGTCTTCAGAAATCTTGTTTCGGCTAGTGATATTTTCTTTATCTTTTCTTTAATCTTTATGGACGAATCAGTTAATCTGCTGACAGACACGCCTGGTTGGGGCAGTAAGGATTCTTTTTCTTAATGGTTGAAAAGATTTTAGGAGGTTGCAACCTTTTTTTGCCATGTTTTGAAGAACTGAAGGTCCATAAAGCATTTACATATATGGTTGAGGAAGCATTTTGAAATATCTTATCTTTTTACTTCCCCCTTTTTTATTGGCAAGTTACACTAGCATCCAATATGTCTTGAACTCTGCGATCTGATCCTTCACCCCATTTGGAGGAAGAAGCATCATTTAACTTGAGTTCATTGGCTGTTTTAGAAACTTTAGGTGTGGCAAAACCTAAGTTTTAATATTAGGTGTCTTTTTTTCTCTCCACCTAAGTTTGTGGTTGTCTATACATCGCTAGTATTTATTGTGTCAAGGCAATTCAGATTGTGCAACTTTGGCAATGGAAGCAAATACAGACACTGAGCACGTGATGACAATTGAGGGAAGGGTTTCACCAACTATGCAAATTGATCCAAGAAGAGCTCGGGTCGTTTCCGTGCTGCATTGTGTGGACGCCCCTTCCTATAATTTCATGGCTGGTTCCTTTCATTGGCCACATTGGCATATGCAGAGAGGATGGAGTGATCTTGGACTTTGCAGGGCCCAATTTCGTGTGTGTGGACAACTTTGCATTTGGAGCAGTGACCCGCTACCTCCAAATTGGCAAAGAAAAGGTGTGTATTGGTTTTCCCATCTTAATTAATGGTCTGTCTTCTTTGTCATCATCTTTTCTACAACAGCTGCTACCACCAGTATTGTACCCTGCTGGTAACATGGCATACCTCAAATTTTTTTTTTTTTTTTTTGAGGGGGGGATTTTCATTGCACCAAAAGCTTGACCCTGCTTTTCTATCTGAAATTACTGCAAGACTCCTTTTTACCTTGATTTGTGCATTTTGTGCTGGAAATTATATAAGCTGGCAGTTTGTGACAATCCTTTATCAGTCAATTCCTGTTCATTAATCGCTCTTTAAAATGCTTGCAATCAGTGTTGCATCTCTCCCGATCCGTCCTCATACAATAGTGAGGATGAATACAAGCAGGATACACCTGGACAAGACGGATTGACATGGGATGATGCACTGCAAAAGAGCACTCAGGAATTCCAACATCGATCTTACAATCTCTTTACTTGTAATTGCCACTCTTTTGTAGCAAACAACCTAAACAGGTTGGGCTTTCGTTCGGGTGGGTGGAATGTGGTGAACCTTGCCACTCTCATTCTCTTCAAGGGTCACTGGGTGAGTACAGCCTCCATGGTGCGATCTATTTTACCATTTGCTATAGTATTCACCCTCGGGCTCGCATTTGGAGGATCAACCTTCCTAACTTACTTGGCCTTTTTCACCTGCATTCTTGTTGGTTGGTTTCTGCTTGGTACTTACTGTTTTAAGAATTTGATTCAGTTGTAGAATTTCTGTTGTTGGAATATTTGATGTGTACAAACTACAGTTCAACAATTTTCTTTTAATTTCAATGTTGTATATGCAAAATTGTAAGAGAATACTTCCGACAGCTTGGACATCTTAGACGAGTAGCATTAATAATTTTTTAACCTTTTGAACCAATATCTCTTTGAGGACAACTTTACTTTTCCGTCTCCCTTGCTCCCTGCACCTTGATCATCAAGCATAGGGCTAACATATTTAGCTGCTTATTGTCCTATGCTTTACATGACAAATCAAAAGCTATAAATTCTCTGATGTGTTACATGACATCCTTTGAAAAGGCATTATATTAGGAGAATGATGGTAGTATCAGTACCATTCATTGAATTAAGATTTGAAGATAGGGTTGAAGATTATCTGAAAACTTGATGGTTTCAACACTAGCTTACAAGATATTTGGATCGAAAGACAATTTTCCACAAAACCGAAAATGTTTGTCATGCAAGCATGCCATTAGCCTGGTACTAGAAAAGGTGAAGAAGTCTGTGCTATCAGGGGAAGAGATATCTGTAACCCAGTTTTTCAATTATCTTTGAAATCTCTATATCGAAGGATTATTGCCTTTGCAGTAAGCATAGTCACCTTAATAAACTACAAGTGTCCTAGAAAAGTGTCTATTGAGACAGACTGTTTTCACCTTAATACGCCGCTACGAATACCTGACAAAGCTAACATGTTTATTCTTCTCACTCTCTCAAAGAACTACAAAAAACTCTTAAATCTTTGAAGATGAGACAACCAATCAATAACATCTGTAACTGTTTGAAATGAGCGGATCACTACTGTTCTCTTTCTCTTGGTTCGAAGCACAGGTTCTCTCGCTGTTTTAGGTCTATGCTGAAAAGTGGAAACAAAGTTGTCACCATTTTCACTCTGAAAAGGAAGTAATTAATGGTTGGATGAGAGAAGATCTACTAGGGTATTTTCTCTTGTTATTCTCAGGCATAGAGGGAATTGCAGCCTTTTGCATTGCAAACTTGCTCTCTTCACTTTTGCCCCACACAACAAGGTATAGTCCAGCCACAATCAACACTGCTCCAATGACCCTGAACAGTAAAACAAAGAACATTAAGGGCTGGTTTGGTTACACAAAACCGAACTATCTCATCTTATATAATCGTTACGACTTTTTCAAACTCCCATATAAAATATAATAAACAATTCAACTTTTTTAAATTTTAAAACAAAAATAATATTAAAAAATAATATTATAACAATATTTTATTCAACTTTTAATAAAACATCTCATCTGATCTACTTAACCATAACATTTAGCAAATTGTAATGGCAAGTCACATAACTTTCCAGTCTGATAATATTATAATGATAATAATCCCACATGACAGCCATCAAGGGAATATTACAATCAATATGCCTGAGTTACCGAATATTTTACTGAAAATTGTTCACGAGAGACCGTATGCCTCAATAATGTTCATTAATATAGTATGATATTAACTTTCCCTTGTATGACTTTCTGAAGGAGGTGATAATATATTTTTTTTGCAGAAAATGTTTCAAGTATTAAAAAAACAAGAATGATTTGATAGGGCAATGAGACACACCCTCCCAAGTAGAATTCTTCTCCTAAAACAACAGAAGCCATTACAGCTACAAGCAAGGTTTGTACAGGTAGATAGACTGAAACAAATACTGGTCCTGCCCTGTCAACGACCCAAGTTTGTACTGCAAATCCCATTGCTGAAGCCACCAGTCCCTGCAACCAAAAATCTGCTTTGTCATCCCTTAGGAACTTATTAGGAGAAGAGAAAAAATAAAAGCTCAACCAAAAGTCTGATGATCCTGAATTGATTTAGTTCTTAAGCTTCAAAAAACTAAGAAATATGAGGTTCTGAGTTTAAATTACTGACCGTATAGAAAATACTGAAAAGTTCAGCACTGGAATGAACTTGCCAGGCTTGAGAGTCTTTCTCAAAGTATGCTGCAATTGCCAGAAACTGCAAAACACTGAAGAAGCAAGAATATGAGGTGGCCGAAAGCCGAGCCGGATATTTCTTCAAGAGGGGTGCTTGTAAAACAATCCAACTGGACCAACATAGGCAGTGAACAATGAGATAGATGCAACCCAAGGTCCAATCCTCCCCCTCGTCATCTCCTACAGAAAGCAAAACTCGTGATTGGTGTAAATGTGAATTTGGTGTATAAATGGCTGGCCCCTTGTAAAGGGTAATGAGTGAAGCTCCAGCAACAGAAGCAACAGTTCAAGCACCTTAGCTCTACCATCTTTCCTGTTCAAATGCACTTGCTCTATTCTGCAACACAATCACAAACGTAAAAACCAATCACCAATAGTTTTATATGGTGGATGATAACGCTTATAACTAGATAATTGCTTGCCTGAGTAGCGCAGCTATGAGAAAGGTTACAGCAGGAACAATGTTTTCTGTAGCAGAAGCAAAGGTGGGTGAAGTTTTGTCCAAACCCAGAAGATAGGATCCGTGATTGCATGTTATCCTGTGGGTACCAAAAAGCAAGATTATAAGGCAAACTTCTCCATTCATATATATATAGAGAGGATTTCTCCCTTGAAAGATCATACCCAATAAATCCGAGGAGGAAAAATTCTATCAAAATGTAGTGGTTAATGGTGGCCTGTCATTCCTACACGTACAAAGAAGAACAGACAATCCAATAAAACAAAAAGTATTTAAACATTCATGCAGCTGAGAAACGACAACATTAATGGTGAAGTACTTCACATCTGTTGTATAAACCTTGGCTGCTTACTTCTCTGAAAAATATGCAAAGGGAGCCAGAACAAACAGTGCGATAGCATTCCGATAAAGAGGGAAAACTATCTTGCTTATTCCCATATTAAGTGCAGATCTCAAGATGATATGATTCCCAGCATAACCAAACTGCCAGAGAGTCATGACCAAGTGCAGCTTCGCACGTTCAGGCACCATAGGCATTCTTTTCGGGGCAGAGGCGCTCCTGCCTCCTGTAACTTTGCTGCGTTTGCCCTTTGGAGTTAAAGCGATCACAAAGGTTGCTTTTGGAGGTTTCTCACAAACAGGATAACAAAAGAGATGTATCCACCAATGGTTTATGGCAGAGCACAGAGTAGGAGCTCAAAGCCTCATAGATCTGCGATACAAATATAAATATAAAAACAAGAAGACAAAAAGATTCCTGATATAATCACTGTCTTTGATCCCTTGTGCCGTGTGTAGAACTTACCAAAATTGATTTACAAAATTTGAGTCAGCTTTATAAATGCAGTACAATCATCTCCTTCAATTATACCTGTACTGGTTTCATCCTTATATATTCCAACTTCTTTTGTTCATTGACTTACCAGCATTAAAGTAAATTACTAGTTTTTTAAGCTAACAAACAAAGAAAATTGAACCAAAACTGAATATTATAAAACATAATTGCTTTGGACGACATTTACGTTTAGATATCTGCTATTAAATTTGAGACTTGGTGCCAAAACCAGTAGGAGTTAGAAGGAAGAGGAAGAGCATATTCTACAGAAGAGGCAATTACCCATTTAAGGTGTCAGTAGCAAATTAGATATACTTTCAAAACTGAAATGCTGGAAAGAAAAAGGTAAAAAAAAGAAAAAGCTATTGATGAATCCCCACCGAGGGAAATTCCAATCAGAGACATTTTCGACTCATGGTGGGTGGAGTGGCTCTTCCTTTAATTCCTGGGGTATATTCCTTGTGCAAACTATGAAGCAAAGAGAGAAAAAAATAATTTATCAGCAAAGAAACATGACCATCATAACACGTTATAGCCAACAAACAAAAGGGAAATAAAAAATCGCAGTCTCTTTTGGAATTTTCCACTTAATCATCAATCAATGGAGAATTTTAAAAGAGAAACAACAAAGAGTGAACTCTGAGTGTAGCAAGTATCAAAGATGAGGATGCAATTTTAAGAAGTACTAACCATGTGAGTCTGTAGTGACCAAGTGATTCAGTAGCTATCGGACATTAACTGGCAACCACGTTGAATTAAATTATTGATTTGTTTGAGTTGTGGAAGATGACAATGGCAGGAAAAGGAAGGCAACTTCCAATGCTAATTTAGCATAAAAGACATCTTGTGAAGTTATATTAATAAGGCAAGAATCATGATTATGTCTCTAATATGATGACGTAATCAAACCTGTAATATTGACAGGGACAAGATAAATGATTTTGATGTGGCAAAGCGAGTGTTAGATGCATCAACTCGTTTATTCATAGGCTTCTTTTAATCATAAAAACATTTCATAAGAATAAACTCATAAGCTGATATGATTTAATATAATATGTCAGATTATAAAATTATTTTTATTATAAAGTAGATCTAACGTATCATGTGAAGTCATCCGATTAATTTATGAATTTATTTTTATAAAATCTTTTTGTGATTGTAACATTACTTTTTTTTTTAATCCACTTGGGAAGTTTATCATAGTATATAGATCTCAGAAAGTTAACAAGAGTTGAAAAAGAAATCCTAAAAGTGAATCGCGTTGCAAAAAGTCATTTTCTTTTATTATTTTGAACTTTTTATTTGCCTTTACAACTTACAACTGCAATGTGGTACAAAGCTTTCTCTAGCAGTTGGGGTAAGTAATGATCATAGTGTTAGGGTTACTACTTATTTACTATATATTTATTATTTATAGTGTATTTATTTTTTTATTATTTTCTTTTTAAATATTTTTTTAACATATTTAATTATTAAGAAAAAATTAAAAAAATATATAATTTTATTAATAGTCACTTTTTTAACTATTAAGCAAAATTAAAAATTAAAAAAAATCAAATATAAAAAAAGTAGTAAATGAGTAGTAGGAAAGTAGTAATCCTATCATTTTCCAATTGATGAAGTCTACTGCTATACCAAATAAGGAATCCAGGAATCAAATTTCTAACTACAATTCATGATATGATTGATGACTTGCTTGGGACTAAGTTTGCCACCAAATCGGATTTGCGAGCAGATCTTATGAAATTAGATAAGTGCTGTAACACCACCTACCATTGAGTTAGGGATCACATACTTACATAAATAAAACCAGGCAAAAGATTTTATAATTTAATAATATAAATATTTATTTCATTAAAAAATTATTAAATAAACATGTCTTAAAAATATATATATATATATTTAAATATGTTTATTTAATATATATATATATATATATATATATATATATATTATATATATATATATATATATATATATATATATATATATCAAAGTCTTCAAGTAACTAAATTGAAAAATGTCTATCATAAAAACTAACTAAAAAATTTGGAACTAAATCTTATCATTTGCTTCATCTAAGTATGGCATGCCGGCTCGTACTCATCATCATCCTCACATGAGTGGTTAAAAACATTAATAAAAACTAAAATGAATCGAAAACTCAGTAAGAAACCCATCACAACATACGTAACATAATATACATAAGATTTTTAATAAAATATTTCATGCTAGGGTTAAAATCATGACATTTAACACCTATGATTATGACATGTAGGACTTGTCTTGAATTATTTGACTTATATAATTGGCCAACATTCTTAACTCTGTATGTAAAGTTTTTGTACCAGCCCCACATCTAGTGGCCACAAGAAGAACCGTTAATAGTATTTTGGCATACTATGGTGGATCATGCTTGAGTCCGTGACTTGCACATTCACCATGAATCGCATTGGTACCATGCATTTAAATGGTTATCTAGTTAATCTTATCTTTATTTTACACTTGATCTTATGAAAACTTACGTGTCTTATGCAACGTAAGACGCATGAGATATATAATATGCACATAACTATTATGTACATAATTAAACATAATAATATATTATGATAAATGACGTGCTTGCAGATATCATGACATGCGTGGTATATAAATACTGACTTCCAAATAACTAACATTAATAATAATATATCTAACAATCTAACGTGTGCTAATCCTAATTTTATGATCAATCTACTTATCTCGTTGGACTATGTCTGAAATTTTACTATGTAACTCGTCACCTATACAAGTATTGTACGTTACTAAATATTCTAGAAAAACGTGTTATAATATTCTATTTAATTAATTACATACTATATTATAGAAACTAATTTAATTTTCTTATGATTAACATAATTATTTAATTTTACAAGAAATCTAATAAATACTAATATTACTTAAATACTCATAACATATTTTATCTTCAATTTATAACTTAGTAAAATAATTATATCAAAATCTATCAAAGTAAATCGTAAAAATTCATTTCACAAAATAAACCTAATCATATTTTTAGTGTTCTATGTAAATATATAAGTCTCTGGACATAAAAATTATCGACATAAAACAAGCCTAAATAATGCAAGCGAAACTTAAAATCAATCTCAACCTAAAAACAAGTCCAACTTAATACTCTGGAACGCTGAAAAACAAGCCCAAGATTCATACTGCCATGGCTTTCAACCTAAGGGCAATAACGTAATTAAGCCCTCAAAGTCTTCATTTTTATTTGAAACAGGCTATACGATAACTTGTGAAAGGAAGAGCAGTTATGCTAGAATGCGACAGAGGTCGGAGACCCATTGAGAGAAGAACGTGCGATGGAACTGCTGCTGGACAGAGGCTACAATGATGACTTATACGACCTCCTTTGTGCGTGGTGACGAAACTATGAGAGAGAGATGAGATGGCACCATTAAACTGAGAACACAACGTGGAAATGAGGAGGGAGATTGGTCGTGGTCTTATTGGAACAGTGCGAGGATGACGGGATGCTTCCGGCCAGCTGATTTTGTGCAGTCTAGGTGGTGATACAACGAGAGAAGGCTATTGGTGTCAGAATCGAGATGGATCTTTGGTGATACGGTGAGCGACCTCCGTGGCCTGACCGTGTAATGAACTGGGAGGTGCGCTGTGAGTTTCGTTGCTGCCAGCAATGATGTCTAGTGGCTTGGAGTACTCTGTTTTGAGTTGCTTAAAGTAGGCTATTTGGATGTGCGACAGTGGCTTGTGTCACAATGGCTTCTCCTGGTTTCGATTGCTCTAGACTGCCCATGGTAAGGGAGTTTCACGATGACGCAAGCGAGTGTAATGTCGTGAGCATGAGGGAGGGGCTTAGATCTATCATGGGAGATGTTGGTGCAGGCTTACGGTGCTGAGAATGGTTTGTGTGCGTATGTGATGCAGGTGTGAGGTGTTAAAAATAGATTAATGCCATTGTGAGATACACAAGAATTGTATGGAGACTTTTTTTTTTTGAAAGAAACAGACTCGTTTCATTAATAATCCGAAGTTACAACTGTGACTTATCAATACATGGAATAATCCAGACTATAAGTCAAACTACGCCTAGGCTCTGGGGCTCCTCTGTACACTAATTTCGATGTAGCAGACATTGTCTTAACTTCTCAACAAACTCTCTCTTAACAGAGAAAGCGCTCTGTAAAACAGAATTAGAAGGCCCCCTCTGTCCTCCAAGGGAGAAAGAGTATGGGGCACTGCTATGGACACTAAATCCAACAGCCAATTTCTAATTTATTAAACCTAAATAAACATAAAAACTACAACTACTGACTAACAACTAAAATACAGAACCACAAGTACTAGTGTGACCCCGAACGTCACGCCCACTGCAAGCATTGGCCTCCCGAGCCCTGAAGGCACGAGCACCCAGCTTACGCACCACACACAACAGCCTCCACTACGCAGGCTGCACCTACGCGCGAGCACTGGTCGTACGATCACCAGCTATAACATCGCCCACCACTCTCGAAAAGCTTTTGCCCCAGATTACGTCCGATCCGATTGCGCAACACCTTACTCGGGTCAACAAAAGAACAAATAAAAAGGAACAAACACAATAGAAACGGAACAACAGAAACACAGAAAATAAAAACCGGATGAACAGTGCTCGAAGAGTAGGCAGTGACGGGAGCAGGCACTGGTCTCATGGGGAGGAAAACCGACGATCAATCTTGGAAGCCCCGGAGACAGGGAGCCCCGAGAAGCCGAGCGTGGTGTCGGCCGAGGTCTCCTTGATGGCGCGTGATGGCCACGCGCCGACGGGTCCAGAAGATTCGTCCCGCGCGTGCGGGCTACGCGCCGCTCCGGTGGACGCCGGATTTGGTAGTCTTAAAGATCGGCGGCTGGGCGTCATCCCGGTGGGGCGCGTGTAGAGAGGTGATGACCGGAAAGAGTCGAACGGCATTTCTCCTATATTTGACCTGAAAAAACACAAAAAACTTAAAAAAACACTACAACTGAAAATAAAACGTACAGAAGAGAAGGGAGGGGGGGAGGAGCCGAAGCTCCCACCCCCGTTCGTCGGTCTGAGTAAGAGAAAGTTTAAAGAGAAACGGGAGGTCTTTTCCTAGAGAGAAGAAGGGCAGCTTTGTTAGATCTGGGGCGAGAGGCATTATTTGTTGTAATTGTATGGAGACTTTTGTGTATTCTATGTAGAAGACTTTCGATTTTTCAAAAGTGACTTTTAGTTTGTCAAAGTTGTCTTTTAGTTCCTCAAGAGTGTCCTTCTATTTTTTCAAAAGTAATTTTATGGTGATAAGTACGATGAATCTTATGTGCCTATATATAAGCTGAAGCATTGTAATCTATTTTTAAAAGAGTGATAAACAAAATTTTCTTTAGACAAATATCTCTCTATCTCATTTCATATACCAATATAGTAGTATCAAGAGTAAGGTTTGAATCAAAAAGTGATTGGGAGTGAAGATTTGTAGCAGAAAAACAAGTCCCAAAGAAGACAACAATAATGACAATTGGAAACAATCAAAATATGGGAGCCCAACAACTATCATTTCATATTTTTAATAGAGAAAATTATGATTTTTAGTGTGTGAAGATGAAAACTATTTTTCTTTCATACCATTTTTGGGAATATGTAGAAGATAAGTATGAAGAATCGATAGCTGTCACAACTTTAATGGATACTCAAAAGCAACAATTGAAGGAGCATGGAAAGAAAGATGCAAAACCTTAACCTTGATTCAACAAGCTGTTGTTGAGACAATCTTCCCAAAAATTATCAATGCAAGCAAAGCAAAGGAGGTGTTGAACCCAATGTTTCAAATCTCATATAATTACCTATCTACATATGAATTTTTATGATAATAAATGAATTTAAATATAAAGGAATCTTAATCTCAAGTTGTCTACAGTGAAGCCAAACACATCAATGAATCCAACATGAGCAAGAAAGGGAACAAACTCACAAATGAAGCTCTTAGAGTAATTTTATACATCTCTTGATAAAATTTGAAGTTTTATTAAGGCTCAAAATTAATATTTTCTTATAAAATATCAAATTATATTTTCACATGTGCATGAGATATTTGAATATTAAAAATTTGAAATTTGAATTTTTGTAAGATGATTGATTATCATCTTTCATATGTGCATGACATGATCAAAAGTTTGAATTTTGAAACTTTAAAAGATGAATTGATTATCATCTTTCACATGTGCATGTTTTGTTTAAAACTTTTAAAAAATGAATGATGTTGTTTTTGATAATTTCAAGAAAGTAAAATTTTGATTTGAATATTTTGAAAAATTAATGATGTTATCTTTGATAATTACGAAAAGTGAATGATGTTATATTTGACATGTGAATCTTTTTAAATTTGAAAATGAACTCTCATGCCTATAAATAGCTCATTTGAGTTTTTCAAATTGAGAACAATATATACAACAACAAGAGTATACAACATTCATTCAAAAATTTTAATCTCTCTTCTCTAAGCATTGAGCCTTAATCCCTATTTATTTTGAGAGAGATATAATTTGCGCTGTATTGTTTTTATTTCACTCATTGAGGAGTGTTTTCTGATAACTTACCTACTATAAGCTCTTGTATCAGTAAAATGGCGTGTATAACCCTTGTACGTGTAGAAGGTGTAATACATAGAGAATAGATGTTGAATTACCACGTGTAAGGTGATTGTAAATGTAGAAGGTGTTCTAAACAGGAAATAAATGTTGAATCGCCATGTGTAAGGTAATTACATGTGTAAGGGTGTTCTACACGGATTCTTTGTAGCGGTACTACTCAAAAGTGTAATAGATTTCTAGCTCTACCTGAAAGAAATTGGATAGTGAATTTCAAAATTTTCAAGGGGTAACTTGAAAAAAGGACGTAAGCAGTGGAGATGAACCTTATTAAAATACTGAGTTTGCTTTCTTTTACCCTTACTCTTTTTATTTACTGCTGCTTCGTATTTTGCTCATATTTTATATTGTGTATTTAATTTATAATTACGGATTTTTAAATACAACCCAATTCACCCATTCTCTTGTGTTAGTCATCTGGGCAACAATTGGTATCTGAGTGTGGGTTTTTTTTTATAAGATTAACTATCTTTTGAGTTAAGATCTTATTGTTAACATTGCAGCTACATTTGGTGAAGGCCAATTTAGCAGTCGGCCTCCACTATTTTGCGAAGACAATTACACATTCTGGAAAGCTAGAATGAGAATTTTCCTTCAATCTTAAGGTTGATAAATTTGTAAATGTGTTGTAAATAGACCTTATATCCCAACAAAAGTTGTTGATGGAGTAAAGGTCAAAAAGGAAGAAGAAGAGTTTGATCGCGAAGACGATGGAATTACAACATTGAATTCAACGGCTATAAATCTCCTATATAATGCTCTTAATGGAAATGAGTTTAATAGAATAATGATTTGGAAGTTACTTATGAAGAAACTTCTCAAGTCAAAAATTTATATTCTTACTCATAAATATGAAATGTTTAAAATGAATGATGATAAATATATTTCTAGTATGTATACTTGTTTCAGCTTTACAGCTCTCGGCAAAGTCTATTCCAACGTAGAGATAGTGAGATTCTTGAAGTTAGAGATTTCAAGAAACTCGAAGTAAATGAACTCATCGAGTCACTTACCACCCATGAGTACACATTGAAAAGAGAAGAAGAAGAAGGAAAGCTAAAGAAGAGCTTGACACTTCAAGTTGTTCCTCTTGAAAGCAAAAGTGATGAAGATGAGGAAAGTGATGGCAAAGATGAAGAAGTTGCGATGATAACAAGGAAAATTAAAAGATTATTAAAGAAAAATCAAGGAAATTTTTCAAAATTTTTTTCAATAAAGATACAAGTAAATATGACTCTTTCACTTATTACAAATGCAATAAACTAGAACATATCAAGGCGGGTTGTTTTCTGCTGAAGAAATATTGAAACAAGGGTAAAAAAGTAATGAAAGTTACATGAGATGATAATTCAAGCAGTTCAGACAGCGAAGCAAGCAATAGAGAATTTGCAAATCTTTACCTTATAGCTAAAGACGATCTTGAGATAACAAATTTTGACAATATTGAAAATCCTTCATATGAATAATTGTAAAATGTCTTGCAAGAAGAATATGAAGAACCTGAGAAATTGGGTATCAAATATACTAATTTGAAAAAGAAAAATTCTTCTTTAACAAACAAAATTGATGTTTTAAGAAAAGAAAACATATTTATGAAAGATGAAAATCATGAGTTGAAAAAAAAAAGTGATTGATTTAGAAAAAATTGTTGAAAACTTTAGAAATGGAAAAAGAAATTTCGAAAAACTTCTTGATGGTTAAAGATGTGTTTTTGATAAGGCGAGTTTGGGATACATGCCAAAACAAAAATACAAACCTTATAAAAACTTTTTTGATAATCTTTCTAAATCAAAATCCAGTATTCAAAACTCTTTTCATAAAAATAAAATTTTCAAAAACAGATACTATTATAATCATTGAAGTTCTTCGTATATGTTACATGCTATTTGTAATTTTTGTAATAGATATGGTCATAATTATTATGTTTGTCCCATTAGAAAAAATATATATACAATGACTATTAGGACCATATGTATACCTAAAAATCTTGTTTCTTTTAATACTAATAAATGAAAGATCCAAAGAATTTGGGTACAAGAAAAATCATTTTAATTATTTTTGTAGGTATGCATGAAGTCCTCCATAAGCAAAAGCAAATGGTTTTTAGATAGTGGATGTTCAAGACACATGATAGGAGACAAGATTAAGTTCATTGATCTTACATCTAAAGAAGAAAAACACGTGGTATTTGGAGACAACTCGAAAAGGAAGATCATGGGAATAGGTAAAATTGTATTTGATGAATCTAATCTCATACTCTCTAAAAAATCTGTTGATGAAGAAACAAAAGGTATAAATAAACCGGATAATCTCAATCTCAACAAAGAGAGCATAATAAAAGAAGTTCAATATGGAGACATCAGGAAAGATCATCCAGAGGAACAAATTCTAGGAGAACCTTCACGAGGTATTTATGTTGATGATATGATATTTGATACTACTAATGAAAATATGTGCCAAGTTTTTATTAAAAGTATGCAGGAATAATTTGAAATGAGTATGATGAGAGAACTTAATTTCTTACTTGGATTGCAAATCAAGTATGAAGGAAATTGGAACACTAATGGGCCCATGGACCAAACTTGATAAGGATGAAACTAGTAAGCCAATTCACTCAAAAGTATATCAAGGTATGATTGGTAGTCTATTATATTTGACAGCCACTAGACCAGATATTATGTTTCAGTGTATGCTTATGTGCACGTTTTTAATTAGGGGTGCTACTCGCCCCCCGCCCCCGCATGGGCGGGGGAGTGAAATTCCTCTCCGTCCAAAAAAATGCTAAAGTTATTATACTTACTGATGTTGTGCTAAATAAGAACTATCCTGACCGTTAATCAATAGATACAAGGGGTTGGGATTGAGAAAAGATGCAAAATAGAGAAAAAACTCTGAAAAATACTAATTAATTGTAAAATTTGAAATTATTTTATGAAATCCACAAGCTAAGTTTAAATAGATTCAAAACTTGAAATTATGAGAATTTTTCAAAAAGAGAATATCTAAATTATTGCCTGAAAAATTTAATACATAATTAAATAATGATCCTGCCAACAATTTGGCCAAAATCAAAATCATTTCCAAAACTTAGAAGGAAAGATTTTCTAAGAAGTGAAAAATAAACATAAATAAAAGATTTGAAAACATAAACTGATATTGACCAAATCCAAAGAAGATTACTTTTCTTGGCATATTTGAGCAAATATACTTTCTTAAAGTAATTCAACACTATCAACATAGAATTTGAACTCAAATACCCCATATTAGTTTGGGTTTGCATTATTATCACATAATTGAAGAGAATTGATTCTTGAATTCTAAACTTTCTTGTCTCCTTTTGGATATCCAGTTAAAGCCATCGCTTTTCTTTTGTAGTCTCATCCCAATGATCATGGCAAAATGAAAATAAATTTGATCAACTTGAAATTAAAAATATTGAGTATCTCCAAAATAAAATTTCCTTCCCACATCTTAAATCTAAAAATAATATTTTGCATAGCAAAATTTGAAAAACATAATTAATTGTCTCAAAAGCAACATAATTATAGTCATGCTTTGAGTATGTAATGAGTCTTTTTAGCATTTCTCCTTCCATTTCCAAAAGTATGGTATGTAATATACAACTTTTCTAATTTTATTTATTTTTAAATACAATACTTTTTTATCATCTTTGGGTTATCTTTTAATAAATAAAAAATGCAGAAATTTGAGATGAGTGAAATGATGGTGTAGGATTTTGGAGACTTTGGAAATATAATGGCCAAAATGGGAGAATGAAACGTAAGAGAAAATATCAAACACTTTTATCAGTATATTCTGTAATTAGAATATATTATATTTATTCGTATCTACGAAGAAATAATTGATTTAATAAGTTTTCAAAAAGCATAAGACAATTATTAATTTCTTTTCAATTTTTATGCTTTCTGGATAAAAAAAAATGCTATTAAAAATCATGTTTGTTATAATATGGACCTTCACATAAAAATCTGTTATAGCATATGATAGAACTTTTACAAAAACTATATTAATTTAATTAGAGAAAACTCAAAGATCAAAATAGAATAAATAGAACTCTTAGGCATGGTTTGGATTGTGAATTGAGATGAGAGGAGATAAACTGAGATGGTTTATGAATAGTAGTGAGATGGTTTATGAATAATAGTGAATGGCTTGAGTTAAATGTTTTATGGGGTTTTGAGAAATAAAAAGTTGAATAAAAATATTAGAAGTTAAAATATTGTTAAAATATAATTTTTTAATATAATTTTTGTTTTAAAATTTGAAAAAGTTGAATTATTTTGTTTGTTTTTTTGGAAGTTTGAGAAAGTTGTAATATTTAGACAATGATTAGATGATAAAGTTGAAGATTTTAAACTAAAAAGTATTTGTGTTTGTAGTGTTTGGATATTGAGATGAGATGGAAGCATCTCTCTATCCAAACCAGGTCTGTTATTTGGAGTCTTCTCTTTACTTTTCTCTCTTAAAAGGTCAGAGGAGGTGTTTTTGTCAAGTTTCGGTTTATTTCTTGGGAATAAGCATGATAGTGGTCACTGGGCGCGGTGGTTGTTCTTAGTAGAAGGATGGAGGAATTAAAGGAAAAGTGGGAACAACTTCTATTGTTGGAGGAGGAGTACAAATTGATTAATCTAGATGGAGAAATATCTCATGAGATGAAAAGGAAATGTTAGAGAAGCCTGGTAGAGATGTCATGCTCGGACATAATCATTAGTAAAAAAGTAATAAGTTCAACCATGGGGAGAGTGTGGAAGGTGAGTAAGAAGGCTGATTCCATGGACCTGGGGTAAAATTTATTCATCCTCACTTTGGTATTAAGGCAGATAAGCAGGAGGTAATGTGGGGAGGATCATGACTTTTTGATAACTACCTCCTAATGGTTTTACTCAACCAAAAGTGATGAATTTTGAGATTGAAACATTTTGAGTCCAATTACATAGTTTTTATTTCTTTGGCATGCATGAATCGGGAGTGTGGAACCCAGATTGGTGGGACGATTGGGAATGTCATAAACGTGGTGTCTAGGAAGATGGAATTAGATAGAGGAATTTTCTTAGAGTCAAAATAGAAATAAATTTGGGGAAAGCAATAGCCAGAAGCTCATCAATTCTTGTTCAAGGAAAAAGATTATGGTTGCCAATAAAGTATGAAAAGCTTCCTCACATGTGTTTCAAATATGGCAGGATAAAACATGGAGTTAAAGGGTGTTGTACAAATGCAAATCAGAATCTATATCCTACGAAGACTGTGAACCAGTTTGGCTCCTAGTTACGGGCTAAGTCACAAGTGAAAATCAAATCCAAATTAAAGCAAGTCGATTGGGGGAGTAAGCAAAAAAGTCATCAAAAGATGGAAGATGATTGTATTGGGTCATTACACAAAACTCTGTCAGCTAATGGAGCTAGTCTGGCAATGGAGGAAAACTCAATGAATAATTTAGAGTCATGGAAGAGTATGGAAGACGGCGGAAATTATGAGAATTGGGGCTTAGATAAGGATCAATGGGACGACGCAGACAAAATAGGGGATACGTATCAACTTCAAAATCTAAGGATAATGTTTGATAGAGACAAGACAAATTTCAGGAGAACATCAGGGATGAGAAGTGGTTATCTAGAAATAAAAATAAAGTTGAATTGATAGGAATGGTTTAAAGGAAAGGCCAAGCCCAATTTGGGATGAACAAAGTTAATGTACAAGATATAGAGCCAAAAGCCCATATGGCGCAGTTGTCTTGTGAAAAGTATAATGATAGAATGATATCTACAAAAGAGGAAAGTGAGCTTCGGAAAGAGAAGAAACAACAACAGAACAACGGTAGATGGAAGAGACGGGCATGAGAAACAGGTAAATTTTCCTCACTATATGTCATTTATTCACACCAAAAGCATGTGCTTAGATTTTACCACAGAGTGAGGTTTCTGATGTTTGCGTTTTGAAGAAAGCAAGAACAAATGTGTAATAGGAGATGAGGGTATTTCAAAGAGTTTGGTGGCAGCTACTAGTCAGCTCTGCCATTCGCCATGATTCTACTAAGTTGAAACTGTCGAGGGCTCGGGAGGAGGGAACTCTCCGACAGTTGAGGACCTTTGCCTCATGGTGAAGGAAAAGAAACCCAACTTTGTCTTCTTGATGGAGACAAAACTTAGTTTGAATAGATTGAAGGAATTGAAGAGAATGATGAGTTTTGAGGGATGTTTTGCAGTGGATTCAAAGGGAAGGAAGGGAGGTCTAGCTTTGTTTTGGAAATTGATATTGAAATACCTAATTATACACAAAGGCATATTAGTGTATGGGTAAATGATGATATCACTAAGTCAAGATGGTTACTGGCAGGGTTTTATGGTTAGCATGAAACAAATAAGAGATAGTAGGCTTGGGATTTAATTGTTGCACTAAAACCCTAGTAAAATTGCTTGGTGTGTCATTGGAGATTTTAACGAGCTCCGGGTACAAAATGAAAACATTGGAGGTAGACCTCGTATTGAGACTCAGATGGATAGGTTTAGGAAGGTGCTGAAAGATTGCAATGTATTTGACCTTGGTTAAAGGGGAGAAAAATTCACCTAGAGTAACAAACATGACAATGATGCTTTTACTAAAGAGAGGCTGGACAGGGTAGTAGCTAGATGTTCTAGAGTGTTCAAAGATTCTTGGCTAGAAGAAATGGTAGCTAGATGTTTTGAACACGAGCCTATTCTTTTATACTTCACTACTAATGGTGTTGGAAAGGGGAGGAGAGCAAGGATATTCATATATGAAGCTAGTTGGAATTCATATGTTAATTGTGGAAAAATTATAGAGGCAAAATGGTCAATTTGGGGCAGCAATCCATTTTCCTTTGATAAGAGTGTAAGAGCTTCTTAATAAATGTGGCAAGGTTTTGATCAGGTGGAGTTTAGAAAATTCAAGGATATAGACTCAGACATAAAGTCAAAATCAGAAAGACTCAAACCTTTACAAGACATGGAAGGGACCCATACTACTTAAGAAATCAGGAAACTTCAAGGAGAGTTAGGAATAGTTCTAGAGAAGGAAGATATGAAATGGAAACAACGAGCAAAGTGAAATTTCTACCAATAGGGGGATAGAAATACCAAATTTTTCATGCATGTGCTTCACAAAGGAAGAAAAAAACTTTATTAAGCAGATCATAATTGACTCCAATAAGATGCTAGAAGAGACAGAGCAAATAGAAGGGGCTTTCAAGGAATATTTTGATAAATTGTTCTCATCTTCACAAGCTTCAACTGATGATATTGAAGCATGTCGCTCCTCAGTGGAAACAAAAGTAACATAAGATATGAACATCACTCTATGCGAGGATTTCACAAGAGAAGAGATTGAAGCTGCTCTTAAACAAATATACCCTTTAAAATCCCTAGGCACAGATGGTTTTGGACCATGTTTTTTCCAAAATCATTGAAAAACAGTGGGGAATGAAGTTAGTAAGGTAGTGATTAAGATCTTGAATGCAGATGGTATGATTTCTTCCCTAAATTTTACTTACATTGCTCTTATCTCCAAAGTTAAAAATCATATTCATGTGAGTGATTTTAGGTATATTAGCCTCTGTAATGTGCTATATAAAATTGAGTCAAAAGTGCTTGTCAATATACTTATGGCAATCTTACCTAATATTTTTTCTAAAAATCAAAATGCCTTTATCCCAAGTAGATTGATTACTGATAACATAATGGTTGCCTATTAGGTGTTGCATTCCATGAAAACCAGACATTGTGGTCGAGTAGGCAGTATGACAATGAAATTAGATATATTGATAGCTTATAATTGAGTTGACTGGCTTTATTTATAGGTTGTGCTGAGAAAGCTAGGGTTTAATTGAGAAATGGATTGGCTTGATGATGAAATATGTCACGTCAGTTATTTATTTAGTCCTTGTGAATGGAGGCCAGGAGAGAAAATAATCCCAACAATAGGCATAAGACAATAAAATCCTTTATCCCCATATTTGTTTATCATGTGCATTGAAGGATTGAGCTCCATGACAAATTTATCTAAAAAAGAGGAAAAATAAGGGGTGTTCCACTGAAGAGATGTGGGATGAAGATCAGTTATTTAATGTTTGTTGATGATTGTGTACTCTTAAGTGATGCTATCTAAATCTTGGTAGGGCAATCAACAACAAGGAAAGAAAATTCAATGGAGCAAAATGGAACAAAATGGGATATTCTAAAGATAGAGGTGACATGAGATTCAAAGACATAGAATGCTTCAATCAAGAAATGTTGGCTATGCAATATTGGAGGATTCTGCACTCTCCACAATCTTTAGTAGCAACTATATATAGAGAATTTCAAGCATGGTCAACTACTAGAAGCAAAACTGGGGTGGGCTCCATCACTAATATGGAGAAACTTGAGTTCAGCAATAGATCTTATAAAAAAGGATCAAGATGGAGAGTTGGTAATGGAAAGAGTATTAAAATCTGGGGAGACAAATAGCTTCCTTAACCTTTAACTTTCGGTTTTTAATCAAAAGTAAACAAGTTGGGCAGCGATTCTCATGTCAATGAACTAATAGATGAAGAATTAAAATGTTGGAAACATGATGCTATAAAAGAGATTTTCAATAAGGAAGTTGAGATAATTTGCAATATTCCAATCAGTAAAAGGGGAAGCTATGATAAAATTATTTGGGGTAACACCAACAAAGATCAATTTACTATCAGGAGTGTATATTATGTGGCCTTAATGAGTAAGAAGGTAGATGAGGGTGAGACTTTGAAGGGGCATGCAATCGATGATAGATGGAAGATAATTTTGAGGACGAAAATGCCTGGTAAGGTAAAAAAAATTATTTGTAAGGTAGAGAATAATATTCGACCTACAAAGAAGAACCTTTTCTTTAGGAATGTTGTCGATAATGATAAATGTCCTATATGCCACCAAGGAAACTGTCACTCATGTTCTCTAGAGCTACCCAGTAGCTAGTGATGCATGGGTAGAATCATTTAGTCATATTCACAAATGGCCTAGCAGAGAAATAGACTTCATGCAGATATAAGGACTGACGATTACAAAACTGTAGAAGGATGAGGTGGAATGATGTGCAATTTTGATAAGGAGGAATGACTACATCTTCAATGATAAGTTCTCTAGTCCAAACGCTCAGTATCTTTTAGCAAAGGCTGAATGAGAAGAATATCAACAAGTTTCTTCTAAAAAACAACAAAAAACAAGAATAGAAACTAAAAGCTTAATTCATTGGAATAAGCCTGATGATGAATATGTTAAAGCAAATTGTGAATCAGGATGTAGCCATAGATTCCAAAAACCAAAAAATGGGGATTGAGATCATAATTAGAGATTGTGAAGGTGTATTTTGGCCTCTATGAATGGTTAAAAAAAGTTCAACTTGCAACCAGTATTAGCTGAGTGCCTAGCTCTTTGGAGAACTCTAGAACTATGTGCAAAAATGGTTTTTCGAGTGGTTCATTTTGAAAGAGATGTTCAAATTATCATTCAGGCCATCAACAAAGAATAGGAAAGTTGGTCTTGGTATGGACAACTCATAGAAGATATCATAATAACATTGACAAAGGAGAAAATATCTTTTTATTCATAGAGAAGGCAATTAGGTGGCTCATCAATTTGCAAAGATGAGATTGACTTAGGAGGAGGAAATGATTTGGATAGAAGAAACTCCTACTTCTAGTAATGAAAATGTAACCAAAGACGAGCATTGTAATTTTTTATCATCGGTGAAGTAATTTGTTTCTATTCAAATATATATATGTATATAATAAATAGAAATTTATATATAATATGAGTTATAAATTATTTTTTATAAGCATAATGTGGCACTTGGGACATGAAGATTAGGTTATGTTTGGATGTTGAGATGATTTCAGATGATCTAGAAATACTAGCAAGAAGTAAAAAATAGTATTAAAAAATAATAAATAGTTTCTAAATAATAATAAGATAGTATGAGATGACCTAACTAAACAACAGAAGCGCTTCAAGTGGTCAGGCTATTAATCACCCAATAGCAGCCCCCCTTTCACCTGTTGCCACATAAGGAAATACACAATAATTTCAATAGGCTCCACCACACAGAATATCATCTTTCAAGAGACGTATTTGATTTCGCATGAGCCTTTCATCGCTTTTGTCTTCCTCGCTGCCCCTCTATTCCATCTCTTTGCACCGCCACCCAAGAGAAAACTCAATTCCATCGCCACCATCTCAACCTGACGCCGATCGACCGTCCGTTGCTTACCTTGGTTTTTTAGGCCATCTGACCCACACGAATTTTGCACCATCATTGCCCACACAGAATTTGCACCACTGTTGTACCACCCCAGTCGCCAACTAAGGGTTTTCATGGCTAACATTGGTGACCTTGGTATTGCTCAGGTATTTATTTTTCATCGCTAACTAACGGTTTTTCATGAATGTTGAATATGGAGTGAATGTCGAAAATGGAATGAATGTGGATGGAGGATTCAATGTGATTTCCTCTTCGAGTAGTGGTCCTTTGAAGCTATTCATTGGCATGATATTTGACAATGTGGAAGACGTCCAAGCATTTTACAAGGCATATTCAAGATGTAAAGGTTTTGCAATTCTAATGAATCATACTCGATTGTTGAAAGATAATAAAAAACTCAGTGCAATAGACTGTGATTTCCTCTCATTCCTTCGTTTAGCTAACTTCAACGTCATCTTACAGCGGTTGTTTTGGTCACTTTGAAGATCAATCCACTCAAAAAATCCACATTGTTTATTCATCTTATAGCTTAGACAATTGTAAAATCTTTTATCAAAACTATTAGCTTTTCCAAAAATCCGTAGTGTCACTTGGTAGCTACAATAGCAAAGTGGTCTCTCTAAACTAGTTTCGTCTTCCTCTCTTACAGTTCAAGAACTTGAATCGGAATGAGAACCCGAACTTCTCATTTACTATCATAATATTGAAAAAAGTAAGCAGTAATTGAAAATCACTTGAATTTACAGAGAGAAATGTCAATTTCAAAAGCAGTATAATTGAGTATAATAAATAATGGAAGGATTAGATGGTTATCAATGATTATTCATTGATTCGAATATGGCCACTGGCAATCTCAAATTTGCCTGTCCAAGTGCACTTGAGGAACTCGGCAACTTCACCTTCTTCCCCAGAAATACCATAAGAAAAGTAGCAATAGATGGACTCCCTAAAATCATTTATTATAGATGGACTCCCTAAAATCAGAAAGTCTGCTGTACTGTTATTCAAGGGAAATTTAAGATGAAAAATTCTAGGATGTTATTCTCATGTTGATAAGGTTTTTCAATAGAAATCACAACTTCTTGCTTGCTTAATTTAGAGAGTAGCCAGACACGGTGAGCCAACCACATTGGAAGCTATCACTGTCATAGAAAAAGCAAAAAATATATATCCAAAAAAAGATTTTAAAGGTAACATTTTAAACACAATTACTCTACCAAACTTGCATTTTTGGATGAACATTAATATAGGAGGCATTCGATAATACACTTCTTCTCTAGGTTGATATAATTTTTCTTCTTAGAACTTTTATCAAACACGTAACATGCATCCCATTTTATGTGGCTTCCATCGTGTGATTTCTTTCTTCTTCACCTGTAACGCCCCGGTCTTGGAGGTTCAGAGAGTTAGCTTTTTTTTTTCTCAGCTAGCTGTTATTACTTAATATCAACTCCAATATCACAACTATAAAATCCATAAAAATTCATAAAATATTAATTCATTTGCTCAACCCAAATATCCATGTTCCTACATAGGAACAACAAAGAAATTCTCAATAAAATAAATTAAAAACTCCCCAAAGACTTGAAAATATCCTTAACTCATCATATCAAAAAAAAAAAAAAATCAATTTACTAACTATGACTCTCAAATAAGTACTTGTACCCTCGGACACTTATTCCTCTACTAACATCAAGCCTTTCTAACACTGCTTACTTTTGCTCTCTAGCATAATTATCAATATTATCTAAAAAATGTTTGGAGATAAACGGTAAGTTATTAACAACTCAATAAGCAAAGAACATATACTAGTATGTAAACATAAGCATTTACAAAATTTAGAATGTAGATTAAAATATTTTACTTATAGAATGCAAAGTCAAAACATGTCATCAAAATTATCAGAGCGAAAATTCAGAAATATTCTTATTAAAAATTCCTTTGGCACGGCATAACTAAAATATCATATCAGATCAGAAATTCTATATTTAACTCCCGTGGTAGGGTTGTGCAAACCCCTGCGGCCAACTGAGCAAACACAAAATGTGAATTTTTCATTTATTATTCTTGGAGCCTCGAGTGTGCAAGGAAAGACCATTTAGAAAAACCACTTTAGCTTCCAAAGTGGGTGCTTTGAAAACATAAAAGTTAGTACTAATACGAACATACAGTTTTACACCCGTGGTAAGGTCAGACCGAAACAGAAACAAATGTCATGCTATAGGTTTCAAAAAATACATCATATCATATCAGAGTACAGAACATCTTCAAAACAGAATAGAATCAGATCACAAAAATATAATTTATGCACACATTTTCATAAGTTTCATATTCGCTCTTTTTGCATAGTTCAAAAATAGAATACCAAAAATAAACCCATGTCTACACTAGTCATGACAGAAAATACTTTATTTTTATACAAATTTTCATGAGTAATTAAAAACAAATAACTGAGATTGTTTAAAATTTCTTTTCATAACAAAACATGCATATTTTTTCAAAATCGACTTCAATTTATTTTATTTTATGCTAAGTCTAGCATAATAATCCTATTTACCTGAACTTTTTAGCTTTTCAGAATTTTCTCACAACAGTGCTGAGCAAATATTAATCGTCATCTATAAAAAATCATGTCATTTTCGTAAATTTTCAATCAAACACATATTTCGATCCTTAAACCTGAACTGCTAAAATAACATTTTTTTTTCCAAAATGTTTAAAATTTCTTAACTCTAAAATATCATTACTTCTCACATTCATTGATATTATCTTAATTTGTCCGACTAAGGCAATGAACTCTAAATTATTTATTTATGAAATCTAACTATAAAAAAATTAATACTATATTATATAATTTAAACCCTTAAATATTTGTTGTTAAACAACTCTTTGGACGAATTTAAAGTGAGACGAAACCCACTTATAATAGCATAATAATTTTCTGTAATCCAACTGAGACCCATCATAAAATCAATCCAATCGAAATATGAGTTCAAAACACCTTATAATTTGACTTCTAACTTGGAAGGTAAAATAGTAATATTATAAAACAAATATTCTCCTACGTAAAATGCAAA
Organism: Cyclocarya paliurus; assembly: GCA_029856935.1. NCBI lineage: Eukaryota > Viridiplantae > Streptophyta > Magnoliopsida > Fagales > Juglandaceae > Cyclocarya > Cyclocarya paliurus. The sequence continues at coordinate 24,530,410 of CM056953.1, read as the reverse complement.
AACCACTTTAGTTTGTAAATGTTCACTAGCGAGAGGGAGACCTAGGGCTGTGTAACGATAGACTTTCCAAGGAACATGAGTGAAGGGCGGCGAAAGGGTGGTTGGGCTAAGGTTGAAAGTGGTGAGCCTGCGGTAGAGAGAGAGACAGAGAGAGAGAGAGAGAGATCAAAGAGGAGAATGTGGGCACGTCATGAGCTTACCGAGCGAGAGCGGTAGGTTGGGGTGGCGTGAGGTGCCGGGCAGCACTTTCTGTGCAGTGTGGTGATGACGGGGTGGGGCTAGTGACGTGGCTCATAGTGGAAAACACTTCCCCTGTTTCGGTGTGGTGCAAACAGAGCACCCTTGTCCAAGGCTTTTTGGTGCCTGGGCACAGAGGTGATATGAGGGAGGAGCAGCAACGTGGTTGGCTTTTTGAGGGTCTATGAGATGTGGAGCAGTGGTACAGTGGCATAACACACTATGACTGTCGTGGCTTTGTTTTCTCTCAGTCAGGTGCATCGGCGGAGTTCTATGGGTAGTTTCCTATATGCTGCGACGAGGGTCTCTATATGTATATATACAGATGACTGGAACCCCTAGAGAAAAAGAGAGAAAGAGGTGCGCATGCAGTGGGAACAAAGGTGTTGGAATCATGCATGCAGTGAATAAAACGGGCGTGAAACGTGATCAATACTATGTGTGAAGGGAATGGAAAAATTGAAAGCTTGCATGAATATGTGGATATATATATATATATATATATATATATATATATATATATATATATATATATATAGATGCCTTATCGTGAATCCTAGAGGGATGGAAGAGTGCATGGTGTGGAGTGGAAATCGTGCGTGGTGGGGAAACTGATCATAAACTGATAGTTGGTTCTCATGGTTTAAAGCAAATGGGTGTGGGCCTTGGATTTTGGGTGTATGAGATTTGGGCTTTTTCTGTGAGTTATAGGCCCCGACTTAACCTCAAAAAATAATAACAATAATAATAATAATAATACAACTTGTCTCATAAATGTTTCTGCCAATCCCCACTTGGCCCATTACAAGATTTTAACCTAATTATCACGCCCCATAAAAAGATTTCACCTGGTCTCAAAACTATTTTCCCAGCCCTCAAAAGATTTTTCCATCCAAGTAAAAAATATTTAATGAATTTAACTAAATTGGTGAGCCCACAAAAAATGCTATTAGCCAAAACTAAAAATATTAAGACCGTAGTCTATTCCAAAAATTTATTCAAATTCTTAAATAGCTTTTCGTAAAAATTATACCCCAACAAAAATTTTAGTTAGTGGGCTTGGTGATGGGTCCTGGTGTTACATCACCAGTTTACATTCCAAGCAGACATATTACACTAAAGGAAAGGTCTATAACACAACATATATCACCATGATAATAAAGGAAAATTGAATTTAGGGTTTTCTATTTAAATGTTGAAAGGGCATACCAGAGAGGGAGTTCGAGGGTAACGTCTTCGGTGGTGGTTGGTACCAGTCCTTTGTCCTCGGCTTCGAGATACACGGAGTGGATCACCAGATCAAAGGGTGTTAGCCTCTATGCTTTGTGCGAACTCCCAATTGTTCAAGAGGGATGCGAAGGGGCAACGTTGTTCGAGGGGGGTGCAAAGGGGGCTGAGATCGTCAGGGGGGTTGTGAAAGGGGCTAAGGATTTTCTAATATAGTGCTAGTTCAAGATAATTGTGATACTTAAAAGTCTAAAGTGTCACTTAATTATTGACAGGCTGTTATTTTTGCAACATTAGAGTATTCACATTGGTCTATACATATGCATATACAAAGTCATATTTACATAATATGACTCGAAAATCATCTACATTGACTTATGCATATGCATATATATAGCTAGCTATGAACAGTTCTTATCCAAATTTGGATAGCAACTATTCATTCTACAAAACATATTTAATCATGATTTCTCTCTTCTTCCACTCTCTCTCTCACAATCTTTTCCTCTTCTCCCTCTCTTCACAACACAACAAACCTTCACCTATACATTCATTTTATTATTATAATATATTATATATATTTTTTTCATTTTATTATATTTTTAATATAATAAATAAAAAAATTATATTTTTATTATTATATTTGTATTATTAATGTCAAATGTATATAGTAGATGCTAATTGTAAAATATATATAAAAAAATTGATTTTAGAAAAAAATTAATAATAATAAAAAATAATATCTTATTATTATTTTATTTCAAATATGTATAAGCCAATATAAAAATTTTATTTAAATAGTAAAATAAATATACAAAAGAAATAATTTTACATACATATATATATATATACTAGTAAGGGCAGACACGTGCATTGCACGTGTGCCCAAGTGAAAAAATATCAAAATTTCACTACTTTGCAATTTACATTGAATTAGAAAATGACAATTTAAATCGATATAATTTCTTAAATTTATTTTTAAATAAAGAATGGAAGGAAAAAATTTATAAAGTTAGAACCAAACCAATATGTACGCATTTTGTATTCTCTAAAATCGATTATGTATAGGTTAAGTTTGTAAACCAGTATTTCTTGTTTTAATAAAAAATAAATGTTGAAGAAAATATCATTTATATTTTTAATTCAAAATTTGTTACCAATGGTTTTAAAATATGTTTCAATAAAAATTGATTTTTTGGAACTTTCTACGACCTTCTAAATATAAACAATACAGAGGTTGGGAAAAGAAAAGATGTAATAAAAGAGAAATGTGCAAAAGGACAACATATTATAAGTCAAAATTTCGAAAACACAAATTAGAACTTCAATTATACAAAAATTTACAACTTGAAATATGAAAGCTCTAACAAAACATAGGTTCACATTATAAGTTCAAATTACAATAACATCAAATAAAAAACGTTATAACTAAAATAAATACGAAGCATCAAACGCATTTTCTTCAGGGTTGGGTGAAATTTCGTAATTTCCAAAAGAGGTATGTAAAGCATTTTCCTCAAGGTTGAATAAGTTTTGATAATTTCCAAAATAGTATTCCATCAACAAATTCTTATCGTACATAATTGTTGAGGCATTGTTGGAGATATTGTTTGTATTGAATTGTGGCATCATGTAATTGCTAATTTTTTATTGAGACCAACTTCCGGCATCATTTGGCTGAGAAAGTCTTCCGTAACAGTTTTCATTAGGGTTTGGATTGACAGAACCATAAAAAAAATTCCTGGCGGCCTGTGATTCTTTCAGAGATGCAAGTTGAGTTTGTAGATTTAGAACCTGTAAAAAACAAAGTAACAAATAATTTATTAATTATGACTTACTTGAAATTAATTTTGTAATCATTATAAATAAAATAGGAAGTGTAAGGGTGAAGACCTGATGCTGGAGAGCGAAAATATGCGAAAATATACCATAAACAGGATTTTCAAGCCGAGCATGTGCTTCATACGAAATTGTGGCAACTTCTTCAGAACAATCACTCACTGCCAGATTAGAAAGGAGTTTCGATACATTACTTGCACCGAAAACTTTATGAATGGTGGAGAAGTTGGTTACTCCATGTTTATGGCTGAAATAAGGAGCATAAAGGCATTCCTTAACACATTTTCTTCTCAGAAATTTGCAAGCTTTGCAAGTGAAATCTGAAACAGCCATTTTCATCATTTGTTTCACTCTAGGAGGGCTAAATAACTACAATCGAAAGACTCAGCCTGAGCAAATCACGGAAGTTGTCGCCTGGATTCGCGGAATGTGTTGCCTAGGTTTGGGTGAAAGAAGGAAGCAGTGATATTCGTAAAATTTGTCGGCCGCGTGATTAATTAAAACAATCTTCCTCTTTAAATGCGTTGGCAAGTGTCAGACAAGTTTGCGCAAAAGAACGACGTCGTTTTATATCTGAGATTGATGATTCACTTAGCCTTGGAAGGTGGTCCTTGCTGATTCAGACGTCATTCCATGTGTCCCATGCTACTGACGTCAGACCATAAGTTAGTGATGTTTTTGGCTATTGGATTATCACCATCTATGGGGATTAATTTTTTTTTCTCGTTTTGGCATTTAGACATAATTTTTTAAAATATAATAGAAAATATATTCAAAGTTGTCATTAAGAAATAGGAAGACAAAGAAGAGGAATAAAATTGAGAAAATAGACAAATATGATTAGAAAATGGTCACTCCTTAAATACAACATAAAAGTTTTGATAAGTGCACATACATGAACTCTGAAAGGGAATTTGTAAAATATCTATTCAGTTGTTTGAGTCACGTCATTAACAGATACAACATTAAGTTTATTTTACCGCAATTTCCCAAATTCATTCATAGATGCGGCCAAATTCATTCATTCATTCATTGTTGCATTGTATTTACAAGATTTTCCATATACAAGAGGTACTCCTGTAATGATAAAAACATATATAAAAGAATTAATTGCATTCCTTAAATTTGGTTAAAAGTATAAATGTTACCTTATCTACGTGTTGCACAAGTTCTGTTGTTGTGCAATCAAATATCTGTTCTACTGTAGTTTCAAATGCGACCACTTCGGTTGAGTCGCTATCATCAAAGGCCTCTAAATAGACTCAACATCTAGGAATAATAAATAATTAATTAATTAATGATATTAGCAAATAAGATACTGTAATTAGAATGTAGAAATTATTTATTTGAAAATATGAACAAAAATATTTACCTCAGTTATGCAATTGTTAGTTTTTTGCAATTATAACATAAGAACTGTTCATCTTTCTCGTACCAAGTAGTTTTGCTGCAGTTTCCACATGATAAATAATAAAATGGCTGATGTAGATCAGACATCATAAATCTCCCTCTAACCGAGAATGTCGACCGCTACATTAGAATAAGGGAAATAAATATGGCAATAAAAGTTAAATATTACCATATCAACGAAACGCGGTAAACAATGAATATTATACATTTAACCACCTGCAGTATTGCAAATCCATAACACAGAAATCACAAACTCTTGTATTTTATCTTAATTTTATCCCAAAAAAATTTTACTCTAACCAAGATTGCTAATCAATACATTAGAATTGGGAACTAAATGCACAAATATAAGTTAGATCTTAGTACACTGACTGACCTTAACAAAGAACAAACATTTTAGATGTAACTGCACGCACTGTTCCAAACTCAGAAGGCACAATTAACAAGTTATTATTTCTCATTTCCATTTCATTCCAACCAAACTCCAATTTCCATATTCGAGAAGTAACATTTAAAAAATATGAGTATGAAAATTTTTTTTCAATAAAAAATATGCATCGCTGCACGAAAACTAAAGAATTAAATGAATTGATAAAAGTTCAGTACCACCACATTAATTGAACCGTAACAAACAATGGGAAGTCTAAATTTAATCATATGCGATGTTTGAAAACCACAAGACACAATCATATATCATAAATTTTACTCTAAGTAGGATTGATAATCAATGCATTAGAATTGAGAATTAAATGTACCAATAAAACTTAGATCTTAGTACACTAATTGAACCTAACAAACAACAAATATTTTAGATGTAACTGCACGCACTGTTTCAAATTCACAACGCATCATTAAGAAGTTCTCTTTCTCCATTTCCATTTTATCCCAACCAACCTCCAATCTCCATTTCGAAATGTAAATGACAAGAATAGGAGCATGAAAAAAAAATTCAGTAAAAAATATGGATCACTGTACTAAAACGAAACAACTAAATGAATTAATAAAATATGCACTGCTCATAAACCACAACGCACAGTTAAGAAGTTCCCATCCTCCATCTCCATTTCATCCCAACCAACCTCCAATCTCCATATTCAAAAGAAGATAGTAAAGGAAAATTTTGATAAGAAAAATTATTTATAAGAAATAGGAAATATGATTTTAGGCAATAAAATTATACCGTCATTGATGGCATAGATTTCAAGGCTTCAGCAATTTCAGAAATTTTTATTAATGGATCAGCAGAAATGGCTGAAGTTGGCGCGCCTGGCCTATTAAAATTGTTCGCAATTATTTCCTCAACCAGTGTATTGTTTTCTGTTGCCTTGGAAATTTGGATTAATAATTAAACCAAAAGATTGGAAGCCAGGAAAATACATATTAGATACGTGTGATAATAAATGGACAGAAGAGAATATAAAATGTATATTGCATCTAAATAATAAATGTAATAACTTATTTTAAATACGCAACTTACCATGCACGTAATGGAACAGTAGATGCGAGAAAATGCTCAACAGTAAAAATGCTTGTTGGTCTTGACGATAAGGATAAGCCTACATTCAAAATATATATGAATAAATATAGAAATACATGAAAAATAATAAATAAAAGTGTTATTATTAATTAAGAAGAAGTACCATTATAGGAAGAGACTTTGATTCTTGTTCCAAGAAGAATTGGCTTATTCATAATAATATATATATTTGACGGCACTTGTCATTGACAAAGCGATTCCACATTGACAAACGTAAAACTTTTTGACTACCAAAATGAGCAATGATGTTAAATTCACAAGAATAAAATTATCATAGGATATAAAAGTGAGAAATTGATGAATCTCAGATTATATATATTAATACCTTTGATCAAGCACATATATATCTTGCACCAGTGGTTTCCCGTGACTCGTGTTCACTTCTCTTGCCATGTTCATATGAATTACTATGGCCAAAATATCCAATTTATAAAATGTTTATTATTCTTTTGTAATAAGAAAGAAACACTTAAAGATAGAGACATATTTATATGATAGTTACCTATTTCTTCATCTGTGTCTTTGTACATATGAAGTTCGGGAAAAGGAATGATATTGTAATCTAGTGCTCTAAGTGGTGCATCGTCATCCTGAATGTCTTCAACAATAGTTCTGGAGTTAATTATCCACTGGAATTCATACGCTTCCCTTTTATGCCTTAGATCCAACGGCTTCAGAAAGGCATTGCCAATGTAATAAGAACGGTATATTTGAAGCGTGTCGTCACGTAAATCAATATCTCTCCCAAAAATAACTGCCTGTACGTGATTTTCCTGTAAAAAAATAAAACTAATATTCATTTCTTCAATTATGAATGAGACATAAAATAATGATATGTAAATAAAGAAATTTCTTTAATACCTTAACATCTATAAGCAGCAAATTTTGATATTTTGTAGGGAAATATTGCGCTTGACGCTTTGGTGATTTTTCGGCGACAATCATCTTTATTTTCCAGTTTTTTGTGGTTGGGCCGATGTCCTTAACCGATGTAAAGATGGTCTGCATGTTTACTGCAAATAAAACTCAGGAAATAGAGAAATGTCAATACATAACAACAAATCAACAATATTAATGAAACAATTGAACAACTTTATCAGTACTAATAATGTTAAAAGAATTCAAATACTTACATTACATCACAATGAATCTACTAAGCTCAAGAAATTTCTATATACAATATTTTTTGTATAATTCCTTTCAGAAACTGAAGTTGTTGTTGGTTTTATAAGTAATTTAACTGATTCAGCAGTTTTAGCTCTTGACAGTGCGACATATAATTGCCCATGGGAGAAGACAGGTTCTGGTAAATATATTTCGACAGAATTTAATGTTTGTCCTTGCGATTTGTTGATTGTCATTGCAAAACTAAGTCTAATAAGAAATTGTGTTCTTTTAAATGGGAAGCTATTAGTTTCATTTGTTTCAGGTAAAAATGATATTCTAAGTATAAAAACCCTTTTACCACTGTAATGGCCAGATGAAATCTGTGCGTCAATCATATTACGGCTAAAGTTACAACAAATCAGCCGTGTTCCGTTGCATAAACCCTCTGAATGATTAATATTTCTGATCAACATTATAGGTCAATTTTTTTAAAATAATAATTCATGAGGTGGCAATCTATTTGGTATTAATGTATTTAAAAAATCTTCCATAATGTCCTGTTCAGATACATCAACAGTTTCGTCAAAACTATAATATCGAACTATATCGCTGGGAAATTTATCAATGAGAATAGCATTTATTTCGTCAACTGATTATTTTTTGGAGTTAAAACAGCTCGATTTGCCATCTCAGTTAAGTTGTTGGAGTAGTTGGAGATGTTCCCATAAACAGCAGCTAACAAAGAATTTAGAGATTCAACATCATTGTTATAAGGAACAAGCATTTCTCCTGGGATCTTGATATTTTCATCCACAGTTATCGGAGGATTGCCATTGCCCACTTGAATCAGATAACGTGAGAAAGTTGGATCTAATCTGGCTCTCATGTTTTCTGTTAATTTAATTTTTTGTAGGAAAGACCATAAGTAAGAAGAAGCCAAGCTTCCATCGATCTGTTGTTCTTTTGTACAATTACGAATTACAGGTAATATCTGGCGAAAGTCTCCACCAAAAATAATAACTTTGCCACCAAAAGGGATATCTATATCGTTGATGTCTTGCAACATTTTATCTAATGCTTCTATAAAATATTTTGTAGACATATGGGCTTCATCCCATATAATCAATTTTGCAAGACGTAATAATTTAGCAAGACTTCCTTGTTTGGCGACATTATAAGTGCTATTTTTATCTGCATTTAATGGAATCTTAAATCTTGAATGTGTTGTTCGCCCTCTAGGTAAGATCGATGCAGCAACACCAGAGACAATGCAGTAGCAAGTGCTATTAGATTTTTTAATCTAACTGTAGCTAGAAGTGCTTTGTACAGAAAAGTTTTATCAGTACCAGCAGGACCTTTGACGAAAAATGCACCAGATTCATTTGATAGTAAGGTTTGTATTATCAAGTTGTATTCTTTTTTTTGTTCAGAATTTAAGGAATTTGATGCAAGTAAATCTTCTTCTGGAATTATGATAGTTCGTTCATCCTCAATTTCTGTATTAAAAAATTCATCATGCTCATAAAATATATTAGGAGGGACAAAATGATACATGTTTATATGTTTTCCCATAGATTCAAGTGTGGAAGCAATACTTTGTAGGACCATTCTCCTAACAGTTGATAGTGACACGTTTGTTGTAAGGAAATCTATAGACATTTCTTTTTCAAATCGTTCCCAAAGTTCCTTCGGATTTGTAGAATTACAGTACACCAAAATTGTTGATAAAAGACATCTTAAACTACTTGGTATTTGATATAGACAAGCCTCTTCTAAACAATTTTCTAAACTACTATCTTTATCTAACAAGCCATGTGAAGTAGTTGCTTCACGATATGTTGGTAACACAACACCATTAACTGTCCTTAATTTTTCGAATGATGTTGGTCATCTAATATGATTTAATAGTATTCGCAAGTAATATCTTTCCCTTTTAAATGGGTTAGCTGTAACAATTCGACCTATAATAGTTTTTTTCTTCCTTGGAGTCCAAATTTTGTGTTCAGAATTCCAAACAAATTTTTCAGGAAACTCTTTATACAACAAATTTCGTGCACTCTCATCAATTTGGTTCCTATGGAAAAACTCTGTTAACATTGATCTATTCGAGAAGCAAGAGTTTTAAACAATGTTTAGATTTTGATGTGCATGGAAATATAGTAAATGTTGATTCTCAAGATGTAGATGTAAACTATAGACTGATGGATACATTTCATTAAGTGTAAAACCGTATATTCTCCACATTACCTCAGGAGGAGTAATCCACCGGCCTGATTGAAATTGTTCAATTTCATCGATCTGTTCGTTATTTTCTTCATTGATAATATTGAAAGCAATCCGATCATGTCCTTTATAAATATATTTATATAAGTATTTAACAGCTTTAATTGTAGAACAGATCTCAACATTAATATGACAGTTATATTTAGAAAGAAGGTATGGATTGTATGGCACAACCCAACGGTTGTCTAAATTTTGACCTCTAATTTTAGCAGTGATTCTATTGTCACGACGCTTATACAGCGGAAAACAATCTGTTCCAACAGTGGTTGTAGGTGCAAAATCTTTGGGGTATTGGCTCTTACAAATGCTAGTTTTTTTCATACATACATTGGCTGGATTCAAAATTCCATAAGGACCATGCATCATATGCCTAACAACGGCGTTATATAAGTGTAAATTTTTTGTCTTATCAGGTATTTCTGCTGAAACAATTTCGTCAAAAGTCTCAGGGGCATAAATTCTCCAATCTCTCTGAAATATAATTAAGAAATGAATATGCGGTAGACCTCTTTTTTGATGTTCAATGGTATAAACGTATGCTACAACTTTGCCAAAAATTTGTTGCTTGAATAAATCAACTTTTAGATCTTCTAATTTGGCTCTAAAAATTCTTGCAACTAAATCAGGGCGATTCTGAACTTCTTCCTGTGGATGTAGATGTTCTAAGATTTCATTCCAGTTTGGGTTGCATGTTATAGTTAGGAAAATGTCAGGTTTGCCGAAATGTTGGACCAAAGCCATTGCTTCCATATATCTCTTACACATATCTCTTGGACCTCCAATAAAAGATGAAGGTAGGATAATGCGTTTTCCAATTTTGGAAGAGCTAGTTTCTCCAATTGAAATACTATCTACAATACCCTGATATACATCTGATCTTATTTCATGTTGTTTTGAACGGAAATAATCTAGTTTTGATGTTTCAATTTTAATGTACATGTCAACAACAAATTGTTGTAGTAAACGGTCAGATAGTAACAAAATTGATCTGTGTGTATATCTCATTTGTAGTTTGAAACAGTAATATTCACGGCAAGAAACTGCTGGTGCTTTCTTCTTTTTCTCCAGAACTAAAAATAATATAAGATAGAATTTAGGAAAATTATATGATATTAGAATATACGATTAAATAGATAGAAACGAATTATTACCTTATTGTTCATTCTGGAGAAATTCTTCTGCGCTATTTGAATTTTGAATATGACATGATTTTAATGTTTGGTTGCTTACTGATACTGTACCTTTTTAAAGTTTTTTTATTCCTTGAAGCCAACCAGGATCACCGAAAGAAAACAGTAGTGGATATTGTAGTGGATCGTAACAACCAAAATAGTATTGAACAATATAACTACCACCGGCTTTGTTGAAAACAATAATGTCACGCCCTTTTTGTTCAGTACTTGTGTCAGTTTCTATTCAAATTGCTGCAACTTGTGATACTGAGGGAGCATTGTAAACACGTTGATCTAAATCAGCATATGCTCTTATACGAATTGTATGATGTTGAACATTTAGAAAGTTGTTGAGAGTACGAAAAAAGTGAGAGTATGGATGATCGTCAAGTATAATCATTAACTGAGCAATGATCGATGCATTTAATCTTTCTGCATCATCTATACGGTTTTGTAATTCATATTCAGTATCGTAGAAATATAATTGTAAATACGAAGGGTGTCCATTTTCAGGTATTAAGTTGTTAATGTAATGATATATCTGTCCCTGAACTCTAAATGTGTAAATCCCTCTGTTTCTTTTACATAGATCCGTGTCAAATTTAACCCCAAACGATGTGAAAGCAAATTTGTTATTGTACGTACGTGCATAGGTACAAAAATTTACAGACACAGTTGAATCAGAAGTAAACAGTTGGTAAAGGTCGTCGGAAAGTTGGTTACAACTCAATGATATTGTGCCGTCGGCACAGTAGAAGTCGTTGGGTTCATGATAAATTCTTTTTGCTCCACAATATCGACATGAAATAACTGATGGCAAGTAATCTGGCTCCAGGAATGTAGTTTTCAATATTTGTCTTAAAGAAGTTGTAAATCTTGGAGCAGCTATAATATTGTCCAAGTTGAAAGCAAACAACCTAGATAGAACATGTGTGTTTCTATTCGCAGTATTGTCAAAGGCATGAGAATTTGAAGAAGATCAAATTTCTCTTATAGAAATAATTACATTATCTCTTCGAGTATAAGGTAAACTATGCTGGAATTTTGTTTCTATTTGATTTTGCTTGTTTCTATATTCCTTTTGTTCTGCATACGTTTTTCTTATCTTTCGACCTTTTTTTTTCCTTTTTCTCCTCCGACTGACAAGCATACCAACTTTTTTTCCTAGCGTTATTTCTAGATTCTTCAAAATTTATTTTTAAAACGTGTTAGATAAACGTTAATGACGATAAAATGTATAAAGTTGCAAAATTTTTTTGTTAATAGAAAATAACCTACCGGTGGGCATTGTAAAGAAGGCTACAAATTTCGCAGCAATTTCAATAACTAATAAAAAGAAAGAAACGAATATATCAACTATCCAAACGTAGAAAACACACAAATATATAGGAAATGAAGAATAGTACAATTATCTATATTTAAAACAGGTAGCTATAATAGTTAAACATATCCGGATGTAGATGACAAATAAATGATCAGTGGAGATGGAGCAGATGAACGACGATCAGAATGAAGAGCAGGAAGATATTTGCAGAAGCAGGAATTCTGTTGGAAAACAATGTGGAAGAAAGTAATATTATAATTTCAGGCATCTACCAACGTTTGCTAAATAATTATGCATTATCATATTACATTTGAAAGTCTTGATATTTTTTTTATTAAAATTTTTCTAACAGTTATAATATGATCGAAGAAAAAATAACTATATGTAGAATAAAATCTTTCTTCCTAATTTTGCAAACAAATTTTTTTTTTTTACTTGTTTTTGTTTTTTATATGGCATTGTTGAATAATTAATTTTTTTATCTACCGATGTTTGTTAAATAATTATGAGTTATCATATCACAATTGAAGGTTTTTTTTTTTATTAAAATTTTTCTAACAGTTATAATATTATCCGAGCAAAAATAACTATATGCAGAATAAAATCTTTCTTTATAATTTTGCAACAAAAGGTTATTTTTTTTGCTTACTTTTTTTTTTTTTTTTGATATGGCATTGTTAGGTTTTTTTTTTTTTTTTTAATTTGTAGAAGTTATCAACAATTTTTTTTATCATTGTCATGGCCTATGAAATAACTATATGTAGAATAAAATCTTTATTTTTAATTTTGGAAGGAAATTGTTTTTTCTCTTTACTTATTTTTCTTTTCTATATGGCATTGTTAAATAATTATGTTTCTTATCTACCAATGTTTGGTAAATAATTATGCATTATCATATTACAAGTGAAGGTTTTTTTTTTTTTTGCCATATGGAATTGTTAGGTTTTTTTTTCCTATTTGTAGAAATTATCAAGAATTTTTTTATTATTATCATGGTCCATGTAGATGCCATTTTACTTTATTTTACATACTATTTTGTCTTTGGTAGGATATTTCTCCTATAATGGTTTACAGGGATGTAATGGTAGGATTCTTCTACTCGTCCGATTGACAAGCAGATCAATTTTTTTTTTCTAGCGTTATTTTCAGGTTCTTTGAAATTTATTTTTAAAGCGTGTTAGATAAATTACATTAATGATGAGGATATGTATGAAGTTACGAAATTTCTTTTAATGGAAAATAACCCACCGGTGGGCATTCTTAAGAAGGGCTACAAATTTGGCAGTAGTTTCAACAACTAATAGGAAAATGAGAACGAATATATGAAATATGCAAACGTAGAAGACGGACAAATATATAGGAACTAAACAATAGTACAGTTATCCATATTTAAAACAGGAATAAAATATATGTGTAACAACAACTAGGCAATTTTATATTAGTATTTGTATGAATAATAACAAAACATACCTCGATATAGAGGACAAAGGAAGGCTCAGTGGAGATAGAATAGATCAACAACGAGCGGAATGAAGAACAGGAAGACAATTACAGAAGCAGAAATTCTGTTGGAAAGCAATGTTAAAAAAAATGACGTTATCATTTCAGTAATCTACCAATATAATTTTGAACCTAAAAAGTACATTAGTAAATGTATTAAATAATTTATTGAATATAATTTTTCATCATTTATAACTACAAAAAAACAACTCCAACAAATTGTAATACATCAGAAAATTTTAAAAAGTTATGAATTGTTGTTATTAATTTTGGATTACTTATTAAAATACAAATTAAAGGAAAAATAGGCATAAATAAATATTTTCTCTTTTTTTTTGAAGAATTTTTTTCTGTTATCATGAGATTATAAGGTAATAGTTAGGCCGGAATTTATTTTTAACACAAACTATCTTTCAGATGTAAACCCAGGAAAAGACAAATGAAGCCCAAATTTTCATACATCTAAAGCGTAGCCCCTAACACTTCAATCCCATCTTCTAAGATTTGCTTGTCCTTATCTATTTTTTCGCCATGTCTGTGCTGGTATCTAAATTGTTGTTCGCAAGCCTACAGATCTAAGGTTACGTTGATGAGTCTCTGATTTCTTTATTTATTTTGTCCATTTTATTTTATGTGTGGGGTTGTTGCCATGAATATATTGGCTGGAAGTTTCTTTTCATGCTTAAGAATTTTTAACTCTCTCTTTCTCATCTTCTGATTTATCTTTTATATATGATTTTATATTGTTTGAGCATATTTTACTGTATCTGATATTTTACATATCTTCTGAACATGTGTACTTGAAGTGTTGCTAAATTTCTTTTGTCCTCACCTATATTGCCTAATATTAAAATCAAATCAAGTAATATAGTATCAAACTATTTACAATTAAGAAATTTAAATACACATATAGCTGATATTTACTAATTGTAATTAATAATAACAATTTCACATACTTACAAAATGCTTCGAACAAGTAAGTGAAAAAAATATTATACAATACAAAGAAGAGCATCTATTTGTATGAATAGTAATAGAACATATCTAACTAGAGATGAAAACGAATAAATGATCAGTTGAAATAGAGCAGAGCAGCAATCAGCAGATTGAGCAACGTACAACAAGATAAGTATAGAAGCAGTAATTGTGCTGTAGAAGAATATATTACAAAAGCTGACATAATCATTTTAATAAGATATTGTTGTTTCTTAAATAAGACTATACTAACACATTAGAATATAAGTTCGTAATAATTTTTTATTAAAATGTTTGGAGAAATTTTCATATTATCTAAACAAAATTGACTATATGTTTAGAATAAAATTTTTGTGATTGGAAATAAAATTTGGAAAATTTTGAAATTGGTCCTTTTTTTTTACAAAGTTATTTTTACATCTAAAACCTACCTTATTCGAAGTTTGAGATGTTACTATTCTCTCTCAGTGAGATATGGGAGATTTATTTGTTTGTGACATATATGCTATCGAACAATTTTCATATTACCTAAACAAAATTGACTATATATTTAAAATAAAATTTTTACGATTTCAAATAAAATTTGCGAGATATTGAAATTGATCTTTTTTTTGACAACTTTATTTTTACATCTAAAACCTAGCTTATTTGAAGTCTCAGATCTTGACATTATATCTATGTGAGATGCGGGAGATTTATTTATTTGTGCCATATATGCTATGGTCTTTTTCTATTACGGGCTAGGTTTTAGATGGAAAGGACCTAGCTTTTTCTATTTATCTGTCTGCACAGCCTAAGATATTATGCACCTCTGACTATTTAAATTTTTTCCTATTGTGTATTTTCTATTTTTTTTCCGTTATAATTTCTAGTTTTAAAATTTTTTTTCCCTAACTGTAATTGTAATTAGTTACAATTTTTTCCTAATTGTAATTAATAATAACAATTTCACATACTTGCAAAATGCTTCGAACAAGTAAGTGCATAGAATATTATACAATACAAAGAAGAGCATCTATTTGTATGAATAGTAATAGAACATACGTAGCTAGAGATGGGAACCAATAAATGATAAGTTGAAATAGAGCAGAGCTACAACCAGAAGATTGAGGAACGTAGAGCAAGATAAGTATAGAAGCAGTACTTTTGTTGCAGAAGAATATATTACGAAAGCTGACATAATCATTTTAATAATATGTTGGTGTTTCTTAAATAAGACTATACTAACATATTAGAATATAAGTTGGTAATAATTTTTTATTAAAATGTTTGGAGAAATTTTCATATTATCTAAACAAAATTGACTATATATTTAGAATAAAATTTTTGTGATTGGAAATAAAATTTGGAAAATTTTGAAATTGGTCATTTTTTTTTACAAATTTTTTTTTACATCTAAAACATAGCTTATTCGAAGTTTGAGATGTTACTATTCTCTCTCAGTGAGATATGGAGCATTTATTTGTTTGTGATATATATGCTATACGGACAATTTTCATATTATCTAAACAAAATTGACTATATATTTAGAATAAAATTTTTACGATTTCAAATAAAATTTGCGAGATATTGAAATTGATTTTTTTTTACAGCTTTATTTTTACATCTAAAACCTAGGTTATTTGAAGTCTCAGATCTTAACATTATCTCTATGTGAGATGTGGGAGATTTATTTATTTGTGCCATATATGCTATGGTCTTTTTTTATTAGGGGCTAGATTTTAGATGGAAAGTACCTAGCTTTTTCTATTTATCTGTCTGCACAGTCTAAGATATTATGCGCATCTGATTATTTAAATTTTTTCATATTGTGTATTTTCTATTTTTTTACGTTATAATTTCTAGTGTTAAAATTTTTGTTAACCGGAATTGCTACTTTGGTTCTAACGTATATGTCTAATCTATTATCAATTTACAAAAGGAAATAATTTGATTTTATTTATATAGTAGACCATTTATGAAATAGTTCCCGTAGTAGTTGATAATTTAAAAACGTAGTGAAAGGACATAACGGTAATAACAGCTATTCTATTAGATTACAGAATTTTGCATATATACATAAAACTCTTCAAGCGAGCGACTATGCGAAAAGAGGTATTGAACTGCAGCGGCATGAGCAAGAAGTTAATACCGAGAGAGAGAAACGGAACGGTGCCAACGAGTTACGAAGGTGCTAAGAGAATATTTTCGTCAGCGAGACGGTGGAGCACTGATAGCAGCTGGACAAGAAGCCGAGAGGCCGTTGGCCTGTTTCGAATGAGAATACTCTGTTTTTGGGAGGTAAAATAGGGGATATGTTTTCAGGAGGTAAAAGGGAAACCAAGCTGCGGTGATGGGACGGCGTGGCTTATTCATGGTGGTAATGTGGTTGACGGTAAGAGAAGCGCCTGCTGGACAGTGGGTTGTGGTCGTTTGCCTATGGAGGTAATGGTACAATGCAGATGATAGCATTCGGTGCAATATGCGGTATTTGGCCTCGGGAACAAACTTCTTAACAACATGAAAAGAAGAGGAACAAGGCCATAGCAAAGAACACTAACGTGTAACGCATATGCGTGGTGAACGTGTACTGCTGTAGTTTGAGGGACATGCATGGCAATTAGCATGCACCGAATACTGTGGTGGCCTCATGTTATTTGAAGAAAATTTTAAGTTCACACACAAAAGCAGTCGACTCAAGCGGCGGGGGAAGAAAAGCTGAAATAAAGAAGCAACAGTCATGATGGAGGAGGCATGATGGACAACTGTGCCATCTGCCAGAGGATAGATCTGTATCCATGAACGTGCACTGCTGTAGTTTGAGGGACATGCATGGCAGTCGGTGCGATATGTGGTATTTGGCCTCGGGAACAAGCTGGTTAACCCCATGAAAAGAAGAGGAACAACGCCATAGCAAAGAACACCAACGTGTAACGCATTCGTGTGGTGAGCGTGCACTGGTGTAGTTTGAGAGACATGCATGGCAATTAGCATGCACTGAATACTGTGGTGGCCTCATGTTATTGGAAGAAAATTTTAAGTTTACACACAAAAGCAGTCGATTCAAGCGGCAGGAGAAGAAAAGCTGAAAAAAAGAACCAACAATCATGATGGAGGAGGCATGATGGACGACTGTGCAATCTGCGAGATGATAGATTTGTGGATACAAGCGGTGGATTTTACCTACTTATTCGCATGCATGAGAATAGAAACTGCAGGGTTGCTATAATTAAATAAGAAGATGATGGCGTATTATATGTTGCTCTAATTAAATAATAAGACGAGGGTTTAAAGTGAGAAAAAAAAAGTGTACGACACCTGCCTGCTTATTGACTCTTATTATATATAAAGATATATACCAATATTAATACTCATAGCCCGGTCGTTAGGATTTCTCAACTCAACAAACATAGCCTCAATTCTCCCATTTATAATATTTTTAGCATTTTTCTACGAGTACCCGCTTAAAAACGCCTACTTCCGACTTCGTGACCGACTCTGTTTCGGTACTCCAACGCACCGTTCGGCTGAACCACCATTTTTCGGAGCTCCGCCACTCACAATCTTGTTCTCTCTCGCAGGCGCTCGCGCGATTTCGTATTCGTCTCCGTCTTTCATCCAAGCCGTAATACGCAACCAAATTCCACAAATTGTTGTGCTTCTTGCATGGCGATTTCTTTAATTGCTAGTAAATTTTGAGAAGTGTTGCTGCAAATCCTAGTTCTAGCGTTTCAGTGAATGTAAAAAAGAAAATGCCCCCTAAGGTGGAGAAAGGAACGGTCAAATCCGTTGAAATTATCGACTGTAGCGGCGAGGAAGGAGGTGCTGTGGTGGGAAAGACAACAACAAGCAATAAAACGGCGTTGCAACCCAGCCCCCAAGTGCAGCAAACCCTCGACTCCCGCAGTTTCTGGAAAGCCGGGGCCTACGATGTGGGTCCCACCACGAAACGCCCACCTGACCACGGTTCACCTATAACATCTCACTTCTTCTTCTTCTTCTTTTCAAGCTTTCTAACTTTATCATTGATATCATACTCACGCTTATTCGGTTGTGGCTGTTTCTTTTTTGCCCTAAAATTTTATTTACAGGTCATTTGGAGCACGCCCGGGTCCACCCAAAGTTTCTTCATTCTAATGCCACTTCGCATAGATGGGCTTTTGGAGGTGAGCTATTTTTCCAAAGCAAAAGAGAAAGCGCCAAGTAGCTGAACTCTCAATGTCTTGTTCTATCGTGCGTTCCTATTCAAACACTTAGGTGTTTTACAATGCCTTTTTGGCTACGTGTTTACTGTTTAGTGTAAAAAGTAATACATTTGAAAGCTTGTATGTCAATGACAATGTCGTCCAACTTAGTGGCCTGCATGAAATTGTATACAGAACACAGAGCTGTGCCAGGAAATATGGCAATTTTGTTGTTGCTTTAGTTTAGGCACTGGCAAAGATACGGCCTGGAAATGTTGTTTCCAAGTTTGAGCGCACCTGGTTTCTGAAATGATAGATGTTGGAGTTGCTTATGACCGACAAAAACAGTTGATAGGCTTTTTACACTCCCAAGAAAAAAATGAAATTTGTATAATATATTATGTTTGTGCGATACACTTATGAAGTGCTTTTGCTTCCAATGCAATATCAGTTGTAATTCCGAGACCTTGATTTGACCAGTAGAGCATAGATCGGACCATTTGTGTTACAAGTTTCTAAAGTGTGAGTTGAAAGTCTGGAATGTTTGTATGTAATTATTAAATGTGCACATATTAGTCATGTGAATGCTCGAGAAATTAGAATATATGTTCCTTTTTGTGAACTAATACAATCAATTACTTTTTGGGGCAGCAATTGCTGAGCTCTTGGATAATGCTGTTGACGAGGTATGATTTAACTTGGTTATTCGTGATGCCATACTGTTTATTAAAGCAGCAATTCTGTGTCATCGATGTCACATGGTTGGGTGTGTGTTAGTTGCTTTTAAATTCTGACACCAGAGTTAAATTTCTTTTGCTCAAAAAGTTAGTTGCACAAAGAGTGGGCAATATTTTTATAAATCATTTCACTAGCATGTGGTGCACTGGCAGTTGCAATATGTAATATCTATGGAATGAAAATCTAATTAGAGAGGTCAGCTTTGGAACTGGTATTGACATACAAGGAGAGAACATCAGGCCTACCATGAATGAGCATTGCTCCAGAATTTTGGTTGGGTGTCACATGGTTGGGTGTATGTTAGTTGCTTTTAAATTCTGCACCAGGGCTACATTTCAATTGCTCAAAAAGTTAGTTGTGCACAGAGTCGGTAATCTTTTATAAAAGTTGACATTCCAATGGAACACACCAAGAAGTCAGCCACCACAGCCTCTTTGTCACTAGAAGTCCGGTGAAGAGTGGGGAAAACATACTTAAGAGCCCCTGCACCACTCCAAACATCATGCCAATAATAAACACCGTGACCTCTTCCAACCGCAAATATGAAAAAGTTGGAGAACCTCTCCCATCTGGAACGAATATTTTTCCACAACCTTATACCATATGCCCCCTGACTTCATTAGAACACCAACCTCCCCTAATACTCCGGATTGTGAATCTATAACTACTCTCCACAATCCTCCCCTTCTCGGTGATGTCTCCACAACCACTTCCCCACGAGTGCTTTATTGAAGATCCTTAAGTTACGCACCCCTGAACCACCACAAGGCACTCGAGAACAAACTTTATCCCAACAAACAAGATGAAACTTGGCTTCCTCCGCAATACCTCTCCAAAGAAAATTTTTGAAGGTTTTCTCAATACAAGAGGCCACACCTGCAGGTAATGGAAATGAAGAAAGAAAGTATGTAAGGAGGTTAGATAAAGTACTTTTGATTAGAGTGATTCTACCCCCCTTTGACAAATAAATTCTTTTCCAACCTGTTAACCTTTTATCAATTTTTTCTAACACACCCTCAAATAGATTTTGCCTTGAAAGCAGCCCCCAACGGAAGACCAAAATATTTCAAGAGAAGCGAATAAACCTTACAATCCAAAATGTTTGCCAAGCACTGAAGATTATTAACTGAACCCACAAGAACCATTTCAGACTTCGATAGATTCACCTTTAGGCCCGAAACACCTTCAAAGCATAGCAAAAGAGCTCTCAAATATTGAATATGACCACTATTAGGCTCACAAAAAAGCAAAGGTATCGTTAGCAAAGAGAAGGTGAGAAATATTTTTTTTGATAAGTCAGAGAAGGTGAGAAATATTAACACCCCATATTGAAAAGCCAGAAAGAAAACCTCCATTAACAGTAACACCCAACATATGAATTAGAGCATCCATAACAATGACAAAAAGGAAAGGGGAAAACAGGTCCACTAGTCTTAATCCCCCAGTATTGTTAAAAAACACTATCGAAGCTCTGTTCACCAATACTGAGATGCGGATAGTAGAAATACAATGCCTAATCCACGAAATCCATCTTACCCCAAAACTACACCACCCAACACAAAAATCCCAATTAACATGATCATATTTTTTTTTTTTATAATTAATAAGAATTTTATTATCACGAATAGGCATAGCCCAAATGAACAGGAAGTATACAAAGGAAATACCTACTACACTCTAGAAAATAGGAAAATTAAAACAGAAACAGTTCAATACATTCTCATCATTCCTTTCAAAGATTTTAGCCCATAAACTCAAATTAGAAAAGAAAAAGTTTTGAAGATCTTCAAAAGAGTGCTCCAATTTCTTTCCAATCAAAGACACCACATTAAACACAAAGGAATCATTCTCCACCTGGCAGCAACATCTTTCCTCACCTCACAACCCCGCCAACATGCAAGAAGCTCCACAACTTCCTTAGGCATCCCCCAAAATAAACTTGTCCAACCAATAACCTCATACTAGGGTTGAGCACTGACAATGTCAGAGTCAGAGTGCCCTACCTCCGACTTCGATTTAGACTTTGTCGGAGATCGAATCCGACTCTGATTCGCATAGCCTTTGATCTGACTCGTTGGAGCGGAGTCGGATCGGAGTCGGAGCAGAGTTGGATTTAGGCTTTTTTATTGGACTTTTTTTCTTAGCCTATTTGAAATTTCAATTTGACAATCTTGGGCTCTCACTAATCGGATTTGGGTTTCTAAATTTCAGTTTTTTTTTTTAAATATTTTTTCAATTTCAATTTTATTAAAACATAACCAAAACTGAAAAAATAAATCATTGTACAAATTAATATTATTATACATTAGTGTTACATGTTATTATACATTGATTATTATACATTATTAGTACATGTTATTATACTTTAGTTATTATATATTAGTATTACATGTTATTATAAATTTATATATTTGTTTATACATAATACATTAGTATTAAATGTTACTATGCATTAGTTATTATATAATTAGTACTACATGTTATTATACATTAGTGTTTATACATTAGTGTTTATTAGTCATTAGTGTTACATGGTAGTAATAGTTAATAGTATGGTGTTTACATATACTAAACTATTATTAGTCAATTTATTCTATTTATATTATATTATAAGCATATTATTTTATAACAATTTGCTCAGACTAGTATATTATTGAATTTAATTAACAATATAAGTTATAGTTATATAAAATACATATGATTAATATATAAAAAATACATATTTTTATAAAATATGTACAATATCGGAGTTGGAATCGGAGTTGGAGCGGAATCAGTGCAGACTTTGAGGAGGAGTCGGATTTTCGGATTTTTGCTCAACCCTACCTCATACCACAGTGTTTGCCACCTCACAATGTAAAAACAGATGATTTACATATTCTCCATCCTTCTTGCACATGACACACCAATCGGCTATACACAAACCACTTTTTCTAAGATTATCCGTAGTCAATACTTTCCCTATAACAACCACCCAACTGAAGAATGCCACCTTAGTAGGTACCTTAACATGATCATATGCCTTCTCCATATCTAATTTGCATAGGGTACTAGGTATTCCCGCCTTGATTCTACTATCCAGACATTCATTAGCAATTAGAACTGAATCCAAGATTTGTCTTCCTAGAGAAGCATTATGGGGTTTTGATATAGTACTACTCATAACCGCAGTCGTGGTTAGCGAGAACTTTAGAAAGGATCTAGTACACCCCGTTAACAAGACTAATGGGTCGAAAATCCTTCACCTCCATAGCCCTAACTCTTGTAGGAATAAGGCAATAAAAAGTTGCATTAAGGCTTTTTTCAAACTTCCCAAAAGAATGAAGTTTGTGAAAAACCATCATGATATCCTCACCAACAACCTCCCAACAATCATGGTAGAAAGCCATAGAAAACCCATCCGGACCCGGAGCTTTATCTTTAGCCATTCCATGAATTACCTGAAAAACCTCATCCGCCTCAAAGGTCTCTCCAATCAAATAGAGCTCGACTGATCTATAGCCTTGAAGAACAAGCCATCAAGTTTTTGTCTCCAAGGGAATTGTTCTGTAAGAAGATCTTCATAAAAACTGACAATATGGCTCTTAATAGCATCACGATCTGAACAACCTGTCCATCAAGCTGAAGCATCTCAATAGATATTCCTACGATGAGAAATAGCCACCCAACAGAAGAATTTAGTACATTTATCCCCTTATTTCAACCAAAGGGCTCGCGATTTTTGTCTCCACAAAATTTCTTCCATTAAAAGCTCCTTCTCTAGCTCCATGGTGATAGATAATTTCCTGTAAGACTACTCCACAGAAAGAGGAGCACCCACCTCCCTTCCTTCCAAAACCTGTAAATCCTCAACTTTTGACTATCGATATGTTCAAAGACATCTGCATTCCACATCTTCAAATCCCTCTTCAATGCTTTGTGTTTCAAGGCCAAAATAAAACTTGGTGAGCCCTCTAAGAGATACGAGGACCACCACAACCTCAACTTCTCCACAAAACCTTGAATTTTTAGCCACATATTTTCAAATTTAAAATATCTATTACCCGCATGAATGCCCCCACAATCCAGTACACTAGGAAAATGGTCCGAACAAACCCTAGGTTATCTCTTATGGAGCAATGTAGAGTAGTGAGCATCCCACAAGGGAGACACCAAGAATTTGTCCAAGTGGGACTAGGCCCGATTGTTGGACCACTTGTGCATACCACCAACAAGAGGTAGATCCACCAAGTCTCTATCAAAGATAAATTTAGAAAATTCATTCATAGAAACACTTTGCTGAGCATCGCCCGATCTTTCACTAGGGAACCAAGTGATATTAAAGTCACCACAAATACACTAAGGTAAGTTCCACCAACTGCCCAAACCAAAAAGTTTATCCATAATTCCTTCCTATTGCTGT
This sequence comes from Cyclocarya paliurus, assembly GCA_029856935.1. Taxonomy (NCBI): domain Eukaryota; kingdom Viridiplantae; phylum Streptophyta; class Magnoliopsida; order Fagales; family Juglandaceae; genus Cyclocarya; species Cyclocarya paliurus. The sequence goes on along the minus strand of CM056953.1, from coordinate 24,506,496 downwards.
TGACATTTGGCCTGTACACTCCAACAAAAGTCCAACTAAAACCATCCTCCACATTCTTAAAAGAACAAGCCATTGCATAATTTCCAATACACTCAATAGACTCAACTACCCTCGTATCCCACATAAGAAGGATACCCCTGGCCATTGGAAGCAAGGTACACCCAACCCACAAATAGACAACCCTATAAACTAGTAATGATGCTTCGATCAATGAACTCACACTTAGTGTCCTGTAGACAAATAATATCCAATTTCCAATGACGGAAAAGATTCTTAACTTGAAGTCGCTTATTGGGATCATTAAGGGCTTGTTTGGATAATGAGATGAGATGAGATGAGATAAATTTAGATGAGTTGAATAAAATATTGTTAGAATATTTTTTTTAATATTATTATTTTTTTGGGATTTCAAAAAGCTGAATTATTTATTATAATTTGTTTGAAAATTTGGGAAAACTGTAATGATGTGATGAGATCTTTCTCTATCCAAACAAGCCCTAAGACCCCGAATATTCCAAGAAAGGGTTTTAGGCTCCATGGGAAGTTACTACCCTTTCCTTAGACCTTCCTTTATTGGTATAATAATTAATTGAACAAGTGAGACACTTTAGCTGTCTATCTTTTCTTGAAGCGGATTTAGGGGAGAGAAAACGACCCGCCTCTATAGCAATGAGTAATGACCTGAATTCCTCCTCAAACCCCTCACAAGATATCCCTTCACAGTCTTGAATTTCCTTCACTTTCTGAATCACCTAGTCTGACAGTGATCCACCCATTGCAGGCAAAGGTGACAAGGGGCATAACGGCATTGGATCCACCTCTTCCTCCCTAGTCACCAATTGAAAATTGCAACCATCTTCCTCAGACTCCGACAAAGTGCACAAAGGCACTGACTCTTTTCTCATAGACCCCCCAGACCACTCTCGACACCAACTTCAACACCTTGAACTAGCTGAAAGTCCACTGAGTCAACACTGTTGGCCGCCATAACTTTAGGAAAGATAGAACAAAAAAACACCCTACCACCCGATATAGCAATATCCCCCATCCCCCAAAGGAACAACCACATAATAATCACCAAGAGAATAAGGCAAAGAAAGAGTAGGACCTACAGGGGGAAGGTCAATTTTGATGCTCATGGAATCGAGAGAAACCAGAGGCACAATAGTGGTCTCCTCCATCCTTGGTTAAGTCGAGACCCCAGGACTTGTAAGCCAAGTCTGTAGCAGTTCAGGAAGCATCCTGCAACACCTTTTCTAGAAGCTTAGTCACTAGTGACAATACCGGCGGGCTAATGATGAGAAAATGGTCGGAAGCACCTGTTGGCTGGTTCTCTGTCGGACCCAGAGATGGTCGGCCACCCTTTGACGAACTGGGCCCAGGAGAAGAAGAAGACCCTCTATTGAGCGAAGATAAACTAGGAGAAGTTTTAACTCGCCGTATAGGCTGTGTATTTATCTTAGGCCCAACCCCCAACAAAGCCTTTTCTTTTCCACCACCATACAGTCCCTTGATAGCAAGCCCTGAAGGAAGGCCCAATGAAATCGACCCAGAAGAAACCAAAAGACTTGGGGCAGGAATGGCTAAGCCCAATGGTTATCCCAAGCTTGAACCCACTTTGGAAAGGAGACGGTTGATCTCCTCCTTCACCTCGAGCAATTCAGTTTTCATAGCCGATAGAACACTCTTCTCATGATTTTCAGAAGCAGCACCCTCAGGAAGGAGAACACCACCAGTTGTTGCCAGAGAACATGCAACCTGAGCGATTGGAAAACTAGGCCCAAAACACGACGACTCACCACACCTCCTTGAACCACCTCAGCAACGACAATCACCATGAGAAGCTGGTAAAGACTATGGCTTAACCAAAGCAGCCTTATATGACACTGCGGGACCCAAGGAAGAGCTAGACGACGGTCTCCTGACTGGGGGTTTCTCCCCACTCTCCTATTTGCTAAACCTCCGATAGAGGAATCTACTCCTTTGTTTCCATTCATTTGAACAGGGGAAGGTAGGTGAACAAAAATCTCTTAGCGTTCTTGCAAAACAGACCCACCCTCTGCTTTGATTTTCTTTAGGTAGAACTATAACACTACGTCTTCCAACTCCTCCATACACTTCAAGCACGACGTTGGACTAAAAAAAATACAGTTACATTCTCAAATGGTTTTGAGTAATTCCTTTTGATCTCCCATCTAAACTAAGCCTCTATTGTATTGACCAACCAAGCCGCAACCCCATTTTTAAAAAGAAATGGCCTTGTCAATCTTTTCAATGATTTTGAAAAATGTCTTGTCCTTAGCAAAAAATACAAACAACTTGGCATCCACCCATAAGCTCCACATCATACCCCCACGCCACAAGAAAGATAAAATTGATAATAAAAAGATCAAAATAGACAAAGAAAAGATAGTTTTTGAAAAATCTTTAAAAAAAAAAATTGGAGAAGGTGGTTACTTCTGGTGAGAAGCGCTAGAAATATGATGATGGGTCTCCAACCCCATCCCAGACTTACGGCTCGCAAACTCCCTTGGCCCATCACCTTATCAAGCCTCGATTGAAGATTGTTGGTCTTCTCTTTAATTTCAACCAGTTCCAGCTTCAACTCCAACATTGACTCTTCCTCCCTCCCTTGGTAACACCAATGCCACCTGTTGAAACAATAGTTTGATTGGGAATGTCACCAGTCTTCTGGCTCGGCCACCTACTTCCGTCACTACTACAGTGCCCTGAGAGCCCCTATTTTGATCCTTTGAGAGTTGATTGACTGGAAAATACACAGATTTCAACAATGCCGCCTTATAAGACCCTTCACCACCCAATCTATCCCTCGACAAAGTCAACTTATAAGGAACTTGACCCCCATTGCGAGCTTGAGCTTTAACTACATATTCAAATCTTCCTCTGTTAGTGGTGATCGAAGCAGAGGAGTTCACATAACTCAAAATCTTAATCATTTAAGAAAAACTCCTTCATCACTTCCTATCCACACCCTTAGGTATGACAATGAGGCTTTTCCCTGCCATCACCATACTTTGCATTATCCAAATCATGCCCATAAAAATTTACACACTACCGTGCTAGGAAAGCTCGGTTCCATTCGTGCAACTTCTTGTAGAAATCACTATCCCCTAATTCAACACAAGCAACAACCGTCTTCTCCAACCATCACTCCATCCCCTTGCCAATGCTAACAAATTTTTTAACTTTCCCGCTTCTTTAAGTGATACACAACAACCCATCCTTCACAACTGAAAACATGAATATCTTTGAGGCCTCCAAAACACTTTTCTTAGGCGCCATCCTAGCAAGACAGAAAATGACCAGGCTGAAAAGAAAACCCAAAACAATAGGAAAGAAATAAAATAAAAATGTAGGGAGAAAAGAAACAAAAAAGGAGAAAAAATAGAGATGCAAATAACGGGAAGATTTAGGAATATTTTCGACAAGAAGTGCCGGAAATAAGACAATGATGGGAATTCAGAAGAGAGTTTGCTTGCACTAAATGCCAAGAAATCTTATCTGCATCCCCCCCGCGCGCGCGCGCACGCGTGGCCAAGAGAAAAAGAAAATCTAGTTGAGTACAAAAGATCATAGAAATTTGAGAAGGTATCAGCTTCCCATCTTGAGCATCTCTAAAGAAGGTGACATTCCATTGGGGAATGCCATCGGACATGTCTGAAAGATCCTCAATCGAGGCTTTGCATCTGCTCTATGTCGAATATTTCTGGATAAGCTTCCTTGAAGGCTCTATTGCCACACAATATGTCATGCTTGGGCCCATTGCCCAAGTCAAAGTGGTTATATCTAAAAAAAGTATCTTATCCTCTTCTTCTATGCTTCCAAAGCCTTAGCCCATGTGACCCATTCACTTCATTCAAACAGAATCCTCCCCATGCTCCATCATACTTTGATTCTATGACAATCCTCCGCAAAGCCCCATTTCTCTTTGGTATCTGCATAACCACTTGCCCAATAAGACCTTGTTAAAATCACAGCAGCTCGACTTTCTTACATGGCTGCATTGGTTTGTTTCCTAGGTTTATTGATAAGCTTATAGTTTGAAGTTGAATTATCTTACCTTTCAAGTTGCCTGATTATTTCCCATCAATGCTTTAGAGATCTTGCATGGACCGATGATGCCTTAAGACTCACAATAAGGTTTTTCAAGATATCTGAAATAGAGAACCGATTCATTTTGCACATATTGGGGCTAATTGGCACTGAGTGTCCAGGAATAACGTCCCGACTAATCTCAGGGGTACACAGGTCCTCTGCAAGGAGTTTCCCGTAAGTGCACCTTGAGTAATTTAAGGGAAAAATTTTCCAGTCCGATGGCCCCAAGAGATTGTTTGCACCCAAGAGGATTTGAATGCAATTTCTTCAGAATGTAATGGTGCCTATATTTGGTTGGATCTGAATCTAATAAAATTTGCAGATATGTGAGATTCCCGCGTTTGGTTTGTTTTTAAGAATCGTACAAGAATTTTTATATTTTCGATTATGTATCTATATGGTGGGGGCATGAGAGTGGTTGACAAGATAGGAAACTGGTGATTTGTTAGTCAAATGTTAGAAATGAGGTTTACTTTTTCACTTGAAAGTAGAAATTTTCAAACATGGAACATGAATATCCTCATGTTTTCACGGGAATCCATATTATTACAAAATGAGATTTTGTGGGAGATTGTATCTCTGGGTGTCTGGGTTCAAATTTGTAACCAAATGAGAGGGAACACCAAATAATCCTCTGTGAAGAATTTTGAGAATCTCAATAGATGTTGTGATGTAATATTCTAGATTGTGTAGAGGAAGGTGGTGAATGAGATCTCATATTGTTTGAGAAGGAGAAATGCTTGCCTTTGTAATGATTCCAAGGGGCTTTAAGTGTAACATTGACTAATCTTCTTTGAGTATAGGCGTAGATGTGGCTGAGATCTTTCTTGGGTCGATACAAATGATCTGTAATGACACTAGGAAGGCCCAAGCCGCACACTTCTGGTTGGGATTGACTCTTATACCATTTGTAACAATTTAAGGAAGACCCAAGTCACATCTAGGCTCCTATTCCAAAAAGGCTAGTTAATGTTATAGTTGGAGTCCCTTGGAATCATTATAAAGGGTAGGGGCTTCTCTTTTCCAAGTAATGTGGGATCTCATTCACCTTCATGGTAATAATCTAGGATATTACGTGTGGACCAAACACCACGTCAAGGTGAAAATAATGAAGATAAAATCCAATGAGAAATCAAGGTAAAGGAGATCCTGGTTTTACCCTTCTTGACTGGATAACCTTTTTTCTCATGGTTGCCTCATCTGCTAGCCTCACAAAAGTATTCATAATTCATTATGCTATAGAATACTATTTTTTTTTTTTTTTTTAAATGTGATTCTTCTTACTTGATTTATTAAGCTGCTTGAAATTGTATCATTTATTTTTTAGGGTGCTAGCTCCGTTTTTCATATTCGTCTGTCTTTTCAGATTCACAATGGTGCAACTTTTGTGAAGGTTGATAAAATAGATGTTATGAAGGACAACTCTCCGGCCTTACTGTTCCATGGTATTGTATCCATAATTTTCACTACTATAATGTTCTTCTTTTGTTTGCATAATAAAACTGAAATGACACCTGTGTTCTCTTTGCAGATGATGGTGGTGGAATGCATCCTGAACGTATTCGGAATTGCATGAGCTTGGGTTTTTCTTCGAAGAAATCTAATACGACTATTGGACAATGTAATGATTTTGATCTTGTTCCATAGCTCCCTATCTTAAAGAAAATTTCAAAATTACATCCTCATAGCAGCCTATCTTAAAGAAATTTTCAAAATTACGTCCTCTAATATGTTTATATTCAACTTTGATGAAATTTCGTTTTTGGCTTCTTCAGTGTGTCAGTTTTCAAAAACTGCTGTCAATTGATTAAACATTAAGGAACTTTGGATTCTTTTGAGGCCTTTTAGTTCTGAGGGTCTTGAAACGACCTGAGGTTGTTAGAAAGACCATCCTATGTGGCAAAGTTGCCATCTAACATTGTTGAGCAAATTGGAATCCTGTCTTTTATGGGCAAGTGGCTTGGGAGTGTTGGAGAGGAAGGGGGAGGTAGGAAAGAGGTGGTGTCAGATAAGTATGGCTAAAGTACTTGGAGATGGGCGACTCTTCTAAACTCTGAATAGATCTTGGACTCAGTAGTGGGGACTCTTCTTAAATACTAAATATTCTGGCCTTTGGATGGGTAGTTTCTCTCTTTATCTTTCTTGTAAGGTCAAAGATCCTTATAGGGTTTTGTCATCTACATCTGGTATGATGGTATGTGCATAAAAAGCTGTTCCCATAGCATTTCAACATGAAGCGGTGTTGGCAGCCCTGCTACCATATGCCTATAAAATTGTGTTAATTGATGATTGTTAGTAATAAGTGTGATAGGTGGCCCTTTATTTCTTGTGGGTACTATCATAAAGGATCATCGTGGGTACTTTGTCTTTGTTTCCACTCCCAACTAAGGTGGCCCATTGGACAGGGAAGCTACAAGATGATTTTTTATTTATTTTTTGGTTTGGGGGGGGGGGGGGGGGGAGGGTGTATGACGAGTTTGAATTTCACTTTATGAAATGGTCCACTGTATGCACCCCGATTTCAGGAAAAGAGGGCTGGGAGTTTGAAATCTGCTGGTCTTTAACAGAGCTCTATTGGAAAAGTGGTTGAGATACCAACTAGGAAGAGGGCTCTATGGAGGAATAATTTTAAAAGCTTTAGAACTCTTCCCATTTGTTTAGCAAACGAATCCTTCAATCCTCCTCCACCGTGGAAGCGCATCTTTTGCATAAAATGATGTCCTAGTGAAGGATAGTTACAGAGCATTTGCATTAACATTGTTGCGGGTGTAGCATAAAAAGAAGCTGTACATGTATTATATAAAAGAAATAAGATATATTCGATCTATTGGAGGAATAATAAAAAAAGCTTAAGATCTTAGAAATATTAGTTCACTGTATTTCACCATGCCCTAGCAGATCTTTGGAAGGACAGTAAAAAGGTTCCAAATTTTTGTTTCATAGATGCCTATTTTGTTGTGTTATTTTATTCTTACCTATAAAAAAAAAAAATTGTTGTGCTATTTCTGTTTAATCTTTGTTTACTCCAAGATGTTTGTATGTTTTTCATCTCTTGAACTGAAGGGCAAGTGTGTTTTCAGATGGTAATGGATTCAAGACTAGTACCATGCGGCTAGGTGCTGATGTTATCGTTTTCAGTCGTGCAACTACTGCAAGGTATTTATGTTTCTTTTTCCTGTCTTTGTTCTTGCATCATGCAGTATTTTCCTTGAACTTTGTCGCTTATTGTATGCAAAAGAATTGTCTTTAATTGCATTTGATTATATCTTGACTAGACATTTTACATGGTTTCGCCCATGTGCGTTGCATGTGCATGCAAATGTGTATGTGCTACTTCTGCTACTGAGAGGATAGCCACATTATTTATCCAACCTTAAATAGAAAGAATGAGGCTTTATTGACTTATATAATGCAAAGAAATTTTGATTTCATTTATATTGCTGGGAGTTGGACTAGTTTGACGTAGGATTTTGTTTGTGGTTTGAATTTTAGAAGTTTATTTGTGACCTTATTGGTCACAACATGCAGTGACGCCTACATCAGTAGGGTCTATGCTAGAATTCAATTATGCCATGTGAGATGCATTTGATGTTCTGGTTTTATGATTGTGAAAGTTTTCTTATGTTGAATCTTTGTATGCTAAGGTTGTGTGTGTATGAATTTATGCTCTCTCAAATGTGTGTGGTGCTTGGCTGGCTTTTTTATTTTTATTTTATTTCTGTTAAATAGAAGTTTAAAGAAGAAGTGTCTGCTGCCTTCCTGCCTATATGATCAGATCTAGATGTAGTAATTGTTTGTGATTCAGCCTTTTTTTTGCCATTGCAAATTATCTGGTGCTTTCCAGAATTAGACATTTTTTTCTTCTGTATTCTGTGACATTTTTCATGTCTTGTTTTTTAGCCAAGCAACTCAGAGTATTGGTTTATTATCCTATACCTTTTTGCGAAGGACTGGGCAGGATGACGTAATTGTTCCAATGGTGGTTCTTTCTATCCTTGACATTTAGGTCTTTAAGCCTTAGCAATTACCTCCTGTCTCTAAACTTCCTTTATTTGGGCTCACTATAACTGCAGATAGATTTTGATGTCTCTGGCCATTGGGCAGAACCAATTATTTATAGCTCGCAGGATGATTGGTCTTCTAACTTGAAAGTCATCCTCGAATGGTCTCCCTTTCCATCAAAGGAAGAGCTCATGCTTCAGGTTCATTTACTAATTCAATTGAGTTAAGGTTAGAGTGTATCGATTGTTTAAGTGGAATTATTCCCAGGGTAACTTAAGTTTCGGTCTCATCGTGGTGGATTTGGATTCCCTTGAGTTCTTGCTTGAACTCTAGGGTCTAGAGTGGGAGAGGGATTGACACATAAAGTGGGTCCCACAGCATTATTGACATTTAATGCTGACTAAGGAATTCACTTGGGCAACTATAAATGCTGTGGAACCAACACTTTATGGCCTCTCTCTCCTATTTAGGTCCTAGAGTTTGGGCAAGAACTCAAGGGAATCTAAATCCCATCATGCTTGATTTTTCATGTCACATCCGTAATTACTTTCTGTTGAAGGAACTTCTTTTGGAAAATGGGTGGTACCGCTTTGGTAGCGGAAATTGAAGTAGTCATCTGACTCATTTTAGATACTTAAGCAGAATTATTGCGTTGGAGATGTGTGCTAGTGCACCATAGACTTCAGCTTATAAACTTTAAGTTTCTTGAATGATTGGTTTGTTTTCACAAACCATCTCAACTCATCTCATCTCATCTCATCTCATCTAATCATTACAACTTTCCCAAACTCCCACACAAAATATAAAAACCAATTCAACTTTTTCAAATCCAAAAAAAAAAAAATGATATTAAAAAAAATATTATAATAATATTTTATTCAACTTTCAACTCTCATCTCATCTCATCTGTGTAAACAAACGAGACAATATGCCTTAATACTGATTAGACATGAAATTTGTTGTTCTGTCTTGAGTTACCATCTTTTCTTTTCCACTCCTAATTTTAAATAAAATTATTTTCCCATTTTTAAAATTTAGTTAGGAGGTCTTGATCTAAAATCTGTCACTTTTACATTAGAAATACAATGCAATAACATTAATGGCTCCACAACTATTTTTGTATCACCCTGATACCATCACATCCAACACCACTTCCCTAGAACACAAATAGTTGTACTTTAACAATCAAGGGAACCGCATATGTGCTATAACCGCAAAAAGGCTTGTCAATTTGAAGTTTCCCTAGAACTTATCACCTCTATGTGGGTTATTCATATTCCCAATGTAGGATTGGGGTGTTACAAAACTTCCCGTTAAATTTCTGACGTCTTTGTCAAAGCGATGTTATACAGTGTTTCAACAGCACATGGTTGTCTTAATGGGGTGACTCCAATACGAAAAGCAATCACCTGATGAAAGTGCTAGCCAAATTTGGGCTATACCCCCCCCCCCCCCACCAAAAAGCTAGTCAACTGCCTTAATAAGTAGCCAATGAGGGAGCACTCATGACTACCTTTTATAATTTATCCATTCCATGTTGGTTGTTGATATTCCCAATATAGGATTGGGGTGTTATAGAGACCATCACCGCCAACCCTCCTACCCCAGGACACAAGTTGCGGTACTATCATTGTGCCAGCTAATGCTACTAGTGAAGTTTTCATAGAGTATCTTAGGAGCCATTAAATGTCACATATTCCTACTTATTATACGTGTGCTATGCACTTTCTTCCTTAACTAATTTGTTTTTTTATTTTTCAGTTTGAGGATATTGGACCACATGGAACAAAAGTAATAATATACAATTTGTGGCTGAATGATGAAGGCATCTATGAATTGAGTTTTGACGATGATGATGAGGTATATAAGACCTTCCATACGGTCCTGTATTGGCTGTGTGTTGAGATGTCATGCATATAGCATTAAATATTTAGAAAAACTATATTATGTAATTATTTATTGAAGTTACAGAAACTCGCACTTTACCCCCTTAAACTACCTCTAATTTTTCCCTATGACTATCAAACTATCAAAGTTGTAATTTGAACCCCAATTTGAAAAAACAAGTTGCACTTTAGCTCCATGTTGAGATATATGATCATTAAGATGAACCAAAAAAGGTGACATGGCGCGATCTTAATTGTTGAATCTTAAAGGTTCAGGTAATTTGAAAAACGAGTGATAGTTTAGTAGTTTGGTGCTTATATTGCAATAGAAGTGGTTTGAGGTGGTGACCTGTAATATCCCTTGATGTTAATTCGAGATGCCACTCTTGGAGGGTGTTAATATCATGCCAAACTAACAATGCCTGCTATTTTATTGAAGTTATGAAGCACTGGGTATTCATCAATTGAAGTTGATGAACATATTTAACATGATATTTAGCCCTTACCAATTTATCAATTGAAATTTCAATTAAATTTGATGCAGCATATTCACAAATGATCTCAATCTGTGCTAAATTGTAAAATATATGCACTTGATTCTGATGATCACGTGGATAAAAATTTTTCACAAAAAAACTGGATATTAACTGTCTCCTGGGGTTTAGTTATTGAGCTGTTTTGGGTAATTGGCACCTTTTGCTTTACATTTCCATTTATTTGGCACCATAACTGGATGCCACTGAAATCTGTGAAAATATTGGATTTGGCTGTTTTAAAAGAACTATGGAGCCAAATTAAGTTTTGAATTCAATTAGGACTGGAAAATTGTATGGTTAAACTCCCCCCACCCAACTCTGGTTTTCTAATGTCCAGCATGCAATTTTCATAAGATGTGTGTTGGTTTGTGATAACATTCCTTTCTATGTTATAATTAGGCGTTACTATTGTATACATCTTGTGTACTTGGGCATGTTGTTTGCATTTTTTAATAGGTAATTCACTTACTAATTTAAAAAAATTCGTTTCTATGAAAACTAGTATATCGATTCAATAGTTCTAGTGTAATTGTTTTGTTTTGATAAATAATTCTAGTGTAGTAGATAAGAAAAAATTTACGTAAATTTATTTTCAAAGCTGCAAAGATCAGTTGATTGCATCTATCAATTTTGTTGGATGCTGGCATTGCATCTCACTTGTGGCTATGCACAAACACAAAAGCTTTTGCTGCTTGAGCCTTGTACCTATGGGCTGGGAATTGGGATTCTGCCAGGGGCAACAAGGATTTTTTCAGTCGTGTAAACTCATGAAATCCTGTGATCCGAATTGTAATTTGACTGACAATGCTCATTCTTGTTGAAAACAAAAAAATGACTGACAATGGTTGTGGTTAGGCATATACACATGTTTATATATGTTTGTTTTGTAAAAGGTGTTTTGTTGTTGTCTACTTGTTGTGGGTAATGATGTTTCTGTTCTGATTTTAATATATCAAATAAACTTAATTACAAAAGCAACCACGATTCTTCTATGTTCTTTGATGTAGGATATTAGGTTGCGAGATGAAGCCAATCAGGGAGGTTTGACAAATTTACGCAGAAAGACAATTGAGCTCCAATCCCATATATCTTACTGTATTCGTTATTCCTTGAGGGTAAATTTTCACATCTATGCATTGTGTTTGGTCTCTCTCTTCTTTTTTTTTTTCAAAATCACTTGTTAGATTAATTTAGTTTTCTAGTTGGTTTCTGTGCTTTTATCATTTCTATCACTTGTTTGATTCTTGTCTTAATCTTGATGCTGGTAGTTTTCTTCCAACTAGACTAAGAGGCCTGCTGTGAATTAATAAATGGTCCTTGCCTTATTTATGGTTTCGGTAACTTGTAACTTTCTTTGTGGCTTGCTGTTTTTTTTATGAGGTTTCATTGGTTATTGGTTAGAGTACTTTGTTTCTTTGTTTGCTTTGTGGGTTTGTTTATATTTTTTTGATATTGTAACCACGGTATTCCTCTGCCACAAGTGAGGGATTTTCAATAAAGCTTCGGAGGTACCGTCCTCCTTCTCCAAAAAAAAAATATCACTTGTTTGATTCACAAAACATTCTATATATATATATATATTTTATTAATTATATAAAAACTTCTTACTCATGTATTTTACTTTTCTGGCACAGGCGTATGTATCCATCTTGTATCTTAGAAAATTCTCAAACTTCAGTATTATATTAAGAGGGAAACCCGTGCAGCAGCTTCATATTGCAGATGAGTTGAAATACTCGAAAGTGATTGCTTATAAGCCACGTCTAGGTGGGGCGGAATCAGAGGTAAAAGTCTTATTTGAAAAATAGAAGGAGGAGAACATCAATTCAATTTTTACCCACAAACTAGTAACTACTAGTACTCATCACATATGCATGATAAATGAATGCTAAGATTGGAAACTGCTCGCCCACCCTATTCCAAAAGTAAGGAAAGAATGATTATGGTGGTGATCCATACATATACATTGTTATTACAGTTTGTGATCCATTGGCGTAGAATCTCAACATTTCCTTCCTACAGTACCTTATTTGTCATGTGATGCCTGTTTCTATATCAGAATGCCTTGGAAAGTGGAAGTCATAATTTGTTGGTTTAAGCAGTCAGCCATATTGCCATGGAGCAGTATGCTAGTTAAATTTTCAGCTGATTAAAGTGGAAATAATAGCTTCATCAATTATTCCTATTGGGACATTGTATTTATATTCTTTTTTCCGTCTTTCTGGTGTTATGATGCTTTAGTATGAATGGATATTCACTTTGCCTATTTACGAATGAGGTTTCACTAGAAACTGGTATTACATTAGCTGGAAAAAAGAGAGGATAAATGGCAGTTCATGCTCATCATATTCTTACTTATATGCACTTTTTATGTTGAGTACTACTTCCATCTCACAATGTTTGTATATGTAACTTGTCTCCTCCGATAAGTTATGTCCTGGTCCAAAGATCAAAACATAAAATTTTTCTGTTTTCCACAATTCCTCTTTTCTTACTTTATTCAACTTTAGGTCTATTTTTTACAACTTGAAAGATACTTCTGGTTTGTAGAAGTAAGTTCACAGAAGCTTATGTACTGGGAAATAATTTTGCTGATGCTGAAAAGATGACTGGTCTTTTGGTGTAGGTTACAGTGGAAACAACCATTGGATTTGTTAAGGAGGCTCCTTCCATTGGGGTTAGTGGATTAAACGTGTACCATAAAAATCGCCTGATTAGGGTAAGTTTTGCAGATTAAACTATATCAAGCATTGACTTTAAAATACTTGTTGAATAAGGAAGTCAAATAAATTTGTGGAACTTCTTGGAAACATATGCTGCTTACATGATAAGGGGGATCTGGTGCTTCATGTAATAGTGTAGATCATTGACATGAGTGTTACTGATGCGGTTAGCTTGTTCTCTATTTTGTAGCCCTTTTGGAAAGTCACTGCTGATGGTTCTTCAAAAGGGAATGGTGTTGTTGGTATCCTCTCTTTTCTCTCAAAACTCCTGTGCCATACACTTCTGTCAAGCTTTCTATTATTTATTGCTTTTGTCTCTGATCTTGTAGGAATTATTGAAGCAAATTTTATAGAACCAGCACATGATAAGCAGGATTTTGAGAGATCGTCTGTGTTTGTCCGGCTAGAAGCGAGGCTGAAACAAATATTACTGGATTACTGGTTCGTTAATGTGTCATACTTATGAATTCCACTAAGCACTATTGTGGAAAAGCAATGTTCTTTCTATTTTGGAGGGATTGGTTTTGTACCATTTCTTGCCATGATAATTCGGTGGAGTAATATCTTTACAATCCAAAATTGCTTGCAGATTCAATTTCAAGTTTCTAAAGTCATTGAGTCAAATATGTGGCTCACATTTAGCTTGGTTCTGTAAAGACAAAACCTGTAGCTGGTATCTGACATGATACTTTTTTATGTGGGTTCTTAAAGCGGAGTGGATGATACATTTAAGCGAATTAAACCATGAGAACCACATTCTTGAAGTGGAACATGAAGTTATAAATTCATGATTATGTTTGGGTACCAAGCTGTTGTGAGTGGTCTATTGCTTAAAATGCTATCTTATAAACATAGGAAAGAATTTAAGTAGTGTTCATCTATGATCCACCCCTCTGGCCAAAAACAAGGCTATTTTGAATTAAGAATTTATCGGAGTCAGTATCACCTGCAAAATGCAAGGGGGTAACCCTCTAACCCAAACAATTTCATCCAATGGTTGAACCCTGGAAAAGGGAAAGAGGTATCAATCGCTTAGCAAGAGAGGCCAGTGCTGGAATGGGTATGCTATTTGTGCAAATTGCAAAGGCCCTTGTACTTTTCCATTAAGTATCATTTTGATTTCTTACCAAGCAATTTTGCCTCTTTTGGCATTTCATTAGGGACTTGATTTGGAAGTTTAGTTACTAGAGTTACTAATATTGGGACTTTGCAGCACCCCTTTTTTCTGTACATGTTTGTATGCATGAAACATGTATGAAGCTTGACTGCTTTGCAGTGGTGCTGATGTACTATTTCTCCTTTACAATGTTTTATTTAAGTCAATATTCTTTTTACTACGATTTTAGATTGTTTTCTTAAATAAAGTTTTTATCAATTTTAGAATGTGGAATTTTGGCACTGTTATCACTTGGTTATTTGGTTTTGGTGAGACAGGAAAGACCATTGTCATTTGGTGGGATTTCAGCCTCCCAGTGCCAGAGCACATCGTGAACAAAAGCAATCCCACGTTCAACTTTCTGTTGGACTTGCAGCTAATGTGGAGCAGGAGGTTGTACAGCCTATGGATGGTCTTCCAGCTAATATAGGGCAGGATGTGAGTAACGGGTACCCTGTAAGTCACTGCAGAAATCATATCCAAAAAGACTTGCCTTCTGTACAGCCTATGGTTGAGCTCCCAATTTAGATTATAATTTTCTTCTTGAGACTGCATCATTTAACCATAAGGGGTGGAGAGTGGGATTTGTGTTCACTCTTTCTAAATCTGATACTATATACTGGTGCTTAGATTTGTGTTCACTCTTTCTAAAACTTGAATGATGTTTTGTACATGGCTATGTGCTCTGCTGATTTACGAACTCTAAGCATGTCTTCAAAATTTGCTTCATCTTTATCTATATATCATGTTATGTATTGACTCTTATCTGCTTATTACCTAGCTCAATCCCTTGCTTGTTGCTTTACTAATATGCGATTAGCTTCTATCCTACTTCCAGGATTCCTATAAAAAAATATTTTGACTCTTATCCATACATCGTTACATATATGTATATAATTTTTATGCAGATTGATGGGCAATAACGTACCTCAATTCTTCTATCCAAAATCATTTTTCCTGTTGCATGCTTTATGGTACATAAAATAATTTCTGAGATTATGATTCCTTGCTGAATGCTACTTATTGCAGGGCTCCCACGAAAAAGTAACATCTAGAGATGGTCCAGGGTCCATTTCGATTGATCAGATATGTGAAGAGAACATACAACTTTTTATGAGGTATTTATTTTAGATCCAGTGTATCATTCTGTATCTTAACTTTTAAATCTGTAACATACATATTGCATATAGTGGATATTTTTGGTCTTTTTACTTATTAAAAAATCTATATTTTTAAAATAACAAAATAAATGAATAAGAAAGGGTGAGGCAGACAGAAAAAGAAAATAAAAATATAGAAAGGAAAAGTGAAAGCAGCATTAATTGCCTTTGAGGCCTGCCGGTTGGAAAGTTCACTACTTGCACCAACGGACCATAAGGCTTTCATCCCATATACTCTATGGTTTTTGGTCTATTTAATATTTTCCAATTTTTAGAAATAAAATAACCCATGATAACTTATGTATTAGGATTCTTTTGTACTGATGTTGAATGCTAATTGGTATTGAACTGAAACCTGGACTCTTTTATTTAGGTGTGAGGAGCACATGCAGAAGGAGAAGGAGTTGCAACAGACGGTAAGTTGGAAGTTACATCCACAGCATGCTGGTAGTTCATGAGTAGGAGGGAGTGATTATTTTTTTTCATCGTGGATGACGAACCTGATAGTCGTGAATTTTGTATCTGTTGTTGAAATGGAACAGGCCGAGAGCTTGGAGAAGGAATTGGAGGAAGCCAAAAAGAAGTTAGCTCAAATTTCTTCGTACCTGGAGACTAGGAGGAAGCAAAAGATAATGGGACAACAAATTGGAAAATTTTGAGTAATCTTCTGAAGCACTCAGCAGACTATAGAAATGCATGACATGTCTCTCCTGAATACATGGGTTTGTAGTTAGGAAGATCAAAATCTTATATAATAGGCTTTTTCCAAGTGTAAATGCTCATGTTTCTTATCTATGAATTATGAACTATTTGTGTAATGTAGCTAGCTCATTTGAAGGTGGTTTCCTTGATCCAATTATTAAAGCTTATTTTTGGTGTCTGCTCTTTCTGATTGGTAATTATTTTAATTGGTGACTTGAGCTTATGTCAATTAAAAATACATACTGAACATATGTTAAATATAACAATAGCATATACTACACATAGGTTATTTAACCAAGTTTTTAACTATTTATATAAAAATACATATTTTTATGTATAATAACAAAGCTTAAAGTATGTATTATAATAGATAACGCATAACATGATGTATATAATTCGTATAAGTATAGTCGATACATTTATAACAAATATATATTTTTTATTTTGTTCGCGAGAAATGTAAATGTTAGTAGCTTTAAACAAGTTTAACAGAGTTGAGTCAAAATTATTGTTTACGAGCTTAAACCGAGTTGAGATGAGTTTATAGTTCAAGAAGCTAAAATTAGAGTTAAATTAACAATTCATTTACTAAATGAAGTTGAGCTGTTCATAACAATTCAGTTCATTTACAGACAGTGAAAAGTATTGGACCACTAATATCTATTAATTGTCTACACTTTTCTTGATGGATGCTGGACCTTCAAGCCCGAGGAATATATATATATATATGACATCAATGGAAATATTTAGATTAGAGTGATGCTAGGCTGCTGCTTGGGGCAAAACTTTTTTTTTTAAAATTTTTTTCACATTTTTTTAATATTTTTAAATAATAAAAAATTAATAAATTAATAGTCACTTTCTTGTACAGAAATAAAAAAAAATTAAAAATAAATAAATACATTAACAGTCAAAATAAAAAAAATAAAAAAAAGGATATGCTCAAAAAATAAAATAGGCCATAAAAATATTTAATTTTTCTTGAAGTTTGAACATAAAAAATAAAAATAATTTTCAATCCACCAAAAATGTCAAATCTAATCATGGACCACACCTTCACAGTAACAAAAATATCATACGTACACACCTTAATTTAACTTAACGTGCTGTCATACATACACCCTGTTGCTGAGATGATATATATTCTGAGAAAACTGGCATTGTTTTAGGTGAGGCCATCTTGTTTTTCCTTTTGGGTAAAGTGAAGTAAATAGATGCCCATTTTATTATTGTCTATTATTTGATAAAATTCAAAGTGGCATGCATTCAAATTCTTGATAATATTGATGTGGCTCGTGACTTTCTTTATCATTCCTAAGTGTCTTTCACTTTCACGTTATTTCAATATGTCACATCCAAATTATATTCACTCTTGATGGAAAATATCTTCGCGGAAAGTGTGGTTTTTGCAGTTGACCGAGCTCAATGACGACGCGCCCTAGCCCCCACTTCCAGCATTTTATAAGCTGTTTTTTTCTTTATTTTAATATTATCATTATTATTAATCCTATGTTTTTCCTTAATTACTAGAATAAACCTTTTTTTTTTTGTTAATAGATTGCTTAGTCTTTGAATTTTAAATTGATATTTTACTTTTTAGATTTTTACTTCCTGTATCACTAATCATTAATAAAAGTTATAAACCTGTACTTGTGATCAGTATTAATAAGATTTTAACACGAATAATTTGGCAGATACGTGTAATGAGTTAACAAGAAAACTTAATTTAAAGTAAAAAGAAATCATAAAAAAATTAAACAAAATATGAAAATACTTTATTTTTTAAATAAATTACAAAAAAAAAAAAAAAAAAACTTGAAAAGGGGAGAGCATGAGTTGCATGCATGCCCCTCCATGGCATATTAATCAGTACCCTTCCATGAGTACCTTAAAAAATTTGCAGTGGTCGTGGATTGATGATAGTACTATTTCGTAGCAGGGAGTACTGAGACCTCCTCTAAACAAGGCATCTGTTGTTGCAGGCACAAAAAGAATATATAAAAGTTGAATTTACAAACTGATTTATGTGATTTATTAAATGAATTTTACTTTTGTGTAATGTAATGCATTCCTGATTAATATTAATATAGATATAGATATAGAAGAGCTAGTTTCGTAAGCCAAACAAGATGTATAGACAGCCTTCATGAAATACAGTAAGTACAGGTCGATTGAGAAGTGTTAACAGTAGAGCTCGTGCAATCAACAGAAATGGAAGTGACAATTCAGTAACAACTTGGCCCTTGAATCTCAAACTCATATATAGCTCAATTTATAAAACAAATCAAACATTTGCAGCCGGCCAGCTTGATCTTTTGCTCAACGTCACAACACAGGTTGAAATTTCCCAGAACCTAAAAAAGAGACTTGGAAAACCATTTTGCAGCACAGTTGCAAACACAGGCTGTCTCCTACTTTCTACTTTCTCAGTAAGCAAACAGTAATACAGAAAGTTGAGGAAAGCAAACCCTTTTAGAGCAGAGAGAGAGAGAGTAGGGCTTGTTGCATGCATGGGGACCACAACAATAATTCCCATAAACAGAAACAACAACATTGTAGTGCATCGGACTCCTATATTTCTGGCCTCACCCTATCTACCGCTACTACTACTGCCCCAACCTGATTATACCAATTCACCTATAAAGCCCTAATACCATAAAAACCCTAGTCCTCTTTCAATGCCTTTGCTTTTGCCATTGCTTCCTAGGTATTCCTTTTGAACATGCATGCTTAATTATTGCCCTGGATCTCTCTCGATCTCTCTCTCTCTCTCAGAGACACTGAAAAGGCTAATTAACTCAATCAAGTGCATCCATCTTCATCATGTATATATATTTTGGATAGATTACTGCCAAACATTACTGGGTACGTACCGTACTACAGTCCTGGGGTAGTATATGGTCACCAAAAACTCTCTGGTTGACATTATTATTCATGCCAAACGTTACGGCATGCACCATATATAGATATCGCAGTAGTACTTCTAGTTCTGGATAGAGTATTTATATGGTAAACCAAAAACTTTCTCATGCGCAGCCTGCGCCCGGCCCCAGAGGCGGAGCCTCCACCAAAGGGAAAATGCGTATAGAGGAAAAGCTGAAATAGCTAATGTTTGGTACTGTGTAGTGTCGAGCATGACTTGAGCCTTCTGCATGTATATATATCGGTCTCAGCTGCACGACGTACAGTCCGTGATGTATGCTAATGAGAGGCTCCGTATGTATATTGGGTTACGGCCGGCTCTCTAATAACAAGGTGGGCACATTTCCAATGGTGGATTATTAAGTTATTAATATCAAAGTTGGTAACAGCTAGCTAGCAGCTTGCTTTAATTTGTACCCTCTATTATTGAAGAGATCCGATCCTCTTGTGAAATAATTAATTATAATATAATTAATGAATTCCCAAAAATCGAAGATATTCAGATGATTATCTCAATTCATTTGATGATTTGAGTGTAATTTGCAAGCTAGAGAGTTAATTTTCAGAGAATTAATGGGGTTAAATAGTGTCTACTTTTGTGTATATAGTGGGGTTTTAATTTATTTGTGGGTCCACTAGCAAGCTGTTAATTTATAGCTCTGAGACTTTCCCCAATAGTACTTACCCCCCCGATTCCTTATATGACCAACTCTTCCAGCTAGCTGATTAAGCTTTGAAATCTTGCGTGCTTTCAATTGATCGGTTACGTACGAGCTTCTATCTTCTATCCCCCGAACTTTTGGCTCCATATATACTGTCATATCATTATCCATGACCAAGATGTCTTGAGGCAAGTCATCGAGAATCTTGATGGTACATCCTTTTCCTGCATGCAGCATAGAGTTTCAGTACCTGTCCCAAAAATAATTGTTGCTTAATTATTATTTCCAATAGAGATCGATCTAATTAATTCCTTCATGACCTCACTCAATATCACTAGTGGTTTTTTTGTCTCTCTCGTGATTGATCGATCCAAACAAGGTCTTTTACACCATATATATAATCAGGAGCTACTCTGAGCAAGATCTTTGGTGCCTTAGCATGAGCTTGACGTTGAATATTAGGGTTAAGGTTTTTGTTGTCTTATCAGGGATTAGTCCAAGAAAGCTTCGATACATACCTAGCTTGTTGGGGTTATTCGGAGCAAGCTGGTCTTGGTTTCATTGCTTTAATTTGTTGGATATTAGTCCCGATATATTGAACAATACCTCTCTTTTTTTTTATCTTGTCAGGGATAGTTGAAGCAAGATTCTTTGCTGGAGCAACTATTTATATGATTGGACGGATGAAGAGCTTCTCTTTTTAAACAAGAAAATGATCAATATTGGATCAGTCCTTCGAGCCCCAAATGACTAGGAACACTACTACTACTAGATCTGATGATTTTAATTCACTGTGTTCACAAGGAAGAATTAGGCCCGTTTGGATTGCAAAATACTCTCTTTTAATATTCAAACACCACAAATATAAATATTTTTCAATTTCCAGTTTTCAATATTTTTATCTAATAATTTTTTAATTATTACAACTTTTTCAAACTTTCAAACAAAATATAAAAAATAATTTAACTTCTTCAAATTCAAAAATAAAAATTATATTAAAAAAATTATATTCTAACAATCTTTTAGTTTTATAATATTTTTATTCAAATTTTTCTCTATTCTTTTCCAAAATTCCATAAAACATCTTAATTCAAATAATTTTATTATTATATATTTACATACCATTTCACTGCTATTCACAAATTTCTCATCTCATTTTTTTCTTGGTGAAAAGTAGTGTAAAAGGGAATAGTTCATTATTACGTCTCTCTTTTTTTCTGAGATCCTGAGGATTGTTACTTAAGAATGATAGCCACATGATAGCTAACTTAGAGCCATTTGTTCATTAGAATAGTACTACTTGTTCTCTATATATAAGCTGTAAATAGCTCCGACAGTCATTGAAAGATAATTTTAATCCAAAACGCACGTTCTATAAATATATATATCTGCTATCAATTAGTACTGATCATAATTAAGCAATAGAGACATTAATGTTGATTCGAAAATGAAAACCAATTAAGTACCAATATTTCGCATGGAATATTGCTAATTACACCACGTATTAGATTCTTGGATATATACTTGATTAGCTGCCGGAGGGGTTGAGAATTAACAAATAATCATTTTAATTAGGCTTTTAGGAGGAATTAATTAATATATATTTTCTTGGATTTTAATGCATGGTTGGTAATATGGTCTGGAAATAACAAAAAATATTATTCTTTCCTTGAAGCAACTTTTAACGGTTAATAATGAGGTTCCTCCGATCCCAGTACACCATAAATATATGGAGAATTTCATGATTTACTAATGGTGCATGGGTTGGATATCATGATTCATGAGTTTATAGTTACTGTACAAGTACTGGACGTTACATATATAAGCAAGTAAGGAATATTTATCCTCTCTGTGCTGCTCAGAAATACACGAGAATCTAAAAAAAAGTGCAAGCTTTTTGAGCGAGCAGGAAAAGACGAGGAGTATTCATTCACATCGTCATATATAAATATATATATATATATATATCTCTCTGTAAAGTGTATTTGTATCGGAAGATGGATGTAATGTTATCATCAGAATCGTCTATATTTGTTAGGTCATCATTGTTGCAATACAAGTGTGTAGCAGAAAAATAGATCAAGAGAATAAAGCAGCTCGCTGCATGCATCACATGGATCTCATGTAGTACAACATGAGATTTCTTCCAATTTATTATAAGCGTAGTGTGTGTGTATATGTGTTTATATATATATATATATGTGTGTGTGTGTGTGTGTGTCCGATAAAGCAAGCTGCCTGCTGGCCCCTTTTGGTGCAATGAGATTGCATATTCTCCAAACATAGAGTTCACCAAATCATCAAACATTGTTCCCTGCTTTATGTCAGGAATTAACTATATATAGACTTAGAATAAACTAAGAGAAGCGCATGATGGCGAATTAGTAGCTAAAGACAAAAAAAAAGAAATGAAAAAGAAAAAGGCAGTGACATAGATCAGATCACACTAGAGTTGCTGAATTATGCACATATGGTAAGATTATTGATGGATAATGTCAGTTTCCGGGTAGAAAAAACTCAGATAAACCAGTACCTAGCTCAGTCCTATTTGCTCTATAACTGTTTTCAAAGTATATATATAATGTAAGTTGTTCTGAAAAGGAAAATTATGCATCCATGCTATCTATTTAACTAACTCTGGAAAATTCATAATCTCGGGTATCGCTTTCGAGACTGCCCTGATCGATTAGTAATGGTTTATATAGGCAAAATGAATTCCTGTTGTCATGCTTAAGTAACATTTGCTTCAAACCTAATAAATGATCAACTATAGTACACAAATAGATCTTTAAAAAAAAAAAAAAAAATGAAGTACTGCCTGAACTATTCAACAAGCAAGAAAGTCAGATCGATGATGCATGGTCATGAACTAAGGGCAGACATGCAAGGAATTATATATTTAGCACCAAATGGAATGGCTTATGGTAACGGTTAGATATATATATATATATATATATATATATATATATATATATATGTATACATATGTTTTATATCTATAGGTAATCCAGATTCTTGAGAGAAAAGATCATTTGATTTGTTCTTGTACAAGCAGCGATCAATATTCTTAGTATAAGAAAGTAATAAACCCATGTGTGTATATGGTAACAATATGGGATAAACATTTTACTAAACTTGCAGAATCTACTATCATAAATTAAAGGAAAGAATCTTTGACATTCTCATGTTTGTACTGTGAGGAGATGGGGACAATGTAATTTTGCATTTATCTTCAACAATCAAACATTACTTGATCCTTTGGAATATAAGTTCTTACAGGCACACAGAATATTTAACCATTTAGCTTTGTTTGAGCTAGCTATATGCTTCGCTAGAGGTATCAACTCCCACGAGTAAAAAGGAAAAAACATCTCATTCTCATCATATTCTTATATCCACCAGCTTATTCCTCTCAATTGCTAGAAAAAGGTTAATTATATTGGCTATCACTAAAGATCTCTAGCATGTAGCTGAGTCATATGTCCCAAAAAAATCTAAGAAAAAGTAAAAAGGATTCTTACAAGCTTGTAAGCTGCCTCAAATGAAATGTTTTAAAAGAATCTATATAGATATATATGTATATTAATATATATATATCTATCTGTGTGTGCAGATGAAATTTTAGTACTGAAACAGTTTTTGATATCTTATTTCACTTAAAACTGGTTATATGAATGCATGTATATATTTTAAAATTTATCTTTCAAATCAAATTATGTCCTGAACACTTTATTAGGTGTGCTCTACACACCGGCATGAAAATATAATTTTTTATTTCATTTGATCAAAGGTTATTCATAAGCCCAATTAACATGAAACACTCTTAAGTATCCACTTTGGATCATGTCTTGTTAGGGTTAATATTCTGGATGCACAATGCAATTTCAGTAGTAATATTCCATTTCAGTTGGAAAATGCAACACAAAAATTCGAAGAGTGCCCTTTTTCTTAATTAAAGCTTAATTAATTCAGAGTGACGATTTTAGGCCTAATTAGTCATCATATTAAAAGAAAGTATAAAATATCGAGAAATTAACATTGAAAAGTGTAAAAAAATGAACTACTCATGCTATCCTGAATCCAATTAGAACCTAAATGTGATTTGAATTAATGATTCTGGTTCTCAATCCTATTCCTATATATTTAGTTAACTTTTAGTTTATATATTTTCATGGAGACCTCTTAAATGATCAACTTTGAAATCTCAGATATAAGGTGCGTGAAAAGATGATCACTAGTACAGTGGTCAAAGTTCATTTAAGTAGTGTAATGCAATGCAGAGAATATAGGTCTCACATTAATAATTAAAAACAAAAAATTAGTACAAATTAAGAATATATATATATATATATATATATATCAGTCTCATGATGTGTCAACATGACTGATTAAAACATACCACAGAAACAACAAGTCTACATAATAATAATCGTTTTCACAACATAAATGTGCTGGGAAGTGAGAAAATCTATTGATCTTGTTGAGGATATTAATGATGAAAATGAAATATCATTTTGGATGTCAGATGGTTTCCAAACGCGGGGGAAAGTTTCTCCATCTTTCTATATAAATATATATATATATATATATATATATATATATATATATATATATATCTGGATCTTTTAAATTCTAAGGCTTCAATATTCCAGGAGAAACAGACTCATAGTTATGTACGGTATGCTCAGCAGACAGCATATTTATGTATGTGCTCTCTAGCTATGTGCATTAAACCAGAGAAGATGACAAGGAATATTACTCATCTCACCATCCAATCCACATCATGCATGTTTATATATTTAAGCAACCGATATATACATACATGTATATATGTGTGTGTGTATCCTTCACCTTTTGAAGTAGAATGCTCATGCATGGGCGGACCGCCGATACCAAAATAGATAAAAGCTGTTTTCTTTGTATATTTCGTCCCCATTTCAAACCGGCAGACATACGGGTAAACAGGAAAAAAAGCAGCTTCAAAGTTCGAAACCAACCGGAAAAGGGTAATGAAATAGAACTCAAGCTAGCTGAAGAAAATAAATGAAAAAGAAATACAGAGAAAGAAACAACAAACGGGGGGGACAGACTGCACTACGCTGGATTGCACACCGTCCGCCTCATACAGAAACCAAATCTCATTTTAAGGAAATGATCAATGACAATATTAGCAATAACTTAGCTTGCATTCATGAGAACTTTGAGATTCGCAATATTAAAACAAACAGCTTTCCGCGTTTCCTCTCGCCCTTTTTCTTTTTCATTAATAGCTCCTACTTGAATGGTTATCAAATTTACTACTACAACATTATCAAATATTGCTGAGAAAGTGAAGATTAACTAAGTTGGTCAGAGAGAGAGAGAGAGAGAAATGGAAGAATGTGGGACTGTTTTTCAAGATCTAGGTGGTGGGAAAAATTGCGTACCAGCCATGAAAGTGTTAAGCGGAGCTCCAGGGTATAGAGAAGAAGGATCGAGAAGTGTCATGGCAGAAGAACCCACGTCTGCACCGCCACCACCACCACTAGCAGTTGTGGCGCTGGTATTGGTCACACCAGCAATGAGGTTAAGAGGTTGAACTCCACCACCTCCCCCGGAGGAGCTCTCCCCAGCAATTGAGTAATTAGTTTCGGGGCCTTGGTCATAGAGGGTTCCCTTGAAAACATGGCCTCCAATGTTCACAGCCGCCTGATACGCGTACTGATCGTCTGCTTCGTCAATGGATCTCACTCGTATGCAACGGAAAACGGCGGGAGAATTCACTTCTGCCGGAAAATGGCCGACTTCTAACCCTACAACATGATCCCAAAAGCAATGGGGATGTTATAAGTTTAGACATTTCGAATTGGAAAGGAGGAATGGGATACAATATATATAAATGTTTGACAAGAAGGCGCACACGCTCATACACAGATACCCACATGTAGACAGAGGCACAGACACACACAAAGAGGAAAGAGAATTTCTTCCGTGTCAATCCATTCGTCAGGATTACTGAATAATAGTGTTTTGGGTAAAGAAGTTGAAAAGAAGGAAAAGTTGATGGAGTTTACTATGGAGGTCGATTTCCATTACACGCAATCGATATCTAGCTGTATTATTTGGGCATACTTCCAAAATTCTCTCTCTCTAGCTCTCTATCTCTCTCTCTCTCTTCCATCCATTCTCTCTTTTCAGAATTGCTTGGATGCGTCTAAGGAATTCTTGCGAAGAGTCAATCAGTAGAACTTTGAGTGAGTGTCTGCGAGATATATTATATTAATTCAGGAAAAAAGAGAAGAAAATTAAACGAAGCTTAATTACCTGACGCGCTGGTGGGCAAACGAGTGCAGGCGAGAGAGGAAGTGCCCGGATTCTCTCTGTGTCTTTTGGGATTCTCTCCGCGGAGCTGAAGTTGTTGATGTTGCTGCTGCTGCTGCGTAGCAGCGAGTTGTTGTTGGCGCTCGCGGCGTCTGGAAGCTGGGACCCAAGTACTTTTGACATGGGTTTGGCACTCGAACCCTCGGCTTTTACAACATGTCCTGCACCGCATGTGAACGCAGTCCTTTTTGGCTTGGTTCCCGCAGTCCTGGCAGCTCACCCCTCCTCCTCCTCCCCCTGCGGACCTCATCATCATGAACGCCGATCTCGACGGCGAATCATCGGAGACGTTGATCGAGCTCCGGCTGGGCCCCACGCCTAACCCAGCCGCTGAAGCATAGAGATCTTGCTGGAGCTGTTGGTGGTGCCGTTGCTGTTGTTGTTGCTGCTGTTGAAGAAGCACCTGTTCCTGCTGTTGCCATAGTTCGAAACCCTTATACCCTGTGTCATCATTCTTGTACCAAAACAAGCTCTCCGGGGGAATTTCCGTTGGAGGGTTGTTGCTGCTTTGCCGATGACGATCTTCTTGGCTACTGCTCGTGGTACCCCTTCCTCCACCTAATGAGAAAAAACCAGCCATTGCTCCTCTAAATCCGACCCGCACTTCAATTGTGACAGACAATCCATATCAGAAGCTCCACGCCCACCGCAAAATCAGAACCCAACTACGAAATGGTTCTGTGCCTGCCTTGAACGATGGGGGTGGGTGTCGTACTGTTACCCAGTAACTTCTCGGCTTTCTTTGAGAATTCTCGTTCTGCGTGTGTCGTATATGAGCGTACATGTATCTCTCTTAATCTGTACCTAATCTTTCTTTCTTTCTCAAAGAGTATGTTTGTGTGAGTTTGTGTAGTGGTGGTGGAGGTGGTGTTTGCTTGTTGTTGGGGGGAGGGTTTAATTTGCAGCCCTAGTTGGTTAGAGAGAGAGACAGAATTCAGTCAGTGTTTGGCAGTGTTAATGGCTGCCAGCCTTGAACAATTCCCTTTCTTTCCTTCCTGCTTCAGAGTGAATTTAGGAAGCATTTAAAGAACGCCGCGGAATCAACGGCTACTCTCTTTCTCTCTCTACCCTTGTCTGCAACGCCGCCATATATGCTCTTTCTGCACCGCTCTGCTGCCTCAATTTAAAGTCTCCCAACCCATCTCTTTGCTCGCTCTCTCTCTCTCTCTCTGATTTCTTTGCAGGAGATGAGCTTTTCAGCTCTGAGCAGAGCGTCTTGTGTCCATAGAACAAAACAGCGCTCTAAAATCTCTCTCTCTCTCTCTCTCTCTCTGGCCTTGAGCATTTTATGATCTAATCTTATATTAAAACCCGCTGAATCAGCCACTGATAAACTCGCATGCTCCATCCAACGTCCACTAAAACGCCACGTATCGCCGCTCCAGCTTTTCCTTATTCGTCCTTTTGCACCGGAAAACCCGCTGCTTTTTCGTGACTCCACCCCCTTTAATGAACCTATTTTGTTTTGGGTTATTGTTTCATGAGCCAAATGATATATGTAAAATCTTTTTTATATAATTATATTTTAAAATAAAAATATTTATATAAAATGATATTATTTTTATAAATTATTTTATAAAAATATCTCTCATTTAAAATATAATTATATAAAAAATTTTAAAAAATATTTTATGTTTATTATTGAGTACCGTCCTCTTCTTAAAAAAAATATCTATCATTTTACTTGTTTCATTATTACTATTATTATTATTTTCTTCTTTTCTTATTTTTCGTTTATTACCACCAATTATCCAACATTTTCCATTTATTTATTTCTCCCCCAATTATCCATTTTCAAAGTGTTTATCTACTATAATGATGTGTATCATGTACATATGAAAATGATTTGATAAAAAAGTAAGCAAATTTAAAATTTACATGAAAATATATTTTTTAACAATGAATTATATTTTTTTTAAAAGATAGTGTGTGAGCTTTAATATTGAACTGATACAAAAATATTCTATAATAGATACAAAACACGTATAAGCCAACAAGTCCACGAAAATGGCCTAAATAAAAGTTCATGCAGCATTGATAAGATAACTCATAATAGTATTAGTATTAGTTTCATCAAAGTCATATTCAAAATTTGAAGAAAAGTATATATTTTTCATAAATTCAAAACCTCTTTATCCATAATCTCACATTGGATTAGTCATTAGATTCATAAAAATAATAATATAATATTATTTTTTAATAATAATATTTTTATTTTATTTTATATTTTGCAATTACACTATTACAAGAAAAATGGACTTTTAAGACCAATTTATTGCAACCAAAAGATTGTTTGCAACCAAAAGACTGTTTGCAACCAATTTTTCGTTGCCTATTTGCAACCTAAACAGTCTTTTGGTTGCAATAAATTAGTCGTAAATGTCTATTTTTCTTGTAGCTAACCATATTTACATTAATAATTTAATTTTATAATTAAATTATTGTTTCCCAACTAATTTTTTTCTCAACCTAATTACCCAACAAACACATTTCACAAACTAATTTTCAAACCCAAAATAATAGTCTGCTGTATTTTGTAATAAAATAATGGAATAGACTTATGAATAGTAAGTCTTCAAATATGAAGATAAAAATAAATTTTCTGTAACTCAAAGTTTGAGTTTTGAGCTTTACCGAATCCAATGCCAGCATCTTCACTCCCAGTCCATTCAAATTTTAGACATTTCTTTATTTTGCCAATACCGCTGCCAGTGCTCTAATGGAAGGGATATATAGTACTGACAGACATTTTAGTGGTACGAAGATTAATGGAGTATATATAATAAATGATGTGCATATGCTAATTGAACATATAAGTTAAGTAGTTTATTAATTAATACAACGTATTAAAATCTCGATTAATTTAAGATTTCTATATATCTATTTCTCTAGCTCAAGATATATATTCATTGAATCATTCTCAACTTTTTTCTTGCCTGATTTCGTAATGAGATTTTGAACTTATTCAATTCACTATGATTTTATTTTCTTGCTTTTTTTTTTATAATAAAATATATAAATTCATATGCATAAACTAACTCTAGGACCTCCATTGATCTTATCCTATAAATAATTATTTTTATGCTACATTCATTACATGATATTAATAGTTTTTAATTTATTGTTTTCGAAATAAGATGAAACTGATAAGAGGATATATATATATATATATATATATATATATATATATATATATATATATATATAATATATATATATATATATATATATATTAAAAAGAGTTTTTGCAACTCATCATCCGGCCTACACACCACATATAATTTTTTTTTTATTTTGTTTTATTTTTTTAAAATTTATTGAATTATTCTACTCGTAATCCATTTACCACACATTTAATAAGAAAAAAAATTAAAAAAAATATGATATGTGGTGCGGTGAAGATAATAAATAGAATTTTTCTATATATAAAGATAAATTAAAACCAAGATCCCTAGAGAATTGTTAACGGACGTTGCTTGAGGGTAGAGAATTGGGCAGTGAAAAAGAGGCACAAGTTATCGAGTTTCTAGAAGATAATTATATCTGCTTTGCATGTTGTGCAGTAAGAGGGGGACACAGCGCCACCTCCTGATCTTACTTTTTCCTAATAATTTCCCTTCAATTAATATATTATATTAATTTGAATTTGAAGCATCTTCAAACTTAATAATTTGATTATTTCTTACGTGCACGTATTAATTAATTTGCACTTAACTATTTGGAAGAAAGGTCTTGTTATCGATCTTGTATTTTACCCTCTCTAATCATGATTTAATAAAAATTAATTAGGTTTCGAATAGATCATCAGTAGAGTGGTACAGTATATATACAATTACATACTTCCATTGAATTATTCGTAAATTTTTAAATTTTTATTTTTAAAATACATTACAAGAAAAATGAATATTTGTGACAGATTATTTGTAATGAAAATGACTATTTACGATGAAAACAGACTTATTTTAATAAGAGATACTCATTTTCGCAGGAAATAGCTAGTCACAAATAAGCAGTTTTCTTGTAATGATATAAGAACTTATTTAATAATTGATGGGCAATGCTAGATGATCAACCCGAAAATGTAATATATAGAAGTGAAATGATTAAAAACTATGTCAATTATTAACACAATTAATGTGATAAAAGTAAGATAAGAAATGAATGCGAAAAATGAGTACTAGATCATGATTATTTTAGATCATGGTATAATTTAGAAATTTTAAAATCAATTATATATTGTTCAAAAAAGAAAAAATTGAAAAATTATCAAACTTTAGAAGTCAACTGAGTGGGACAATATTAATAAATTACATTGATGTAATTTTGTATCATTATCTTCCCATAAATTCAATAGATATATAAAACAAATGGAAACAGCTGGGTATAACTGTTTTCATTCTCGTGGTCTTCTTTCTTGCATCATGAACCGTTGCTGATAAATGTGGCTGCGGACTCCGCCGGCCTGTAATACCGGTGGAAAAGAGGACCTAGAACTGGTATTAATGGCCCTACGGCACTACGTGTATACGAGAGAGAGAGAGAGAGAGAGAGAGATCTAGAGAGAGAGTACAAATGTGGGGGTGATGGTAGCTTACTGTACTCTTTTGGCGGAGTATATGCTGATAACTGGTTAGAAATAGTGCGCATATGATCAGATCGAATTTTAAACCATAGGGCAGCCAACAAATTATATATCAACCACTTAAATAAATAGCATCCACTTGAAATATATATGTTACTTACATCTATAACATGGATGTATATTATTGGAAATGATAGAATCATATGAAAACAACATTTCTCTTCAGATCAAAAAGATGATCATTTCAATTTTTTTCAGGGGCCAGCATAAATAATATTTAATGTTGCATCATGCATTGGTCTGACTATATATAAATACTATTAATTAGCATTGAATTAATGTTTTCTTTCCCTTAATTAATTAGCATAAAGATGTTACTATAACGTCATGAAATATTCATGATGTGCTGGTTCATTTGCTGTGCAATGAGATCTGATCAGTATCATGGTTTTGTTTTGATCAAACCACTTAATATATATATATATATATATCTCTCTCTCTCTCTTCAAAACACACAAATTAGAATATCTTCACTCGGCCAGTACCATCGCAACCCTCCTCTTCTCTTGGATTAGATTGGAGTGCCAGTTAGCTTATAAATACCTCAGCACTAGAATTCAAAAGGATCAAGTACTGCTCGATGCAGCTTGGCGTACGTACGTACCTGTCGAAGCACATGCAAGGCCGATTGGACCCCATGCATGGTGATCTCTGAACAATATATCTATATATATAAGAATTAATGTCATTCAACCCATTGACATGTGCTGCATGTTGACATTATATATATAATCTGGTCATGAATGGCTCCACACGAGTAAGTATAGTGCAAAAGGTTGATCGATCGAGGAGTACTGATCACAAACAGCATTATATATAATATCCTAATTATTATCAGCACACTCTAGCTAGCTAGCTAGCCGATCGAGCGAGCGAGCTAGCTAGCGTAGGTTGTAAAATATATAGACGATGGAGTAAGGCAATTAAGCACATAATTAAACCATTAATGAAGGACTAGTACTACTGAAAGCCGGGGCTTATAACATTGGAGGATTATAAGCTAGCTAGGTGATCATCTTCGACATGATCGATCTTCGTGTCTTCTCCATTGGAGTACTTCCCCTTCATGCATGATCTTTTTCTCATCTCCCCCCTTCCTCTTGTAACAAAAGAGGAAGACTTATGCATTGCTGCAGATCATCAGAGCTTATACTATGCAAGCATCTCATTATCATTTTTACACTTCTCCTTCAATTATAGTACCACCGTTGTTGTGTCATCCAATCAACTCTTGACCATCGGGCCAAAATCGCATCGACATATATATATAAGATATATCCTTTCATTATATATATATTTATATAAATATGCGCGCGCACGGTGCCTTAGTTTTTACAAACAAATAAATTAGTACTATGATATTATATATTAATTTATATTAGGAAGATCAAGATTTTAAGAAAAAATCTATTTATAAACCTTATTTTTTACACATTCAACATACCACTGATGAGAAATCCTTCTATATAATTAGCTACATTAAAAATTGATTGACATTTTGATTTTTTTTTTAAAATTATAATGAGACATACCATAAGTGGTGTGTTAATTTAACACACCAATTTATGTCTATCAAAACTCAAAATTTTAAATAATTCCCAAGATCTTTTTAATCGCCTAAGATTATTTATTAGGATCGGGACCAAAAGTACAATAAATTAAGTAAACAGTTCTTCGAAGCAGGATTTAAAGTTTTTTCTTTTATATATACTTGGACCACAAATTGCAGCTCCATGAGTCATGCATTCACGAGAAAAAGCGGCATACGTATATATACGTGCTATCATGCAGATCAGTGCAACGCGTGAAAGTCAGATATATTAATATATATTCAAGTTTGATCTCATATATCTCGATCACCAAGTTACAAGATCATGAATTAATACTTAGAAGAAGATTTTGTAGTAGCTAGCTAGCTAGCTATATATATAGGATGGTCCTACTGAACTTTCACGAGAAGGAAAAATAAGAACACTTCGAGGACTGATTATCTGAATCTATCCTTCTCAATTATATATATATAGGTACTTAGTAATTCACAGCTTCAACACAGAACAAAATGAGTTAAAAATTAATTAAGGTCCTCGATCCCACTGTAGTAAAGAACAATATTATTTCAATAATTATATTAATTAAGCTAGCTAGCTAGCTAGTTATGAGAACTAGTACTGTTCGATCCGATCCTGATCAGCTAGCTACCATGCATGCATATTATAAATTTCTTCATTCAATCTCAGTTAATGTTTTGAAGTTGCGTGAAACTTTGAACAGTATATTATATATAGCATTTATTATTTGTAGCAAGCTGCCAACATTTATCTCAGTATTTATATAAATTATATTTAATATATATTTTAAAAGTAATAAGTGCTGATCATATCGTGATATGGAAAAAGTGTAATAGAAAAGGTGATCAAGAACGTCCATCGATCATAATCAGCCAAAGCAATAATCTTATAAGTCTCTTTGATTATATATATAATATACTAGTGATCATGATAATTAATTAACATACATGTAAGAACAGTTCTTACATATCGATGGGGCTGGGAAGCTGTAAAATTGGAATTAGAAATAATTATTTTTTCCAAAAGGAGCTCTATTAATGGATCATGTATTTTATCTTCATTTTTTATTTTTCTACAATGATGTCTCTACATTTAGTTGGTACTGTTAATTAATCCATGTAAATTCTTTTTATTCGTTTCTCTTTCCACCTATAGTACTTTGTCTTCCTCTTGACATGACTTGCTAGATGAAATTGACTTTCATATTTTGCTGATGCATAGCTAGAAATAAAATGATCTGCCATGCATCTAATATTTATAATCTTTTTTTTCTTTTAAATATACTCGATTTTTTTAATTTCTTCATCTTTTGATTTTATTTTTAAATCTTTTGCATATAATTTTTTTTTTTAATTTTGTGTATAGGGTGAAATTATATTATATTCATGTATGTTGTATTATGTGGCTCATATTGAACGGAACACATATATAGAGAAAATAGGCTGATGCCGAGAGTATAGCAGAGTGAAGTGAGGGGAGTGTAGCGTAGCGTACTGGGGCGGAGCGGAACGATGGCTAGGGTTAGTATAAATACAATATTATGTAATCCTACTTTGACAGTTAGTGAAAATTCAGCCCCTGCTCTTGTGGATGCAGGCACACTGCCGAACCATGTTAAATCTGTGTATTTTCTTGTTTTATGTTTTTGTACTGTTCATCATAATTGCTACACGCATCACAAAAATGTATATGAGTAGTTATTGCAAATATTAAAAGACATGGATATATTGTAAATTCAATATTGGTAGGTAGTTAGCTAGGAAGAATATTTGAAATTAATAAAATAGTTAAAAAAATATTTAAATGATATAGAGAAAAGAATAGATAAGTTGATATATGATATATTGTAAAAGTTATTAGTTAAAATAGAAAAAGTAAATTTTGGTGATATATTATAAAGAAAATATACATGACCAACCATTGATAGTGCTCTAAAGAGATATAATCCTAGGGTGTACAAGTCCCGTACACTCCATTTGAAAAAAAAATAAGATCCATTATTAGAAAATTAATTTTTTAATGTAGGTTCCAGATTTATCCCATATTTTTCAAAGAAATGCATGAGATTTGTACACTTTAATACTACAAATATCACTTCTCTACATTGATATTGAATGCTGGATTTTACCATCATGCTAACACCATATTGTCGTGATTATTTGGGGTTTTCTTGTGCGACAGATAATTAGGAGTGTAAAATCCATTTTCTCTATATGATGTTTAAGTTTTAAGACTATGAAAGAATCAATACCGAGTTCTTGACAAATTAGTATATAAGCGCTCTCATGGACTGAAATAATCTTTCTAGTCGAATCAAGAATCTGAGAGCTTATCCTATATAAAAAAAAAAGAATCTGAGAGCTTTGATTTTTTTTTTTTTTTTAAATTACTTGGGTAACAACATGCACCTAGCTGTAATCCACATATTATATTATATTATATTATTTAAAAGTAGCCACTTTTTTCGAAAGATATTCGAAAAAATAAATAAGAGTAATGTTATATATAATAGTTGTAGAATGCGTAAGTGTCATGTAATTCTTTTAAAAAAGTGTATGATTCATTATTAAAAAGTCAATTTTTTATATAGATTCTATATTTACTCATTTTTTTTAAAAGAGATTACATAGCAACGCGCTTGCATATTAATTTCACAACTATAAATATTATTTTTTTATTAAACAATATGGACATCGTTGATCAAGCACTTGTCATCTAGGTGAGCTACAGATCAGAGGATAACATGATTTTGAATTTTTTTTTAAAAAAAACCTTGAATCCGAAAATGCAAAATTAGAATAATCTTGATCATCTTCTTGTGGACTTTTTTTTAGCACGCGTGAAAGCTGTAAGCTGTTATATACATTTCACTTTGATTAATGAATCTACTACTTTAATTTATCCAAAAAAGAAAACATATAAAAGATAATATTTTATTGATCTTACATTATTTTCATTGCCTTTTAAAAAAAATCTATTTTTAAAAATATATATACATGCAGGAAACTTTAATAATATGTTATCTTCATTTTGTAAACTACTGTAGTACTACCGTTCTAATTTGACTGGAAAATATAAAAAATGAAAAAAATATAAAAATTAAAAATATCATATATAATTACAATATGACTTTGATCAGAAAGATTCAAATGAATATATATATTTATATATATATAATATTTTCAGTTTTTTTATCGATTATTTTCCCTTTTTGATCAGTTTTTCTTTCTTAAATATTTCCTTTTATATTTCGAGTTTTCTTTTTTGGGCTTATTATTTATAAATAAGTACTAGTTAGCTAGCTAACTAAATAAATGTAATGATGATCATGAGTGTGAACCATGAAGAATCCAGACAGAATTAGAACCTTATTATAACTAGCTATATATATATAATCCGGTGAAATGGATGTGTACTTTTCATTAAGACTTTTAATTTGTACTACTTAGACTAAGGTTAAGGCGTCATTATCAACTTTTTATGGTTACAGCTGGTTTGTTGAATCGCCTCTTGTTTTGTTCCAAAGTCAAAGAGCAAAATTAGGTATCACATATATTCTAATTAATTAATTATAAGGTGCCCTTTTAGGCTTATTATCTCAATTTAATTTATTTTTGCCATGGTTAGGTACTCTAAGAAAAGTATTATCGTCACAAAGTGATTATATAAAAATGAGCTCATAAATTGATATGGTTTCATATGATATATTAAAAATACTTAATAATTTAATGTACTATATTAAGTTACGTCAGTTTATAGATTTACTTTTATAGAATTTTTTTATGATTACATCGAAAAAAATAATTAACCAGTTATATGGTAAAATAACTCAGCTAGCTACCTTTCTTTTCTCATAATAAAGACCTGACTAATTAGGTTTTAAAATTAGATATATTAATGTTGAATGAAGAAATATTAGATGAGTCGTAGCTCGTACGTGCATGTCTTTTTATAGGATACGGCCTCGATCCCACGTGATCTTACGAATAAAATTAATTAATAATAACCGGACCCAATCGGCCTATCAAATCGACTTAGCTAGCTATATATAGCTTGTAAATTAGGTAACAACTAGAAAATCCACCCATTACAATATTCATGTTTTTGTCACGTATAATTTATATGGAAACTTGACTATATATATACACTGGAACTAATTGGTATAACACATGATGATGATTTCATGCACCTGATGAATCTCTAACCTTAAGTACCTAAATCATTTGATTTCGTCTCATTAACTCCTCGATTATAATTCGTTTTTTCTCCTTCAATCTCAATTAATTAGTTATTTTCATATGCTACTATTTTTTTCATATATCTAGGATATGAGTTTCTTTTTTGGGGTTTATTTTTTTTTTTTTTGCCGTCATATATATATTGGACATTTTTTTTTATTTGGTTTTATTGATTTGGTTGATTTGTGAGTTAATTTTCTTCATTTCTTCATTTATGTTGTTCTATAATAAATCAATTTGTTTTGACACTTTGTGTTGAATGAAGAATATATCTCTTTTGTTGCTTTGTGAATGGACGTGTACATGCATGTGTTTAAATAAAAGGTAGAGGCTACACTTGTGCCCTATGGGAGTATTACCGCAGCTATATTCGTATAAATCATTTTGTTCGCAAGTTAGGTATTACGAATCTTCATGCGCCAACTTGAATTGCATTCAAGTTGGCACATGAAGATCCTTAATGCTGTGAACAAAATGATGAAATAAGTCATGACCAAGTGCTTTAGTGAAAATGCCAGCTAGTTGACTGGTGGTTGGAACATGAGTCAGAGAAATGAGACGTTCACAAAACTTCTCACGGACCAAGTGACAATCAATTTTGATGTTTTAGTACGTTCATAAAAAACATGATTGAGAGTGATATGAAGAGCAAGTTGATTATCACAATGGAGAAGCATAGTTTGAGGACCTAGTCATGAAGTAAGAACTTTAACCAGACTAACTCGCATGTGGTATTGGCCATGAAACGGTATTCAGCCTTAGCGGAAGAGTGAGAGACAACGTATTGTTTCTTTGCATGCCAAGAGATAGGACTCTCACCAAGCATGATAAAGAAGCCTGTGGTAGAGCGGTGAGTGGTGGGACAACTGGTTTAATCAGAATCTGAGTAGGCAAATATATGAAAACTACATGTGGAAGAAAAAAATAGACCATGACCTGGAGAAGCCTTGAGATAGCAAACAACTTGAATAGCAGCTTGATAATGAGGTTGTCGAGGCTGTTCTATGAATTTACTGAGAATATTGACTGAAAAGATAATATCAGGCCAGGTGATGGTTAAGTATATAAGGCAACCAACAAGGCGGTGGTAGATACTTGGATCTAGGAGAAGTTCACCATCCTCAGGAGTTCATTTCAAATTTTTCTCCATAGGAACGAGAGTAGGTCGTGATCCCAAAGTATCAGTGTCCTAGAGGATGTCCAAAGTGTACTTTCGTTGATTTAGAAAAATGCCAAATGGGGACCAGGCTTCTTCTAAGCCAAGAAAATATTTAAGATTACCAAGGTCTTTGATCTTGAAACGAGTGGCAAAGAAAGTTTTGACATCAGTGAGTGTACTAAGACCATTGTCTGCCAACAAAATATCATCAACGTATACAAGAATAGTAATGAAAGACTTGCATAGATAGAAGAAAGAGTGATCAGCCTGTGATTGGGTAAACCAGCAGATATATGAACAGAAGAAAGCTTAGAATACCAATTGCGAGAAGCTTGTTTCAACCCATAGACATACTTATGAAGATGACAAAATCGTGTCTCCCCTTTACTACCATAACCTAGTGGAAGAGTCATGTAAACCTCCTCATCAAGATCACGATGGAGAAATGCAATGTCCACATCTAACTAATGGATATGCCAATGGCGAGTAACAGCAATTGCTAAACCACAATGAACAGTCACAAGTTTGGCAATCGAGAAAAAGGTATCATGATAGTCGAGGCCTTCAACTTAAGGGTAACTCTTGGCCACTAGACAAGCCTTATATGGCTTTTAATGGATCCATCTGCTCGAAATTTGGTTTTGAAAAACTCATTTACAACCAATAGGTTTCTTACCAAAAGAAAGGGGTTGAAGGCTCTATGTGTGGTTGGATTCTAAAGCATGAATTCCAGAAGCCATGACATCACACAATTGGAAGCGTTGAATAGCTTGAGAATAGCTAACAGGATTAGAATGTTCACTCAAAGAAGAAAGGAAAGCAAAATGCTTAAGAGAGAATTTATGATAAGAAATAAAATTAACAATGGCTCAAACCTGACGAATGTTGAGGCATGGAGGAAGGCATAGTGGACTTATAAGGTAACATGGGACAAACATAGTCTTGAAGATAGGTGAGACGAGTGATGTGGCATCGTGGTTTGGTGGAAAGGATTGAGGAAGGGGTAAGAGATGAGACATTAGGAGAATCTGCAGGGGGAGGAGGTGAATAGGAGGCATCATTGGAAAAAAAAAAGGTGGAACAAGTATCTCTAAAAGGGGTTGTGGAACAACAGTCTGAGTGGGTGATTGAGGGACAACATTATAGAAAGGAAATACATGTTCGACAAAAGTTACATCACAAGAAATGAAGATTTTCTTTGTCTCTAAATTGAACATACAATATGCTTTATGACCAAGAGGATAACCCAAAAAGATACATAAAGTAGCTCGAGCTTGAAATTTATCCCTATGAGAATATGTTGAGAATTTATTAAGCCATAAAATGTAATTAATATATATTTTATATTTAGAACATATGATCAAATAAATTAATATATATAATTTATGTTATAAATTATAATATAACATTATTTCATGTATAATTATAATTTATAAAAATTATATATAATATAAAAAATATTATATATAATATTAAAAATATATAAATATGGGAATTGGTCCGGACCTAGAAAACATAAAATCGAGACCAGACCGATTATGACCAGTTTTTAAAATGGAGGAACGAGTCCCGGACCGAACCAGTCCAAAACTGGACCTAACCAACTAGTCTAGGCCGATTTTCAGTTCTCTGGTTTATTTTTACAGCCCTAGCAATAAGTAAACTTAAGTGACTTTAAAAAAATATCAACAATAAAAAATAATGAGCACTGGTGTTTGATAACCACCCCAAATCTCAGAATAAATCCGATCAAAGGAAAATGTGCTTTTATTTGTAACCAAAGTGAAAAGAAGTCGAGTATGTTTACCTTTAGCACAAACATCACAATGTAGAAAGCTTATAGATTTAGATTAAAAAAAAAATGTAGGTAAACAAGAAGAAGATGGGTGACCAAGTTGTTGGTGCCAAATATCGAATGGAATGGATCAATTCACATGATGGAATATAGGAGAGATTGACTTGTAGTAATAAAGTCCATTACCCTCCTCACCTACTCTAATCAACATCCTCATGGTTAGGCCCTAAAAAACACAAAAGGTGGGAAAAAAAGATGGCAACATCGTTCAAAGATTTGGTGAGCTTACTAATGGACAAGAGATTAAATTTAAATTAAGGAACAAAAAGTACATAATGAAGAGAAAGAGATGGAGATAAGTGAAAGG
The DNA here is from genome assembly GCA_029856935.1 of Cyclocarya paliurus. NCBI lineage: Eukaryota > Viridiplantae > Streptophyta > Magnoliopsida > Fagales > Juglandaceae > Cyclocarya > Cyclocarya paliurus. Next base: position 24,466,502 of record CM056953.1, on the reverse strand, counting down.
TGCCAATATGAGATATGAGAACAATATCACCTGTGGGTAAACGAACTAGATTTTGAGGACCAAAGACATTTGGTGGATGAGTGAGAGATGGTAGGTGGTTAGACATATGTTCGGATGTGACACTATCTATAACCCATTCAAAATTAGAAGCAGAATTCGAATTACAAATGGGTGAAAAAGAAGTACTAGCGTAATTGGTTGATGGAGGTGTGAGTAGATCCATTAACTGGCAATATTACTCACTAGTTAAACTAGAAATTGCATGCTTAGTTGAAGTGGCAAGTGGACTAGCAGATATCTGTTATGCCATGGGCTGCCGCACTGGTCATTGCGTGAGGTGTTGCGATTTTGATTCCAGTGCGCAAGAAAACCAATAAGTCGATAATAAGAGGATTTAGAGTGGCCAACTTTGTCACAGTGTTCACTGGTCACAATTGTCTTTCCCTTGTCTTTAACATCACGTGGAGAAGAAGATTGAGCCCAATCAACATGCATAGTAGCGACATCCAATGTGGGTAGAGGAAGATGAAGAAGACGTTGAGTTTCTTCTTGGTGTATGATAGAATATACTCGACTGACACTAGGTATTGGATCCATAGCCAAAATTTGACTTCTAATTTGAACTTACGAATTGAAGACACATTTAGTTGCTTGTAAATTGGCAGACTCTTTCAACGCTCCACAGTGAAGCACACTGAGCTCCTCCCAATATTGTTTAATGAAGTTGTAATATTGGGCAAGAGAGGTGGTGTTCTGGCGGAGGGTGGCAATGTCGCACTTCAGTTGAAATATATGAGGGTTGTTACTTTGAGAGAACCGAGCCTCAAGAATAAGCCAAACTTCATGAGGCGTATTGCAATATATAAGACTACCTGTGAGAGATTTATCAATGCTTATAATAAGCCAAGACAAGACCGTATTGTTGCATCTCTTCGATAGCACTCGGATGGTCGGCTGAGTGAAGAAAATAAGGAGTGAAAAATTCTTTAGTGTAGATGATCATCAAATAACCCCAAATTTGAGATCCAACTTGATGGGTGGCTAGAGTTTCAAACCCTAAAACCCACTACACTAGCCGTCATCCCAAGAGATGGTTGAAGATCCACCTTGCGCTAAGGTAGTTTTGGCCACCCAAACATATTAGGGTGGCTAGAATCACCATTGGGCCCACTGGTTGCGCCTCAAAATGGGGCAAACAACGACCTATCGGCTCCTCTTTGGTGTCCGAACCACCCCTTGGTGGGTATGCAAAATCCTTGTATTTTCTTTTTAATTTTTTTCATGGTCTTATAGATCTAATTCAGTGTGGCGAGTCTATATTATTTGTATGTAAAATGTTGACGTGTTAACTTTTGATTTAAATGTGTAAAGATAAACTATTTTACACCATACCTTGTTTAAAGAGAAATGATATATATATTTTACACCATATCTTCTTTGAAGAGAAATTCATATATATCATATATATGTGATACGGTACTGCACGCATGCCTTGACAATAGTATACATATAGATCGAGCGGCCGCCACCGCATGCATTGCAATTCATATAATACTTTCTTGTCCCTAGCTGGGGAGGATGAGGGTCTTAGAGTATTAGTAGTGGACTCAACAAAAGTTACATTTTGGCCAAAGTTTAACTAGGTTGCATAAAAACTCACTGTAGTGGAATTAACAAGCTACAATATTTTTAACTTAGATTATTTTCACTTTCCAAATCTGTTGAGTCCAAATTGCTGGCCAAATATTATTTTGGCATAAAAATTTCATTTTCCGCGTGCTATTCTTTTCACGCGAGCTCACAAATCCAGAAAACTCATCTTCGTCTCAAAAGCACGTAGCGCCCAAATCCCAAACTCAACCACAGAAAGTGACTAGTCTCCATCAGTCTTGATCTTAGTTGCGTGGTATTATCTTGCAGGAGTGCTTCAAGTTCTAGTTCTGTAATATTATGATTAATTGATACCAATTTTTTCTCTTAAAATCTAATATCAACTTTAGAAAATTAATATGTACTTTTTTAATAACGAATAAATATTTAAATTATAATTAGAATTAAAATAAATAAAAAGGTCAAAGTCAATATTTTAATAAAATAGTTATAGATTTGAAGAGTCTATTATTTGATGTTATTGAAAAGTGGCTAGCTAAATTTATAAAAGTGAATTCTCTAGCCAAATTTTGGCCAAACTAATTTGTTCAGTCTACTACTAATACTCTTACATTTGAGGTTTCGATCTCCCTAAGTTCTTGGTACCATGCAGGGTGCTCTAAAAGAAAAAAAACGTTATATAGAAGAAGAAAAATGACGTAATAGATTAGCTGAATAGGACACTCTTATTTAAAACAAAATCATTTTATTATCTATTTTCTAGCTAATTATTTTCTTGTTCTACGTTGATCAACAGGTCTAAAAATACTTGAAGGTCATGTAAAATTGAGGAGTTGGTAGACATAACAGTAATTGCAACGCTCCAAAAGAATGTCCAAACCACATGATCTATACTCCAAAAGGACTAATCAATGATACAATTGAAGTCTCATTGGAACTTTATAAACAGTAATAACTTCTCCTTTCCAAGCATTGTGGGATCTCATACACCACCCATCCTTATCCTTATCATATAGGATATCACAATCTACCCTCCTTAAATTCCTGACGTCTTCGTCGGGCCAGTCTGTCATAGGTGGCATGGTTTGAGTCCCACATTTCTGGTTGGAATAGGCTCTGATATCATTTGTAATGCCTTATTAGAAGGCCCAAACAACATGACATATACTCCAAAAGGACTAGTTAATGACACAATTAGAGCCTCATTGGAACTTTATAAAGAGCAAGAACTTCTCATTTCCAAGTAATATGAGATCTCATATACCACATATCATTATCCTTATCATATGAGATATCACAATAGTACTAGATATCATTGTTAATATGCATGCAATTTGGTGAAAATTACAAGAAGTACAAATGTCACAAAAACCAAAATTCCTGAAAATATCAATGAATTTTGTGTAATAATTGTTGATGTATTTTTTGTAGGCAGGAAAGATAAACGTACATTATCGGTAATAACAGGGAATACAGATCAATAAGCATGTGGGAATCCCAAATAATTGCCTCAATATATGATTTGTCTAATCAATATATGATTTTTCAATTTTATTTTTTTATTTTAATATTTTAATATGTGTGTATTTAAATAGAAACGATAAATCATTAAAATAAAAATGACAAATCAAATATTAATTAGTAAAAGTGTGCGGTGTATCACTATATATAATGTAAATTTTCCAGTCTATTGTGAGGTGCATGTGTGTACCGGTGAGGAAAGTCGAAAGTACTAAATTGGATGTTTTCATCGTAGGTGAATAAAAAAACATAAAAACCTATAAAATTTGAAAACAACATAGACCCATCAATAGAGGAGAAAGAGAATAGATAAGAGATGAAGTGTAATCCAAGAGAAATATTGTTTGCCTATTTTTATCATCTCCAATCAATTTAAAACTATTAATTATTATCCATTTAACTGATTATCCAACTCAGCAACTACAAAGAACCTATCTAGATATATCATATAACTAGCTTATAACTTTTTAATAATTTTTTTTAATTAATTTAAATCTTTGCTTTGATTTTGATGGGTTTAAATCTTAAAAAAAAATATTTCATTAAAATAATCATAAAATAATTGTGTTGGTATGTATAAATAATAATTCCTATTTAGGATGAACGAAGAAAATGAACAAAAAGTAGTGATATTCTACTGCTTAAAGTGCACCGTTTAAACTTATTGCTAGAGTTAAAATATTATTTATTTATTTTTTATTTATTCAGATTTTTTTTATTTTTTAAAATATTTTTAAAAAATATAAAAAATATAAAAAAAAATTTAATATACTATTATGATTTATTTAATTATTAAATAAAAAAATTATAAAATATAAAGTATTAAAATGAGTGGATAAATTGAAAGGACAAAATTACATTTTTCATGAACAAAACTGATTGGAAGCCTGATCTGTACCTCTGTAGTGGTGAAAGTTCTCACTGCCACGCCCTTAAAGGAAGATTCGAATCGGAGGACAAAACCGAGCTCCGGTGGTTAAAAAAGGGCTAATATATATTTCTTTGCTGTTTTGTTTTGTTTTTTTTTTATTTTCCCAGAAGTGAATTATGAGCTAGGTGTGCGAGTCCCAATAATTGTTGTAACAGTGGCTGTCATTCTCGAGCCCTGTGTTTGTTTCCATAGTTGACTTCCACCTTTTGTAAGAACTTTTATGATCAGAGAGTGATCAACACCTTTTCACTAGAAAGAGAGATCATGAGAAGCCACAAAACGCGTTTACCCATTATTAGTTTGACTCTCTTTTTTCAGTCTCGATAGATATATCAAAATAGAACTGCCAACAAATGGGTCTGTTTAGGTGCTCAGAGCCATGGTCGTCGACGAATATATATGTAGTAGATATATATAGGAATTAGGGCAACCCCGATCGAGAAGCCGCAAATCCCAACGTTAACTAACTCCAATCCCTTCTTGCATGGGTGGCAGACATGCATTAATATTGAAAACACACTACACAATTATTTTGCTAATTACTTCAGTAGCGTTTCATGTTGTTATCAACTTCTATTTTTGGCAAAACCTGATCATGACAGCTAGCTAGCTAGGGTTGCAGGCCTGGAAGCTGCATGCACTCCTCCTAGCTAGCTCATTCACTGAAGAGGTTATTTTCGAGTCGAGGGTGAAAGAGTTGGGGGAGATATGTGGATAACATTATTGTCGTTAAAGACGAAGAAAATTAGAGTCACTTTCAATTAAAGGTCATAAATGTAGGGTTGATGGGAACAGGCATCCATCATGTGATGTTGTGTTAGCTTAAAAATATGTTGCAAAAGATTTGGTTGCTTCCTACCTAAGCAGAACTCAGATATTACGTACATTCCTTCGATTAGATCCACAACAGAGCAGTATGATGTTTCGGTGTCCGGCCGATTCTTCTGCGGGATGATGATGATCATCATGAGATCCCAATTACCCTGGCCTTGCCTGTCCTCTGGGAAGTGTGAAAATTGGGAGCACAGATGTACTGTAGTTTTGAAGTACTCATCAATATTCCTTGTCTTTTTTTGAAAACTTTTTGAGGTAGGTAGGATTATTTAAAATCAGACCTCGTCACCTCAGTAATAGTTCAAGCTGCTCGTTCAGTACTGATAGTAATATTTTCTCACATTTTGTTTGCACATTAATTGATTTCTGAGTTCATTTGTTTCATTGATGAAACTTTTTTTCTCTCTCTGTAAAAACTTGTATTTATGGTGGCACTGCTATTTGAATGAACTTTTGGTTGAAATAGTGTACGTAGCTAGGTTATGAAAAAGGCCTATAATTTTTAAGATGATCATCAAAGGTGAATAATCCATGCATGTGAAGAAACCATTGTCAAACTGTTGAACTAATTAATTTGTACCATTATTTTTCTCTCTTTTTCCTGCAGCGTCGTCACTGTACGTTCTGATATTAGTTCTGATCTGAGTGCGTGCGAGTCTGATGCAGCTGGCCTGTTTGAGTTCGCGGTCGTCGTCTATACCACGCAAATACCTCAACAGCTTTTGATGAATAATATGGAGCCCAAAAAAAAAAAAAAATGTATGCGCGAGAGCGGACCACTATTCTCTATTTTTGTGCCTAGCTACATGAATCAATGGTCCATAGCCTAAATTAAGATCAAAAGATAAAAGTTTTATTAATTCCTATTATTATATATAAATATAAAGATCCACGAGTACTTACTGGAACCAAAATAAAAAGGGAAAGAAAATAATTATATAATATATATATATATATAGAAAGACCCAGCTAACTATTTAATATTTTTTTGTCTTTTGTGTAAGAAAAAGTGAATGACCTTGACCCTAAATATATATATATATTTTTATATATATAAATAACCCCAAAAGATGGATGTAATATTAGATTAGGACATATATCATGTCTTATGGAAATAAAATATCCTAAATATATTACTTAGGGTATTTAAAGGTTGGTGTACTCTTTAATTAATATAAGTTGTTTATAAGGACCAAATGACCTTGACTTCAAAGATGAATTCAAGTAGGACCATTGACAAGTACTATATGGCGCCTAATTAATGTATAAATCATTAATATTGTTGGGCGCGGATGGGGCAACGAATAGTGAAATGAGCAGCTGGGAGATCGAGTCAAGTACCATCTACATGATTAAAGGTTTCTGTAGTACTCTCTTTAATGTCATTTGTATGAGGACCAAACGATCCTAGCTACCAAGCTAGCTTCCCATTAACACAGCTAGCTGGGTAACAGTTTATACGTACGCCTGTGCTTCTGAAACTAGCTAGGTTCAATGGAAATGATCACATTAATATATATTTTGTAATCGTTTGGCACAATGCTGCAGTACTCTGATTAGTTTGGAGTGCACATACTCATAATATCATTCAAGGGAAATTCATTAATTAATTGTTCCCTCAATCCCATAACCTCAAGATCAATATAAATGCATTCTTCGATCGATCGAGACGTTTGGCTTATTTAGCTTGCTGATCTAGCTAGGATTACAAGGCACCCCAAGGGCCGGTTACGTTTTCATGTATGGAATATTAACGGTGATCATGAGTACTTCAATGAGCTAAGCCTTTATGCATAAATATATATATATATACAAACAACTTTTTTTTATGATTTTGGTACGTACGTGTTGCTGTCACGATCATGTTGTAGCTGATGATCTAGCTAATTCGGCGCTTATATATGATCAATAATCCCCGCAGTAATTAGTACCAATATGTATATATATAATGCATGAATAATAGTGATCTGCACATGGATAATATTATATATAGTACGCACGTACGTACTATATACCAAGATTCGGGATCCATCGAATTAATTAAGAAACTAGCCTTTCACTTTTCTCTTGGCTGATTATTTTTGTGAGGACCAGCTGACTGGTCAATAAGGGATCGGATCGGAGGAGGGTTTCATTATATGCAGCGGTGGTGAAAGTTTGGTGGTAGCTAATGCTTTTATAATGAAGATTGATCTGTACGTCCGGGTTCACTAATTTCTATATACTAGGGTATGTTTATTGGCACATTATACAACCCTTTGAAAAAGTTATAACCCTAGCTAGCATTGGCAAGATTTTAAGTGAACCTAATTTTTCAAAAGGAGGATACACTAGCATTAAAAACCCTTTAACTAACGAACCTCGGATGAAATTTAAAAAAAAAAAAAAAAAAAAAGAAAAACAAAAGAAGAAGAATTGAGCGAGCTGGGAGTCTGGGACTATGTTAATTTCTTAAGGGTAATTAGGGACGGCCATGAGTTAGTTACGTACCTTTGGTTTGGTCGTATAGTCGGCCATATATTATAAACATTAAAATTTCTAATACTGCTGGAGCAAGAATTTTTGAATTTTTGAATTTTTGATAGAGTAAGATCTCTCAAAAAGCAAGAATACTGCTGGAGTTATTATCCATAATAAACATCAATTAATATTTATTACCAACCAATAATAATGAAGCTCAAACTGATATATATCGGCCATATCCCTCATATATATCTATGCATGAATCATTTTCACATGATCGATCACGGACTGGGGTTTAGTTTTATTTCAAACTGGTCCCTATAAGAAAAGCTTTTCACAGCATGCAATAGTAGTACTTGACCTGAGTGGGGTAATGCCCATATATCAAAGTGGACCATTCATCATCGTTTGGCTTTTGTGGTAAGTCAACATTTTTAATTATTGAATATTAGCATAATTTGGATCATGAAGAAACCACTTAATTATAAGCATACATGTTTTACAATTGGGATTGTTTTATATATATGTGTGCGTGTATGTATTGTCAGAGAGAATAATTGAAATAACTGAAATCCATCGTTTGTATTGAGGAACAGTGTCCCTTATATAGAGTTTACAGGAATATTTCTGTTACATGAAAACCAATGAAATAGAGACAAGTGTAAGACCTAGAATATTCTAGGAATTCTATAAAACTTATTTATCTAGGTTAATACGTCCCCTCGAGTCCAATGGGGTGTCAACAACATTGAGACTTGCTCTAAACTTAAAAAATGTATCAGAAACTAAAGGCTTTGTCAGAACATCAGCCAATTGATCTTTAGAACTGCAGTGGGCAACTGTTAGGCTCTTGGCAGCAACCCGATCACGAACAAAGTGATAATCGATGTCCATATGCTTTGTCTTGGAGTGATAGACAGGATTGGCTGATAAGTATGTTGCTCCAATGTTATCACACCACAAAATTGGAGATTTAGGAAGAAACAGACCCAACTCCCGGATCAGTTTTTGCAACCAAATTAATTCTGCAGCAGTGGATGCAAGGGAGTTGTACTCTGCTTCTGTACTTGATCTTGCAACTGTCTTTTGCTTCTTTGAACTCCAGGAAATAAGATGATTTCCTAAGTAAACGCAAGAACCGGATGTGGATCTTCTGTCATCTGGGCAACCTGCCCAATCTGCATCTGAGTAGGCTTGAAGGGTGAAGGATGAGGATATTTTGAACATCAAGCCATGATTAATTGTGGCCTTAAGATACCTCAGAATTCTCTTAACAGCAGACCAATGGGACTGTTTTGGTGAGTGCATAAATTGACAGACTTTGTTTACTGAGAAGGATATATCAGGTCTAGTGAAAGACAGATATTGTAAAGCACCAACTATACTTCTAAACAAAGTAGTATCATCAAAGGAGGGAGTATCAAATTGTGAAAGTTTGAGAGAGGCAGACATTGGAGATGTGATGGCCTTAGCATGTATCATGTTGCTTCTAACAAGTAACTCCTTAGTGTACTTTCGTTGAGAAAGAAAAAGGCCAGAATCAGAGTAGTCAATTTCAAGACCAAGGAAATAGGAAAGTTTTCCCAGATCCTTGACTGGAAATGCAAGACCCAACTCTGTGATAAAGCTGTCAATGGCACTCGGCTTGGATGATGTCAGAACAATATCATCAACATAAATCAACAAGAACATGTGCAAATCACCATGATTCAATATGAACAGAGATGGATCAGATTGAGAAGCAGAGAATCCATAACCAATTAACCAAGAACTTAATTGTGCAAACCAGGCCCTCGGGGCCTGTTTCAGACCATAAATTGCTTTATGAAGCTTACACACATGATGGGGAAAATTATGATCAACAAAGCCCTGAGGCTGTTGCATGTAAACTGTATCCAACAAGGAACCATGCAAAAAAGCATTCTGTATATCCAATTGGCGCAGAGGCCAACCACGAGTCACAGCTATTGAAAGAACCAAGCGTATGGTAGTCGGTTTGACTACCGGACTAAAAGTATCATGGAAATCAAGGCCAGGTTGCTGGTGGTAGCCTTTAGCTACCAACCTGGCCTTTCTTCGTTCAAATGAGCCATCAGAGTTAAACTTAGTACGAAATACCCAACGACAACCAAGAACATTATATGAGGGATCAGAGGGTACCAAACTCCAGGTTTTGTTGTGTAGAAGCGCACTGTGCTCTTGAGACATAGCATCTTGCCACTCTGAGAATTTGGATGCAACTGAGAAACTTGAAGGATCATCTGGTACCGTAGCCATGGAGAGGAAGCAGTGCCGTTGTGGAAAGGGAATAGTGCCATCCGTGGGAACACGAGGACGAGAGGAGTTTGTTTTGCTTCGAGTGATGATGGGGGACCGAGGTGGTTGAGGAATAGAAGAAGAAGCATGATTAGGGATGGAGGATGAAGAATCGAGAGGATTAGAGGAAGATGAGAGAAACGGCGCAGGAGATGATAAGATTTCGGAAGAATTAGGGTTAGATGGATTTGAGGGAGGAAGTTTGGGTAATGGGCTAGTTGAATTTGTGAGAAGTAATGGGCCAGGTGATGTATTGGTAGGGAGTGGATTTATTTGTGGGACAGGGCCCGGACCAAGAATGGATTGAGAAAAGAGAGGTAACTGAGCAGGTGTTATGGGTTGGACCAGTGGAGTAGATTGAATGGGCTTCGAAAACGGAAATTCATTTTCATGAAAAATCACATCTCTTGAAATATATAGTCTGTTGGACTTAAGGTCCAAACACTTGTATCCTTTGTGATTTGGACTATAGCCCAAGAACAAACATGGAGTAGACCTAAAAAGAAGTTTATTTTTGTTGTATGGTCTCAGATTTGGAAAACACTTGCAACCAAAGATTTTAAGGAAGTTGTAATCTGGATCATGATTAAAGGCAGTGGAATAAGGAGATTTATTGTTAAGAATTTTTGTGGGTAGAAGATTAATTAAATGCACGGCTGTTTCAAAAGCATCAGCCCAATATGATTTAGGAAGAGAAGCATGGGCTAGCAAGGCAAGCCCAGTTTCGACAATGTGTCGGTGCTTTCTTTCAACTATACCATTTTGTTGGTGTGTATGAGGACAAGAGAGTCTATGAGAAATGCCAAGCTTTTTACAAATCAATGTTAAAGGTTGAAATTCACCCCCACCATCTGTTTGAATTGTAATTAATTTGACATTAAATAGGCGTTCAACGTGAGATAGGAATATGTTGAAAATAGATTGAACATTAGATTTTTGTTTAAGTGGATAGAACCATGTGTAACGAGTGAAGTGATCCACAAATGAGACATAATATTTAAAACCAAGCCTTGAATTAACAGGAGCTGGGCCCCAGAGGTCCACACTAACTACTTGTAAGGGCTTTGTGTACACAGCCCGACTAGAATTAAATTTCAACTGGTGGCTTTTAGCCAAGGGACACTCGGAACAATTAAAATGCTCTTTGTTGGAAACAAAAGATAAGCAATTGGAGTGTAAAACTCTAAAGACTAGATCAAGCGAAGGGTGTCCCAGTCGCCTGTGCCAGTTGGAAACAGAGGTCCTTTCTCCGAGAGCAGCAGAAGGAGAAGCTTGAAGAGAGGAAGACAAGCTCGGAGATGGAGGGAAGACGTAGAGACCGTTACGAGTTGGACCTGTGAGGAGGATTTTCTGGGTCCGAGTGTCCTTCACAGAGAAATGAGTGGAGTGAAATTCAAAGAAACAATTATTATCGATGCAAAACTGAAGAACCGAAACTAGATTTTTGGTGATATTGGGTACATGAAGAAGATTGCATAAACGAAAAGTAGAAGAGTTTAAGAGAAAAGAAGAGTCACCGAGATTCTGAATTGGAAGGCACGATCCATCTCCAACACGGATTGCTTCAGGTCCATGATACGGTTCTGATGACAAATTCAAGTTGCTCAAGTCACTGGTTATGTGATGGGTGGCAGCTGAGTCGGGGTACCAGGTCGAATCCGAGAAGGTGTTTTGGTTATTGGAGGTGGTATAATTTGCAGAAAAAGATCGGGGTGGGTCGAACTGGTAAGAGTGATTGAATCTATGGTGGCATTGGAGAGCAACATGACCTGTTTTCTGGCATACTTGACATGTAGGGCGAGAGACACCAGGTGCTTGATAGGTGTTCCCTGAGGGTTGAGAAAACTGTCTCCCACCACGAAAGTTATGACGACCTCTCCCGCGACCTTGTCTTCCACCACGGAAGGGAGTTCGGCCACGTGTATCTCGATTGGAGATGAAATTTGCTGATGGCTCATGAAGGATTTTTGAGGCATGACTCATTCTGTTTTCTTGGACGAGTAAGAGTTGATAAAGTTCATGAGAGTTTAAGGGTTCAGCTCGAGTGGTAACAGAAGTTACAAAGCTTTCATAAGCAGGCCCTAGACCAGTGAGAAGATAGGTAACAAGGTCTTTGTCTGGGATAGGAGAGCCAGTGGCTGCAAGAGTGTCGGCAAGATTTCAGACTTTCCCGAAATAATCAGATATGGTTTGATCTCCACGAGAAAGGTGAGTCAATTGATATCTGATTTGAAAATCTTTTGCCTGAGATTGTGAAGTAAACATAGACATTAAGGAAAGCCATAAGGCTCTAGACGTTTCTGCAGTGAGCACATGACTACTAATGGAGTCAGAGAGTGAGGAGAAGAGTATACTGAGCACAAGTTGGTCTGTGCGAGTCCAAGAAAGAAAACTAGGGTTGTTCTGTTTAGGTGGACCAAGGATGGATTCATCTATGAGAGGCAAGAATTGAGGAGGACAAGGCAGAGTTCCATCAACATATCCATAGAGATCTTGCCCTCTAAGGTATGCCGAAATCTGCACTTTCCATAATAAAAAATTTTCAGTCGTTAGTTTGGTAGTAACAACATGTGAGAAGGATGAAAACACAGAGGAGGACTGGGGAGTGTGAGCGGAGGCCATGGATCAAGAGGACTGCTAGTCAAGCAGCTCTGATACCATGTCAGAGAGAATAATTGAAATAACTGAAATCCATCGTTTGTATTGAGGAACAGTGTCCCTTATATAGAGTTTACAGGAATATTTCTGTTACATGAAAACCAATGAAATAGAGACAAGTGTAAGACCTAGAATATTCTAGGAATTCTATAAAACTTATTTATCTAGGTTAATATGTATATATATATATTATACACACACAACTTCAAAATAATTGTCAAAACCCTTTTTTTCTTTATAGTTTAGCAGTCAGCCCTTTTTTTTTTTCCTTCTTAAGAGTTTGTAGTTGTAATTTGTCTTTAAAGAGGAAAATGGGTAATTGCAATCTCTTGGTAGATTGAATAGGATCGATTTGTGTAATCTATCCTTCAATGGAACTAAAAAGCATAAAAAAAAAGTTATAACTATATTAGAAAAAAAAAAGCTTAATTAATCTAAAAAATAAAGCTGACGGGAGAGAGAGAGCTAGCGGGAACCAGTTAGAGTTATTGAGGGAGAGAGCAGAAGAGAGAGACGAAGCTCATCGGCTAATCGAGGCGGCAACGGTATGACAAGGTACGTGCATGGCGTGGGTAGGAGTGGAAAAACATGACTAACTGCTCAGTAGAGAGAGTACCGTGCTGGGCAGAGAAACTGAAAGGGGGATTTAAGTCCCAGATGACTTTTTGCGTCGGAGCAGCATTGCCACAAAAGATGAAAAAGTGTTGGAAGTAAACAATTTGTCAAGGTTAATTGTGGCGACAAAGATTTGTCACAATAAGTATTCTTTTGTGGCTACTTATTTCTCGCAAGAAATAAAGCGTTGCAAATGATTTTTAGCGACAAAACTTGGACCAGTACTACAAAAAAATCTGGTCCAAGAGGGGGAATATGTTGTGGTGTTAAAAAGAAGACAAATTTAAAAAATAAAACTTAGAACTGAAAATCCTTCGGGTGTGTTTCTTTATTTTTATTTTTTATCTTTTATTATTAGTTTTTTTATTTTTTATCTTTTGTAATTTAATCTTTTCTTTGATCTCCTTTTACTTGCACCTAATTTTTAGCTTTTACATTTTTCGTTGGTATTGTTATTTCTAGTTCAGTTATTTCCTTTAGTTTTAGCCATTTAAATTATTGATCATCTTTTCTAGTGCATGTTTAATTAGTACCACACTTCTCTAGCAAAAAAGCTAATTAAATTAGCTGCATTTATATATATATATATATATATATATATAGGTCATGATCTTAAAAAGATTGCAGTACACCATCTATATAATATATCATTATATTGATTCTCAAATGGGAGTAGTCTGTCTCTCATGAGTGTCATTGAGATTAATTTATTGTGAACCGAATCTAATTACTAGAGGAATCATGTCATGCGCATGGAAATCATCATCTGAAATCAAGTTCAACAAGTGGAAGGGGAGATGATCTAAACTATGTTTACAAACATCAAAAGCATCTTTTATGCATGGCTTCTGTCTATGGATGGAAGGAAGGAAAACACACAAAAATTATACCTCAATTAGCTATATCAAGTTCCATACCGGCCCTTAATTTTCCATTACCCAGCCCCTACCCCGGCCACCCAATCGAGTACCCTCTTATACCCTCATCCAATATAATTGATCAGAAAATTAAGGAGGGAATTAACTACAAAAAAAGGGGGTATTTGTGACCATTTATTTGTAATGAAAATGACTATTTGTGACAAAAATAGACTTATTTTAGTTGAAAATAGTCATTTCGCTGAAAATAACTGGTCACAAATAAATAGTTTTCTTGTAATATAAAAAAATAGTGATCAAAGATAACTCTAGCTAGCTAGGTTGCTAGCTTTTACTGAATATTATTGTAGTTCAAAAGTCATGTTGATGTTCTTATCGTTTTAAAGACTACTAAAGATCTAAAGCAAATATGTTGGTAGTCACGACACAAAAGCAAAGAGTGGGAATGGACAACTTGATCATCAAAGGCGACTGATTACATGATAGAAATGTCAATTTCATTGTAATTTGTAAACAACTTAGCTAAATGAGCTGCATACATGAACAATATTACTAGTCGCGATGCTTTCCCAATATCATGTCCTCCATCCTACCCCACACGATATTCTATTTTGGATTCTCATTTGATCACTATGTTGTTCATCCCTATTAAAAAAAAGTGATTATATAATGAGCATAAAAAAAGGATCGAAAAGAAAAATAATGTAGTGATGGTAACATGGTGGCCGAGAAGTTCCATTGGAATTTTCATCATTTTGAAGCATGCCTTGATTGGACAAGCAAGGTAGAAATAACCACCCAAATATACTAAAGTCTCTTAACAAGGTGAAAGCGATGCACCGCCCAACATAGTAATATGGCAACATCACATGACTTTTTCTCTCTTTTACATGCACTCCTTTGATTATTTTACTCGATGCTCGCTCGCAATTATGCCACCATAAAGAAAAAGCCCTTTTCCTCTCTTTACTAGTTCCTAAATCCATAATTGTTCATCATAATTTGCTATGGACGGTCTTAATTCTATACCCTCATATAGGATGTACGTACAACGTGGGTTGTGGAAACTACTATTGTCTGAAAAATGAAGAAAACTTTAAGCTGGTTAATTGGGATTAATTAACCATAGACGTACGTAAGGTTCAGATCATAGAGAACAAAACTGATCAGAATTAATTAATCACCTCAGGACTGTTAATGTAACACCCCGTCCCCTGGGGTCCGGAGAGTTAGCTCAAAATCACCTAAAAATCATCTCCAATAATACTTTTAAGATAAACCAGAGTCTCCATAACATATTAACCTATTTGTTCAACACAAATATCCACGTTCCTACATAAGGGCACATCAGACGTGTCTCAATAATATACATAATTAGCTCTAGAAAAATATAAATCCATAAACTAACACCCGAAAATAGTGTATCTGAAAACATCACATTAAGGGGCAAGATGGTAAAATTACATCTCATCCCCCAGTATAACCGAGACACAGAAAAACGATATTACAATTCCTACTGTATGTAAACTAGCATACAACAGAGAAGGGCCAAGACTTGAGCGACGGCGAGGCTTACCGAGGGTAACCAGAGGCGGTGTTGGAAGAGCGGGAGGTGGTTGGTCCGACGGCGTACACTGAGAGAACGAGAGAGGGATGAGCGAGAGAGAGAAATCACAGAGAGAGAGCATAATCCGAGAGGGAGGAGTAACTGAGAGAGAGAGAGACTTACCCAGAGGAGTAGTGATGGACTGGGGTGTTCGGTCGGTGCTTTTAGTGCAGATGATGGCGTCGGGGGAGTTGGCACCGTGCAAGGTGACTGATGAACGAAACGGTGTTGGCTGAAAACGATGCTCTGTTTCGGTTGCTAAAAACAGAGGTCTTCGGCTAGCTAAAACCGTGGGTTGCAGCAATGGGGCGAAGGTGGCGAGGTTTGGACTGAGGTTCACAGAAGAGAGTGGCTGCTTAGAAGTGTTTGGATGGCTGAGGCATGAAGAGAGATAGCAGCGGCAATAACTTTAGGGTTGAGAAAAGTTTAACATATATATAGGCTATAAATGGAAAACAGAACAAATCTAAAACAAAAGGGAATGAGAACATGCACGAAAAGGGAAAGATGGCGTGAACTCGGGTGACGGATTCTGGAAACGTTACTCACGTGCATGGGTCTGGCCGTGAGCTGGGTGTTACAGTTAGGATATAAAATAAATAATAAAATCTATATTTTTTCATCAATTTAAGTTTTTGAGACAAGTGATGATTTCACATGGTATCAGAGTAGAGGTCTTGAGTTTAAACCCTGACTCTACACTCTATCTCATTTAATTAAATATCTCACTTGTTGGGCCTACTCATTGAGGAGAAGTCTGGCTCACAAATGAGAGAGTGTTAAGATAAAAAATAAATAATAGAATCTACATTTTTCCATCAATTTAAACTTTTAGAAAAAATGGTGATTTCACAAAAGGGTTGGAACATTTTTCTTGTGCCAATGATCCGTTGCGCTCTTATTGGTGCAAAACAAACAGTTAGGTGTATATAATTAGTAACAGATCAAATGACTCTTTTAATCATGATTTACGTCCGGATCGGATCGCCTCAACAAGTTATATGCATGGCATGTTATGTCCATGTGTGTAGGAAATTTAATTTCCGGCCAATTGTCACATTAATACATGTACAGTACCTAGTGAATGTCGACATGAGTACGTAACTGATCATGATAGAACAATATTTGGCGTAGTTTCTGCCTTGTGGATGGGACCTTATATTCCTCAAAGTTATTGAGTTTGAGCAACTTGGACCATGGTAATGAATGACATTTAGAAGTCTTTAGCAATAGATAAGATTCGGAAATCTAAAGTAGTGCAAGATCGAAGTACATTAATCTACGCCCTACATTGCCGGCCTTTCAGGGAATTGAAGGTGTTAATGCATGCATCATGCCTTGAATCGATCATTAACCTAATCTAACTCCCAAAATGTTGGTTCTAAAGAGACATTTCAAATGTCGTGCATGATCATGTAATTAAGTCGAGAGACCAAACTCTTATTCATATATATAAATATATATATATATATATATATATATATATATATATATATATTAATTATTGCATGATTTATGATTCTCATCATGATTCGCTACCAAATACCCTTTTTCACACCTAAAAGGTTTAGTAAGTACGTGGAACTTGTTGGCTTTTCGTGAATTATCTATCTAACAGAACGTAAATGATCTTACAGTCTGATGATATATATATACTCGACCTTTAAACCCCCAAAATATTTAAAGCTCCAGACTAGACTAGAGTAGGGACAAAAACAAGAGGTAAACAGAAACTGCCCAAGCCCAAGTTTGAGTTTGCTGAGAGTACTATTATATGTGGGCTTTCAGGTCCAGAAGGTATTAGTGGGCCGTTGCATGCACAAGCAAATCTTGGATTGGACTTGCTTTCACTTAATTCGGCTTTTTTTTGTTTTTTTGAAACAAATTTATAAATTGATATGATTCATGTGATAAGTTAAATTTATTTTATAATAAAAATAATTTTATAGTCTAATTTATCATATCAAGTTACATTTGTGAAATTTCCTTATAGTAAAAAAATTTCTCTTTTTAGTATGTATTAATTAAGTTTTCCTAAGTGAGTTTATATAGTCATTTGGACATTGAAGACCCTAGTCCTTTAGATTGCCAAAAATACATACTAACCAGTTGTTGCAAGTTGAAAGAAAATAAAATATAATAGAAAAGAAGATGGAGAATAGAGAATGAGGGGTAGAGACTTTTGAAGACTACAATTTTGCTTATTCTCAATTATTACTGAATACAAGGCATACATCCTTATTTTCAATAAGTGCACGATATCGCCCTTAATTATAGAATTATGATTTGTTGAAATTGCACATTATACACGTTGCGATCGACTCATATACATGTCACTTGTCAGTTTTGATTAAAAAATAATCTTGAAATAAAAAAAAATGAAGAACTGAGATTTTCTAATTCGATTTAAATATCCTAATGATTTATTTTCTATTTTCAGCTTGTGTTTTTCTTATAAAATATTAACAGTTGTTTCTTAAACCTTTTGTCCTTGCTAGTCTTTTTAAAATTTTAATCTTATGAATTAAATCGTGTCATATAAGTCATAAATGGATCCCCTAAAAAAATTGTAACCTAATTTGCATACTCTCTAAAATTCTTTAAAATCCGTATATACATAGAAAAGTCTCTGTCTAATTTTCTTCTATATGATCCAAAATCTTATTTAATTTCTATACATCATGTATTTACTATGATGTGGTCCCTTCAAAATTAACTTCTTTGCCCTCAACAATTCTTTCAATTTGATGGATTATAAATTCTAAAAAAAAATTAAAACTAAAATTAAACTCATGAGAATTATAAACTTCTTAATATGGATTACTCCAAAGTTCTTGATTATAAGATTTTTTTTTTTTGCTGAAATAAAATTTATATATTAACTGGTGGATCCTTCCCATTATGAAAATTGAGCATTGAGGGTGGAATAGAAATAAGGGGTATACTTTCAAAGATATTTTTGGTTGCTGCCCATTGCGCAATTGAATGCGCACATCGATTGAAGTCTTGATGTATTTTCCTGATTTCCTGGTTTTGAAATGATAAAAGAGCAAACTTTATATCCTGAATGATAGGCTGAATTGTCCAATCCGGATTGGCATTTGCATCTTTGATTGCTAAGTTTCTTAATATGGAACTCAAAGTGAAATAAACACTAAAAGAATAATTTAAGGTTGATATTTTGTATGAAAAGATAGTTGAGAACTTGTATCCTTAAATTTCATTAAGTAAGAAAAAATTTATTTGAGGTCTCAATTGTAGCATTATATATTTAATGTGTTACCAAAATATCCAGAATTTATATAAAACTTGTATAAACTAGCTTATGTACTGGAATGAAATATGAGCTTATGAAGACATCACCTATTAGTTTTTATTGAGAGCAAAATCTCTAAAAATATCATTACAAAATGATAATGAATGAATATTATTCCATGAAAGACTATCATATTAAATCTAAAGGGATGCTAAGTTATAAATCTTTTCCTTCGAAATAAAAGCTCTCTCTAAATTAGATAATTTTATTGAAATGCTAATTTTATATATAATTATGATGGTACAATTTATCGTGGAATTAAACTTAAGATTTATTTTTTTTATTTGACATAAATATTACATTTTTTGTAAGAAAAATTCTACATAAGAATCTTACATCACATACCTCCATCTAATCAACATGTGATTTTATTATATTTGTCATTCTATCACCAATAAGGTCATGTTTGGATCGTGAGATGAGATGTGATGATTTTAGATAAAAATTTAATAAAATATTGTTAGATTATTATTTTTTCATATTATTATTATTTTAAGATTTGAAAAAGATAAATTGTTTATTATATTTTATGTGAAAATTTAAAAAAATTATAATAATAAGATAAAATGAAATCATTTTTGTATCCAAACATGCTGTTAGGTTTGGAAGTTTTATTTAACACAAAATTCTCATATCGTATCATCTCATCATTACAACTTTTTCAAATTTTCATATAAAATATAATAAACAATTCAATTTTTTCAAATCTCAATTCAACTTTTTCAAATCATAAAACAATAATAATATTAAAAAATAATATTTTATTCCACTTTTAACTTTTATCTTAAATTAAAAATTTTATCTCAACATCCAGACCAGTAGAATTTCTTGAAACTGAACAAATTTCTCTTACCGTGATTGGGCTACTCGATCCGTCTCGTGACCCTGCTATTAATTCTAACATTCTTCATATCTAAAGCCGATTAATCCTGGTCTTTCTTGCAATATCATAGCTAGTCTGCGGCCTTAAATCAGATAACAAATTTCCCTTCTCCTACTCCTATGGATCTTGAGATATTCCAAGTTGGAATGCTTCTGTCTGATCTCCAAGTGATTCCACGTTCATCTTCCTCCTCCACAAACATAACCCAAATCCTCTCTCCCACCAAAACATTTTCCATTTTCATCTTCATCCCCGATCTACGAGCTCAAACCCTCTTATCCTCTCTCTCTAGCTAACAGAGATCAAGAGCATGGCGTTGGGAAAGTCGCGAAATAGCAAGCGGTCTTCCTCATCATCTTCATCTTCATACGGATCCACAATAACAATGGTGGTGTTTCTAGGGCTGTGTGTTTTGGCGATATGGATGCTAACCTCCAACTCTGTAACTCCCCCACAAAATGCCAGTCAGATTGCCACCAGTACTACTAGTACTCCAGAAGATGAATCCACCACCAGTTCCGATGTTAAAAAAGATCCTTCTGCTTTTGAAGACAATCCAGGTGATCTCCCTGATGATGCCATTAAGTCTGATGATCATCGCGAGGAATCTAAGGACGACCTGAGTAAGTCTCAGCCAGAGGATCAGAAATTGGATTCATTGCCGGGTGATTCGAAGGACCCGAACGTAGTCAATTATGCTGTCGATGGTGTAAATGAAAAACAAGAAAATTCACAAGATTTACAGGGGAAAGAATCTTCTAAAGAGCAAGAAAATCAAAAGGAAAATGAAAAGCAGATATCTGAAGAAAGCTCTTTCACTCAAAACCAATTAGAAGCCGTCGAAAGCCGTCAAAAGTTTGACGAGAGCACTAACCCTCAGTCACAAGAATCAGAGAACCAAAGGCCTAGTGAAGATCAACAGCAACAACAATCTTTTGAAAACCAGGAAAACAAAAATCTTTCGGAGCCTCAGAATCAAATACCAAGTGGAGATCAAGAACAACGTCTACAGCAGCTACGTGAAGATGAAAGTCATGAAAGCTCCCAAGAATCTAAGAATGATGAAGGTCAAATACAAGAAAAACAGAAAGAAGACACTGAAAACAAAGAAGAAAACCCCGAGGTTCCACAGAAACAAGAAACGCAGCAAGAATTTCAAGATGAGACTATTGAGTTACCCAAAGAATCCCACGAAGTAATCGAGAATCAAGAATCTGAACAAAACAAAGGTGAAACTCAAGAAGTCCAACAACAACAAGAGAACAGCTCCATCCAAGAAGCCAAAGAGGAGAATACAGAAAGTAAGTCCGTAGATTTAAATGCAGGTGAGGCATTTCCAGGTGGGGGGAACACAGGGATTCCAAAAGAGTCGAAGGAGTCAAAGAAGTCGTGGTCGACTCAAGCAGCTCAATCTGAGAACGAAAAAGAGAGACGCAAGGACGAATCTAACGTCATTGAGAGCATCTACGGGTACACGTGGCATCTATGTAACGTCACGGCTGGTACTGATTACATACCTTGTTTGGACAACGAGAAAGCATTGAAAAAATTACGCACGACCAAACACTTTGAGCACCGAGAAAGGCATTGCCCTGAGGAGGGACCTATGTGTCTGGTCCCACCACCAGAGGGCTACAAAACGCCCATCATGTGGCCCAAAAGTAGAGACAAGGTACGCGGTTCAGCCGTTCAGGTGTTCCATCTTTTTCTCTCATTTTTAAGTAAGATTTTAAAGATAAAAATATTATTTTATTCATTCAATTTATTTTCTCAATTTGACATTTTATATATTTTAATTTTTTTTCTTTATTTAATAATCAGAAAATTGAGTATTAGTATATTGATAAATTTTTTCTATTTTTTAAAATAACAAAAAAATATAAATAAAAAAAAAATTAAACTAACGTTAAGATGGAGCGATGCACGGATGACATATTAGCACCATTTTTTATACATTTCAAAAGTCAAATACAAGTAAAAAAACACCTAAGATCCTGGTAATGGACTTTGTACAATCAATATAATATAGAAAAACATATACAAAATGGAAAAAGAATAAAATAAAAGAGTAATGTTAGATATAATTATGGATTGTATATAAATTAGTATTGTGCATTTTTTAAAAAAATAATAGGGTTCATTATTAAAAAAATTAATTTTTTCACATGAATTCTATATTTACTATTTTTTTAAAAAAATATATATATGATGCTTATATACTCTATAAGTACAAATATCATTTTTTAGATTAAAAAAAAAATCAACTTTATAATTAAAGGGATCGAAGATTGTTGAGTTATGTAACTAGGAAAAAAGGAAAAAGAAGAAGAAGTCACGTGCTAGGTTTACGAACAGAATTTTAAAAAATAAAAACTCTACATATTTATATGATATGTTAGATGGATATTATAATAGAAAGAATTTTATAATTGAAGTATGATGTATATTTGCAGAGTAATTGTTCACAATTCTTTACGGGACGAAACATTTAAAAGAAAACAAAAAAGGAATTAAGAGTCAGTGCTGTAAATTACATTCAATTCTATTCGCATATCCTTTATTTTGGTTGGTTATAAGTGACTGAGTTTCACATTGCGATCCGGCAGATATGGTATCACAATGTGCCACATGCGAAGCTAGCAGAGGTGAAGGGACACCAAAACTGGGTGAAGGTGACGGGTGAGTTCTTGACATTCCCTGGTGGAGGGACCCAATTCATACATGGCGCGCTCCACTACATTGATTTTCTTCAACAGGTAGCTAAGCTGATCATGATCCAACGGACCATGTCTATTGAGTATCAAGTATTATAATGTGAAACTAGCTAGCTAGGATATATAATACATGATATATATGTATAATATAACTGTCTCATTTACATGTTTTTACTTGGCGTATTATAAGCCATATATGATGATCGCTTGAATTGTGCTTGTTTCCACTCGACTTCTTGATTTGTCGCTTTTTTCCTTCTTTGTTATGTGTCCATGCCTCAGTCTCGGTCTTCATTTGGTGTGGCTGCTGCAGTCGATACCTAACATTGCATGGGGGAAGCACACTCGAGTAATTTTGGATGTTGGCTGCGGGGTTGCTAGCTTTGGCGGTTATCTTTTTGAAAGAGATGTTCTTACCATGTCTTTTGCACCCAAAGATGAACACGAGGCTCAAGTTCAGTTTGCCCTGGAAAGGGGAATACCTGCAATATCTGCTGTCATGGGTTCCCAGCGGCTTCCGTTCCCAAGCAGGGTCTTTGATCTTGTGCATTGTGCACGCTGCAGAGTGCCCTGGCATGAACAAGGTTCTGAGTACTTGCAATTGCAATTGCAATTAATCTTCACAAGTCTGACCATGTTTTTACCTTGTTGATTGAATTCTAGGGATGGCTGGTCTAGAATAAAAGAGACATGATAAACACTTGGAGTAGACCTAGCTTACAGTATTTATAATTGTTCGAGTGAATTTCTCGACAGATTAAATTGTTAAGAACTCCCTTGGTTTGCTAAGAATATCAAACTTTGGTGTAGGTGGCATGCTTCTTTTGGAGTTGAACCGAGTCCTAAGGCCAGGAGGTTATTTTGTCTGGTCAGCTACTCCCGTGTACCAGAAGCTCAAAGAAGATGTGGAAATCTGGAAAGGTAGGACACTGATCAAATTTTCTTTTTCTATAGGCAGTAAAGATTTTACCTTACGCTGACATGTTATTCATTTATCTAGAAATGTCTTCACTTACGAACTCCATCTGTTGGGAGCTTGTCATCATCAAGAAGGATAAACTTAACTCAATTAGTGCTGCAATCTATCGCAAACCAAGCTCAAATAATTGCTATGACCAAAGAAAGCAGAAACGTCCACCAATGTGCAAAAATGATGATGATCCAAATGCTGCCTGGTACGATTCCAATGTCTCTAACAACTAACAATGACTTGGTTTTGACATGTTATATATGTTATTGTTATAATCACTTGGTTTGATTTATTTCTTTGTCGACGGCCATTTCCAGGCATGTGCCTCTGCAGCCATGCATGCATCGAGTACCTGTTGACGAGGCTGAGAGAGGAACCCAATGGCCCGAGGCTTGGCCTCGTCGGTTGCAAACACCTCCTTACTGGTTAAACAATTCCCAAATGGGTATATATGGGAAACCAGCTCCACAAGACTTTGCAGCAGACCATGAACACTGGAAACAAGTGGTTAGCAAGTCATATGTGACTAGTTTGGGTATCACTTGGTCCAATGTGAGAAATGTCATGGACATGAGAGCTGTCTATGGAGGGTAATATTATTGATGTTTTATCTAATTTTCATATGTTTAATGCGTCCATGCATGCATGTATCATGGCTCATCATACATCTAAGGTTATGGGATATTCCGCGTGCAGGTTTGCCGCTGCTCTGAAGGATCTTCGAGTATGGGTGTTGAACGTGGTGAACATAGACTCGCCAGATACGCTTCCCATAATCTATGAACGAGGCCTTTTTGGGATATACCATGACTGGTGTGAATCCTTCAGCACGTACCCACGCACTTATGACCTACTGCATGCAGATCATCTTTTCTCAAAGCTGAAAAAGAGGTAGAAAGTTTTGAGTTATTGCACATCTCATGATTCTTTTATCTTTTAATTATGCATGCATTATTATTAATGTCGACTAAGTTGTGGTGTTTGTGCTTTCATCAGGTGCAAACTTGCTCCTGTAATGGTAGAGGTGGATAGAATAGTCAGACCTGGAGGCAAGTTGATTGTTCGTGATGAGTCGAGCACAATTGGGGAAGTTGAGAACTTGCTGAAATCTTTGCACTGGGAGGTTCATTTAACCTTTTCCAAGAACCAAGAAGGGATGCTCAGTGCACAGAAAGGTAATTGGCGACCGGATTTATATATAGAGCCTTCTTAATCAGTAACACAGCAGAATTTACGCTTCTACTTATATGTCGCTCCTTTTGACATTCTGAAAATGCTGTCATCTCTTTGGAGTGTAATATATTTTGGTCTAATAAGGAAGGTTGTGAATTTTGTTGAAGTTGTCAATTCTTTGTAATATGGTAAGATTTACTATTCCTGAAACTGATGTTATAGTTTTTGGACATTAATCATGTCATGGAAAGCAATGTTTCTTGGTCACTACGAAAATGAAGAGCATATTTCCTTGTCCCGGTTCAAGGGCAATTAAAACCATATTTCAAAAAAAAAAATTCTTTTTTGAACTGTTAAGTAACGTAACCACTTCCCCAAATTTTTTGAATTTTTTAAAATCATTATGATATGTTGTATGCTCGTAGATCTAACGTTTTATATGATACTATGTTAATTTGTGAGTATATTTTTGCATGATCTCTTTGTGACTAACTATAGCACTTCTCTTTAAGAATTATGGCTCCAGCACTGTCGTTGAGTGATACTAGTCACTTTGTGACACGTCTACAAGATCATCTGATGTAGAAGCGGAATTGCTATATGATACAGTACTAAACGGTACCAAATTATGCAAATAGATCTGCAGAATGAATAAATTAGGATGCAATTCTCAGAGTCGCATACACGGCTTTATGATATTCACAACGCCAAATTTCAACATGCACTACTCCAGCGCAGATAAACAAGTGTCCAAAAATTGCTTTTATCACATACCTAACAGACACTGTCACTGTAATATTTCGCTCATTTTGCAAAGATAAAGCTTTCCATCTCATAACCAGCAACATGGCATATGCTTCCATTTGAGCCCAGTGTCGCATCAGCTCGTGCCGAGAACTTTCTGCAATTGACCACTCAAGACCGCAGCTCTGAGATCTGAATTACATAACAGTTCAACAAAGAGAGAATAATGGATTAGCATTTTGAGGCTACAATAGAAGGAAAAACCTTTTGCTTTTTTTGACAAATATACAGAGCTAAGAGGTAACCATCAGAGCCACCGATATGCTTCCCATTCACAAAAACTTGAGGGACAGTGCTTCGGCCAACCATATCCAGAATAACATTCTGAATTTGCCCACCATCATCTGCACACAAATTCATGATGATGGCCATTATAAAAACACTTTTGCACATCCAAAAATAGCAGGTAAGAAAAACGAATCCTGGTAATAGATACCTCGGAGATCAAGCTCAACAACAAAAGGTTGCTCATGTAGTTCACTGAATATGCGCTTGGCACGCAAGCAATACCTAGCAACAATGTAAGCAAGAAAGTACTCCTTATTCCACATCATTTGTTTCCACACGTGTGTGTTGGGGGGGGGGGGGGAGAGAGGGAGAGAGCAAAGACAGACAACTAGTATAAAAGATTTGGTTGCAATTCTGGAGACTGAAAAAGGAGTCATTAACTTATGTGTACAATTGCAAATCGAA
This sequence comes from Cyclocarya paliurus, assembly GCA_029856935.1. Taxonomy (NCBI): domain Eukaryota; kingdom Viridiplantae; phylum Streptophyta; class Magnoliopsida; order Fagales; family Juglandaceae; genus Cyclocarya; species Cyclocarya paliurus. The sequence continues at coordinate 24,440,516 of CM056953.1, read as the reverse complement.
GTGTGAAACTAATGACAGCATATTAATTTTTTGATCAGTGCATTCATTCTCGATGCCAGCACCGCACAATGACAGCATATTAATTTTAACATCCCAAGTTGTATTAAATGGTGGAACAGCTAATAGCAATAACTTTATTTTTTTTTATGTCATCAACAACTTGGCTTCTACTTGAGCATCTTATGTGTTTGTCCCTTACCATGGTCTTCCAAGAAGGATAAGTAATACGTTCATAGGGACAACGTCACACCAGACATCCTGCTTTAACTTCCCCAGCTCCAACTTAGCAGCAAGGGCACCTTCTCACCCCATACTCAACATGGCAAGCAAAACCAGTTATATTTAAATTCAATTGTTTGCAAAGCGCTCAATGAACACCAGATGATGCAAACCTAATTCCACTACCTGCTTATCCATAATTTTAATTTTTCACATATTTACATAAATTTAAGAGATAAAATGTGACAGTATATCACATCGCTAAAGACCTAAATACCAATTCCACAACTATTTATGCTTTGTTCTTGAAAGAATGCATGTACTCATAAGCATACTGCATGGACACAACAAAGAAAATCTTCAAGTTTTACGAAATAATACGTTTTGTTCACTGAAATTGGAACCCCCATGTCTCGGAATTCAAGAAATCTGCCTAAGATTCTCATCAATTTCACGAAACCTTACCATATGGAAAAAAAATACACCCAAATCCAATTTTAAAATAAAGCTGACCATTAAAAAATAAATTGTGTTCATATCTCATAACTCCAATGGTGGTAATAATGCCCCTAGACTTTTCAAGGATTTCAAAAACTTGGCTAATTATAGAAAATCTGGAGTATTAGAATTCGGAACAGCAACAAATCTACAACCTACTTCCAACCATATAGTAATTGAAAAAAAAAAGAAAAAAAACAAGACAAAGGTATTGATCACCTACGGGCAGTAGGATTTGGAGAAGATAGTGATCTTGTTGGAGTAGATGGCGTTCTGTACAAAGGCAGAAGTGGAACTGGAGGCTTTGGCTTCCTTTGCTACATGCCCAATTAATAGCACCATGCTGAACATTGCAACTACAAGGCTCAATTGAACCCTGCCCATCTTCCTGGCTGATCTTCAGTCAACACCGGCGCCGTTTTCTGAGATTTCAAATCTGACAATATACATTATAGATATTTAGAGCTCATGAACTTTGACTATTCTTTTTGGAGTAGAGACCCAAATGTGGCTTGGGCCTTCCCTGGGTTGTTACATATCCATTTTTACTCCATTCTAATTAGATTCACACTCTGATAGAGATCTAAGAATCTGATCAGAGTTTGAGCTTTTCGATGTCAATAGGCCTCTGAAAAAGCTCCAACTTTGAGTCCAACTTTGAATTGAAAATTAATCTTCTAAAAAACTATACACATATTATATCTTTATACAAAATAGTTAATTATATAACTTAACAAATAGAGTTGATTAATATAATTATTACAACAATTTATACTCTGTATAACATACAGCATATATATATGTGTATGTGTGTGATAAAAACCTCTATAAGTATTACTAAATGCTTGTATTATAATATATACTTAACTTAACCATATACTCATAGCATATACCAATAATATAAATATATACTTATATTATAAAATAACTTACCATATTAACATATATTCTAGATAGTTGTATCACTTATATTCCTCCTGTGTACTTGAGTTGTACTTTTTATACCTATCACGGTCAATCGGTTCCACTCTAGTAAATTGTTCCCATGCCACCGATTGGTTGCTAGGTGTTGTTTTGGATTTCTTGGGTAAAAGTGGAATGAAACAGGTAGGGTGTTGTGTATATGTGGATGAAGGGGTTGGAAGACTCATATGCTCCTCCACATCCGCTAGAATAGAAGAGGAGTCAACACCAACCCCCTGGGTTGTATCAACATTATAACTCGTAGAATCTTCTTCCATTTGTTATTCAATATAAAGACCACCAAATACAGTATAATAAATAATCAAACACAGATAATCAAATATAACAAAATAAATAATCAAGCACAATAACATAAATAATCAAACACTGATCTAATTGGCAAAGTGGGCTGACCACCACCATACATTATGGGAAATAATAATTAAAAAAAAAAAAACATACAAGTTTTTAAGATAAAGACAGCAGTTATTAAGATAAAGTGGGCTGACTTAAAAATAGAAAGACTGCAGTTTGAAAATTTAAAAAAATTATGTAAATATAGGCAGTTGGAAACTGAATATTCCTGCAGTCAGATTTTTTTTATTTATATTTTAATTAGGATTTGTGTGGTAGGTTTGAAAACCTGATTAAATAAGATTTTTGTAAGATGTGTTTTGGAATTTGTTGGAAGTAAATTTAGTTTTTGTATGAAAAACTCAGCAAATACTTGGATGAAAGTTTTTGTATTTTAATTTTTTTTTTGATAAGTAAAAATATTATATATCAAAGGAGAAACCAAGTACACTGAATGTATACAAGAAAACACCTTGCCCAAAATGACCCAAAAAGTCCCTAATGACCCAAAAAGCCCATGAAAAGAACAATCCAAAATACACCAAACCGGTCCCCAACCCTTATTTCTCGTAGAACTAAAATTCTACCCGAACACCCAACCCCATACCCTTGATTCCCATCTTCACAATGTCCTCCCTTTAGATTTCCCTCTGGTTGAGCTATCACTCTTAGCGTCGTAGTTGATTGTACTAAAAAGACGTTGTAGCTCCCTGCTTTTCTTGAAACTTTTGGTTTCAAGCGCATGACTTGTCTCAATCGCAGTGATTAGTTCATTGAATTGGTCTTCACATCCTCCATGTGAAATTCCCACAAACTGTTGAATCTCGTTAACTTTAGGCAGAATCCAGTCCGCTACAACGTTATCCACAGACACAGTACATTCATCTACATGAGGCACCAACGCCAAATCTTTTGGTCCTCCAGCAACTCCATTGGTTTGATCCAATGGTAACATGGTCCCCATTGGAGATTCTAGGGTGACAGCAAGTCCCTTCACTTCTAGGGATCCTACATCTCCTTCTGACCTCGACAGTACACCATTTTCCTTCAACTCTGACGAGAGAGCTTTGGAAACCAAGGGTGTAGTACCGATTATCGGTCTATCCTGTGTTACATGAGGTGAATGACATTCTTTTGATGTCTCTACGCCGATACCCGATGTAGACCCTGCTTCAAAGAACCCGGATTTCTTTTTGACCCGCCATACTCCCCTGGATCTAGAGCCGAATCCGATCTTCCATTTTCCTTTAACTAGGTTTAAATGATTCGGGCCTTTCTTGTTTCTTATAACCTTGTTGCCTCCAGCTGAGAGTCGGTCTATTTTCGAAGACAAGAAAGCTATCGCTGCTTTCAACTCGACAAGTTGGGTTTCCATCACCTTTAAGGAATTGTGCATCTCGACAACTTGAGACGTGATTTGCGGATCCCCTTCACTCTGAACTCTCGAAGGACCCATCTTTAGAGCTGCCGCATAAGATTGCCTCGCCACTGAGGATGTACTTGAATCTTTGTGCACCTCCAAATTTTCCTTCTCTGACATGCCACCGACATGTCCTTTCAAACCGTCGCTCCCTCTCTTGCCGAAGTCACGCAACACCTCCCCCATCCTTCTCCAACCACTACCCCCTCCTCAGGAATGAAAATAAAATTCCTCCTCCCACCACCACCATACTCTTCTACCGCCATATAACGTCCTCGAGCATTTGAGCAGCGGTGTGTCATGAAACTGCGTACCTTCTCGGACAGTGGAGAAAAAATCTTGTTTTTCATCCTTTGTGCACGTCTCCATAGCTTTAGCCAGCCACTACACTGTTGTTGAACCCAAAACCAGTTTAGAAATCACCCTTCGACCCCTTTCAGTAATGGCCAACATACTCCCCTCCTTCACCAAAGTGAAGGATTTAGATTCTATGACTAACACCCTAGAAGAACTCATACTAGCCAACTCCCCTCCTTCAACAGCCATTCATCATCACATTGAAACCAGGTAAGGACCACTGCTGAAGGCCAACAGAGTACTCCCAAAAGACTCGCCGGAGAGCTCGCCGAAGTGCTCTGAGAGACGACACAGCAACACTGGTAACAACAGATCTGTTTTCTTGGGCAGAAACGGATCTAGAAGAAAGCAGGTCGCCGGAGGGCTGACCTACGCCAGACGGCCCTCCGTGAGGTCGCCGGGGTCCGTCGGTCCTTTCTGTGCCGCCGGGAGCCACTCGCCGACCTAGGTACGGCGAAATGGTCTTCTCTCTTACGGGTAACACTCTTTGCGCACAGGTGTATCTCACGCCGGCGGGATGACCAGCTCCGGACGACCCTCCGTGAGGTCGCCGGGGCTCGGCGAAGATGTCTGGGTCGGCGGTGAGCAACCACTCGCCGGTCAAGGCGGCGGCGAGGTAGTATTACCCCTTACGGCACGAGTGTTTCTCTCTCCTTACGGCACGAGGCATCTTATACCTGTAAAAGGCATCATCAGTATTTCCACCGATTTGTATTTTAATTAGAAAGTGCATGATACTGTATTGTTCAAGCAAGGTCTCCGTAAGTTCACTAGACTCTTACTTAATAATGCTGCAGTTTTGTTTTTATTTTTATTTTTTCGTATAATTAGCATATTAATTTATCGGAACCACAAAAACTCCTTTAAATTAATATGCTAATTAATGTAAAGTACCGTCTAAGATCGCTTTCTTTGTATGGATTGCATCTCTTGGGTGGATCCTCACGTCAGATAATTTGAGAAAACATGGTCTTATTATAGCAGATTGGTGCTTCTTGTGCAAGATTGATGGGGAATCAGTGGATCATCTTTTGTTACATTGTGAGGTGGCAAGGTGTTTATGGAATGAGATCCTTACTAGGACAGGGGTGGCTTGGACTATGCCCAGAAAAGTTAGGGATATATTCTGGGGTGTTGGACAGGAATTAGGGGGAATTCATGTATAGCTGCTGTGTGGAGAATGATCCCTCATTGCATTATATGATGCTTGTGGCTAGAGAGGAATAAGGGGTGCTTTGAAGACATGGAGCGTTCTTTAAAGAAGCTGAAGCGATTCTTCTACAATACTCTATTTTCTTGGGCTTCGACCATTATTTGTAATATGGACAATTTTTTTTTTTTTTTTATAAGTAAAAATATTTTATATATCAAAAGAAGAAACCAAGTACACTAAAAGTATACAAGAAAACACCTTGCCCAAAATGACCCAACAAGCCCCTAAAGACCCAAAAAGCCCATAAAAAAACCACCCAAAATACATCAGACCCGACCCAACCCCTAGCTTCCCGTAGAACTAAAACTCTACCCGAACACCAACCCTAACACCTTGATTCCCCCCTTCTTCACAATGCCCTCCCTTAAGACTTCCCTCTAGATGAGCTACCACCCTTAGCGTCGTAGTTGATTGTCGAAAAAAGACGCTGTAACTCCCTGTTTTTCTTGAAACTTGCTTTGGTTTCAAGCGTGCAACTTGCCTCGATCGCAGTAATTAGTTCTTTAAATTGGTCTTCACATCCTCCATGTGAAATTCCCACAAACTGCTGAATCTCGTTAACTTTAGGCAAAATCCAATCCGCTATTGGAGGAAGAGAGACCAGGGGAGCCACAGTATCTAACTGCACTCCCGACTCTAGACATTCCTCTACATAAGGCACCAATGTCAAATCCATTGGTTCTCCAGTAACTCCATTGGTTCTCTCTAATGGTGTCGGGGTCCCCATTGGAGATTCTGGGGTGACAACAAGTCCCTTCACCTCTGGGGTGATAGTGGATCCTACATCTCCTTCAGGCCTTGACAGTACACCCTTTTCCTTCAACTCTGACGAGGGAGCCATAGTTTCTTCTAGGACCAAAGGTATAAAACCAACTATCGATCTATCATGTGTTACACGAGGCGAGTGACATTCCATTACTGATGTCTCTACGCCAATACCCGATGTAGACCCTGCTTCAAATAACCCTGATTTCCTTTTGACCCGCCATACTCTCTTGGATCTGGTTATAGGGACAGAGCCGAATCCAATCTTCCTTTTTCCTTTTTCTCAGTTTAAAGGATTCGGGCCTATCATGTTTCTGACCACCCTATTGCCTCCAGCTGAAAGCCGGTCTATTTTCGTAGACAAGAGAGTTATCGCTGCCTTCAACTCGACAAGTTGGGTTTCCATCTCCTTCAAGGAATTGTGCATATCAACAAGCTGGTCCTGCGGCATGATTTGCGGCCCCCCCACACTCTGAACCTCCGAAGCATGACCCATCTTTAGAGCTGCTGCATAAGATCGCCTCGCCCACGAGGATGTACTTGGATCTATGTTCTCCCTCCCTGCCACACCACCTCCAGCACCTTGTCCTTCCAAGCCTTCACTCCCTCTCTTGCCGAAAGAAAAATGATGCAGCAGCTCCCCCATCCTTTTCCAACCACTGCCCCCCTCTTCAGGAATGAAAATAAAATTCCTCCTCCCCCCGTCACCATACTCCTCCACCGCCATATAACGTCCTCGAGCATTCGAGCAACGATGCACCGTGAAACTGCGTCGACCTTCCCGGACAGTGGAGAAAAAATCTTGTTTCTTATCCTTTGTGCACACTTCCATGGCCTTGGCCAGCCACTGTACTGTTGTTGAGCTCAGAACCAACTTAGATATCACCCTTCGACTCCTTTCAGTAATGGCCAACATGCTCCCCTCCTTCACCAATGTAAAGGATTTAAATTCTATGACCAACTCCATAGAAGAACCCTTACTGACCCACTCCCCTTCTTCAACACAATCATTCGTCATCTCAGAAACTAGATCAGAAGCCCGTTGGGAGCTGCAAGCACTGCAGAGATGGCTGGACTCCAGTTCGTGCTCATTGCAAGCAATAGAGTTGTCTTGGATTCCAGCTGCAAATCGTGCTCACAGGAGATGCCGGAGTACTCGCCGGAGCCTTCTGAGTCGACGGCACGACCACAGAGCCTTCGGAAGGATCGTCGGAGTACTCTGAGAGACACAATAGCAAGATCTAGGACGCCGGAGGTTGGACCGACGCCAGACGACCCTCAGCGGAGTCGCCGAGGTCTGTCGGCTTTATCTGTGCCGACGATGTGGTGTCTCTCGCCGGCAAGGGTGGGTGGCGGCAGATCTGGTTCCTTAAGAGTTTTCACGCTTCGTGGTGGTTTCTCTCTCCTCAGGACCGACGTCGGACAGCCCTCAGCGAAGTCGCCGGAGCCCGTCGGCTTTATCTGTGACGTCGGTGAGAGGTCACTCGCCGGCACGGGTGGCGGCGGTTTCCTTAGGGTTTTACGTACGGAGGAGAGAGAAACCAGAGCATATTGGGGTGTTTTTATTGTGGTGCAATTTTATTTGATATGGACAATTTTCATGACCTGCTTATATCTCTCACTAGTACCTAGATGTAATTAGGTTTCATGATCTGTTTGTATACTTCTGGTGTACTTTGTTACTATCCTTATTTCAATAAAATTTACTTTTACCTATAAAAAAAAAATAGTAATTTACTTAGTTTCCAATTAAACATTTAATGGTAAAGTTGCATGCAATTTAAAAGGTTATAAAGTTGGTTATAAAATATTAAGCAATTCCACATAATTATTAATGTTAATAATGGAAAATACAGCTCTTCCATTATAATTAGCTTGGTCAGTTCCAGAATCTGTCAGATATATCATTCATAATTATAATTATTAAGAGTTCCTATACAAATTTTAAGGACTAGAGTGAAAGAAGTTCAACATATGAGATGAATTCTGTTGTTTTTTTTAGTCTTGTAGACATCATCAAATACTTAATGAATGTTTTTTTTTTATAAGTAAACAAATTTTATTAATCCAAAAATCAGTATATTACACACTAAGAATGCCCTGTCTACGCAGGAGCATTAGAAACTAAAAATTCAAATACTTAATGAATGTTGTAGGATATATATATATATATATGTATCTTCCGCTTTAGATGCTAGATGCTATATTTCATACAAAAATTATAAAGAATCTTAATTTAATTATCAAATCTAAGGTTAGCTAGATCTCAACTTGAAGATAAGGCACATTAATGACCCTCAACTATGTTATCACATCAGGAAATATGTATATTTTTTAATATAAGATAGATTATATATGGGTAAATTTTTATTTTTTCATATCATATTTGTAAAACCTAATATGATATTAGCAATCATAATGCAACATTAATATCTCCTAAAATTAAGATGTAAAGTAACTGAAATCTTGTTATGTGACAATTAATTATCAGATTAATCTCACACTAAGAGCACTGACATTGGCTTGGCCAAAAGCCAGTGTAGCTATTAATTTAACTAATCCCTCCAGAATTTGAGCCACATTGGACTAGTTAAATGAAAGTTATCCACCATATGACCTACAGTAAATTCATTCCCCAAGTCATATATGAAGTGAATTGTAGCAAAGTCATCTATGTTTTTTCTTATTTCCTCTTCATTTCTTTCCCGCGGCTCGTGATTGTTCTCTCCCTCCCTCTGTGTTTTTTTCTCTCTAGCTCCTCCCCATTGCCATAAACAACTCCATCCAAGACTTTTAATGCCCGTCGCCATAAACCAACACCCTTGCTAGTTCGTCCTCCTCGCCAGCTCATTCCTGTCAGCAGCTCGTTCCTATCGCCTACTCCTCCTTGTCTCGAGCTCCTCCTTGGCACTGCTCACACCAAAGCCCCTTCACAAGGTGAGTTTTCTCTTACTCTCTTTCTCTTAATGTTTCATTTTCTTGGGTGAAATTCTCTGTGTTAATTTTGGATGAAATTTGGTTGAGTTTGATTGCAATATTTGAGTTTGATCTCGTGTTGAAGTTAGTGGGTTGGTGGGAATTATCACTTAGGTCATGGTCCATGGCTGAAACAGATTAATGGGTATGTATTTTAAAAAAGGGGAAAGGTATCAGTATGATGATTCCTGTATAGGCTGAAGTAGGTTTCATTTTCTGTTGTTTTATTTCTCTAATGTCTCGTGTTCTTGGGTTTAAGGTGAAGAAGAAAAAGAAATGAAAACATGGATTAGCAATGACAAATTTTCTCATCACTTCTTACATAAAAAAAAAAATCCCAAAACAAAATTAAGTAGTTAAGGATGGGTAATGGAGTTCTCATCATTTAACATCATATTAACGCAAGGGGCAGTTTTCTGCAACTTTTAGAATTCCGGAATGGGAGGAGGAAAGGTTTGTTGGTGATCCTTGAAGGCGTAGATGGCATCGGATGGAAAGGTTTTTTGAATTCCATTTGAAGCATCACTGGGTCCAAAGCCGCTGTTCTGAAGCATGCAAATAGAGAGGAGTTCATTGATGGAAAGACAGTGGGAATGCCTTTCTCAATCAAGGTGCCTCATATGCCTCAATGTTGAGGTCACAGACGGGTAGTCTGATTGAGAATAACCCCGTGGTGGATGGAAAGGGTAAGACACTAGTAAGAGACAAAAGCTGTCAGGTGAAATTGGGAGAAGTGGAGGGTAAGCACCATGTGGTGCAGGGTGGAATGGCTGCCTCGGTCGAGTGTTTGATGTGGGAGAAGTGGAGGGAGTCTTGTGGGCTATTAAAGCTCAATTGACAGGAGTCATGGAGTATGTGAGAGATCTTATGATTAATGATAAGGGGTTGGACCTGGTCATGGGTTTGGGTGGTGGGTTGAAAACGGACAAGGGGCGGCGGGGGGTAGATCCTACGGGTTTGAAGGCCTCAAGTGCACCAGGAAAGGGCACTTCGACACTGTCACAGATAGGGTCGTCGGACGCTGGCATCATTGTTCATGCCCGTTTGCTGTCTAACTGCCCTCAGTCACTAATTGCAATTGGGGTTGGTACCTTTTTCCAGGGTTCACTTTTAGTTAAAGATGGGAGTCCTTCTAAGGTTTTGAGTACTTTGGAAGAAGCAGGCAAGCTTCTTTCAGAAGATGAAAATGGGGTAACAGAAGGTAGTGCTCTCCCTACCTGTTTTATGCCTCCTGAGGGAGTAGTAGGGTCTGACAAAGTGGCCCAGAAAGGATCGTCGGGGGATGGAGCACCTACAAGCAATGTTCTCGTCGATGGAACGACGACCCCTATGCCAGAGGTGAAAGAACCTCTAATGGTGACAGCAACAATGGACAATAACAATATAGTTGTTGTGTTGTTCATCTGGTTTCTCTTCCTCCGACAAACAACATAGCGGGCTCACCATCAGATTAGGTTCTGCATAAGGTTAACAAGATTCAGCATATTGTGGGGCTTTCATACGGAGGATGTGAAGATCAATTTAAAGCACTACTCACTGCAATAGAGACGGGTCACTCGCTTGAAACCAAATCAAGTTTTAAGAAAAGCAAGGAGTTAAAGCGTCTTTCTTGAACAATCAACTACGACGCTAAGGGAGGTAGCTCAAGTCGAGGGAAGATGAAAGGGAGGGCATTATGAGGACATACTCGTAGACGGAGTTTCGGGTGGAGTATTAGTCTTTAGGGGGGGTGGGGGTTGGGGAGGTGTGTTCTATTCCAATTTTGGTTTGATGTATTTTGGATAGGTTTCTAATTTTCATGGGCTTTTTGGGTCATTTGGGGCTAGCTAGTATGGGCAAGGTGTTTTCGTGTATACGTCCAGTGTACTTGGTAACTCCTGTTGATATATATAATATTTTTACTGATCAAAAAATTAAGTAGTTAAGCCTCCTTACATTGGAATATTAAAATAGTTACTTGACCTTAAGCTCACAGCCATCACAGTCCATCCTGACCTTCAGCTCCACAGTCTGCAATTGCTTCTTGTTGTTGTGTTTATGGCTACTGGCCATCAAATCAGACAAGTACTCCAAAGTTCCTCCAACTCCCATTTTCTGTTTTAAAATCCCTTTGAAGAAAAGCCACTTAAATTTGAAAGATTAACTCAAGAGCTTGAATACAAGCTTCACGAGCTCGACAGGTCAGAGAGATAAAACCCAAAAAGTTTTTTAGAAACAAAAAAAGAGAAGGAAAAAAAGAGTTTGTTTTAGCTGCTGCTGTTTTCAAATCCCAGAAAGTTTTCAAATAGAAGCTGCTAGTTGAGCTTTGCTTACAGCAAGTGCTTATGGGTCTTGAACCTTCAAATATCAATTAGTTCAGTTGAGATAAGTGAGATAACACCAGCAACAGATTATAGATTTTGCCTTTCATTTTGTATTGGCTTAAGAACACTTCTTACTATTACCTACAAAAACTGTCACATTGCAGCTTATAGCAGGTGTTTTTTTTTTTTTTTTTATAAGTAAAAATATTGTATATATCAAAAGGAGAAACCAAGTACACTGAATGTATACAAGAAAACACCTTGCTCAAAATGACCCAACAAGCCCCAAATTACCCAAAAAGCCCAAAAGAAAATCCAAAATACATCAGACCCAACCCCAACCTCTAGTTTCCCATAGAACTAAAACTCTACCCGAACACCAACCCTAACACCTTGATTCTGGTCTTCACAATGCCCTCCCTTTAGACTTCTCTCTAGTTGAGCTACCACCCTTAGCGTCGTAGTTGATTGTCGAAAAAAGACGCTGTAACTCTCTACTTTTCTTGAAACTTGATTTGGTTTCAAGTGTGCGGCTTGCCTCGATCGCAGTAATTAGTTCTTTAAATTGATCTTCACATCCTCCATGTGAAATTCCCACGAACTGCTGAATCTCATTAACTTTAGGCAGAATCCAATCCGCTATTGGAGGAATAGAGACCAAGGGAGCCACAATATCTAACTGCAGTCCCGACTCTAGACATTCCTCTACATACGGCACCAACGCCAAACCCATTGGTTCTCCAGTAACTCCATTGGTTCTCTCCAATGGTATCGGGGTCCCTATTGGAGAATCTGGAGCGACAGCAAGTCCCTTCACTTCTGGGGTGATAGAGGATCCTACATCTCTCTCAGACCTCGGCAGTACACCCTTTTCCTTCAACTCTAACAAGGGAGCCATAGTTTCTTCAGGGACCAAGGGTGTAATACCCACTATCGGTCTATCATGTGTTACACGAGGCGAATGACATTCCATTACTGATGTCTCAACACCGATACCGGATGTAGACCCCGCTTCAAATATTCCAGATTTCCTTTTAACCCGCCATACTCTCCTGGATCTGGTTATAGGGACCGGACCGAATCCGATTTTCCGTTTTCCTTCTTTTAAAGGGTTCAAGCCCGTCTTGTTTCTTACAACCCTATTGTCTCCAGCTGAAAGTAGGTCTATTTTTGTAGACAAGCAAGCTATTGCTGCTTTCAACTCGACCAATTGGGTTTCCATCTCCTTTAAAAAATTATGCATCTCTACAAGCGGGTCCTGAGGAATGATTTGCAAACCCCCCTCATTCTGAACTCCCGAGGCATGACCCGTCTTCAAAGCGGTTGCATAGGATCGCCTAGACACCGAGGATGTACTTGGGTCTTTCCCTTCCAAGCTCTCTTCCGCGCCACCTACATTTTTGCTATAGCCCCCCTGCATTTGATTTGGAGGGACTGGCCCCCCTTCAGCACCTCTTTGTCCATCCACAGGAATGGTCTTGCCATGGGAAAAGTCATGCAGTACCTCCCCCATTCTTCTCCAGCCACTGCCCCCCTCCTCAGGGATGAATATAAAACTCCTCCTCCCACCACCACCATATTCCTCCACTGCCATATAACGTCCTCGAGGATTCGAGCAGCGATGCGCCGTGAAAGTACGTCTGCCTTCTCGGATAGTGGAGTAAAAATCCCTCTTCTCATTTGTGCACACAGTCATGGCCTTAGCCAGCCATTTTACTGTTGTTGAACCCAGAACCAATTTCGAAATCACCCTTCGACTCCTTTCAGTAATGCCCAACATTCTCCCCTCCTTCACAAATGTAGAGAATTTAGATTCTATGACCAACTCCATAGAAAGACCCATATTGAGCCCAACAGCCCCAACACCCAATCGGCACCTGTTCAGCAACCCAACGTCATCTCCGGAAGAAAAGATGCGGCTGTTGGGCTGTCACCGACTCACTGTAACCCTCTGAGACAGCAGCACAACCACCGGATCACTTTGGAAGGCAGCAGAAAAAGACCCAGTGAAAAACCAGGTCGCCGGAGGGATGATTGTCGCCGGATGGCCCTCAGCGAGGTCGCCGGAGCCCGTCGGCCTTGTCTGTGGAGGTGGTGAGGATACCTCGCAGGCAAGTGTGTTTGGAACTCGCGAAACGAGTAGATCTCGCGAGAAGGAGCTGTTCGCCGGAGATAACCAACACCGGGGGGCCCTCGGCAAGGACGCCGGGGTCCGTCGGCCTCGTTTGTGGCAGATACCTCGCCGGCAAGTGTGTAACTCACGAAAGGAGTAGATCTCGCGAGAAGCTCTTCGTCGGAGAGAACCGACGCCAGGGGGCCCTCGGCGAGGACGCCGGGGTCCGTCGGCCTCGTCTGTGGCGGAGGTGAGATGCTACTCTCCGATCACCGGTGGGTGAGAACACATTTTTTAAGTACCCTTTCAAAGCACTATGCACATAGAAGATGGATAGATAAACAGATAAAGACCCTCCTTATAGCAGGTGTTTTTACAGCTTAAATGTCATTACCGTGTGGGCAGCAACTATTGCCTATGCTATTTTGTGGTTTTTTGTTATTTTGGGCTTTAAATATGGGTACTGCTGTTGTGGGCAGCAACTATATGCTGCTGTAGGTGTGTGTAGCAAAATTAGACTAGGAAAAACTATGAGCTGCTGTTATATGTGGGCAGTAACATTTTGTGATAATTTGTATAAATTTTGGGCAGCAACTATATCCTTGCATGTTCTTTTTCTCTCTTTTAAAAGCTTGTGATTTGATTTGTAGTTGTCTTGAGTAGTCTATTTGTAGTTGTGATTTTATTTGATTTGTAATTTTTGGGCAACAACAGTGGTAGTGCTGAAAGTATAGATTGTTGGATTGTGAACGATAGTGGTAGTGCTGAAATGATAGCATAGAGTTCATCTCCCAGTTTCTGTTTTAGGTATGAGAAAAACATGAGAATAGGCAGCCAACATGTATCCGTTTCATGAAGGATTTGCCAGTTTGGTTCAAGAAAATTCTCAATTTCGTCGAGAGGAAGTTAGGAAGGCTTTACTTTATAGCATGCCTTGTAAATCAAACATATCATATATTCATAGACAAATCATCTATCAATTATTCTTCTCAAATGCAACAAAATTCAGAAAGAAGCATATGCAAATCTCCATGTATGATCTGAAGGCATGCTATTAACTTTGGAGAGAATAAACCTCAATCATTTTCCTTTTGGAACAGAGAAACAACCTTAATCATGATCCTAGAAAAAGCAACCCAAGCATGCTCCTCGCAGGCTGTTTGTGAGTGGAATATCATTCTTTTCTTTTAGAAGTTTCATATTCTTCCTGAACTTTCTCAATCACCCTGAACTAATTATTCCTTGGAGGAGGGATCCGGAAAATGATCAAGGAGGTTTTCTTTGAGATATATGTGTAGCTGGTTGAATTAGGCTGCTGGTTTTCTTTGAGATACATGTGTAGCTGTTTTTGTTTGGACATTTTGGGCAGCAACTATATGCTCATGTAAAAATATAAAAATGATTGTTGGATATTGTTGGAGATTATCAAAATGAAAATAAAAGTATTTAAAAAAATAAAACATTGCATTAAAAATAAAAACAAAAATATTTTATTATTATAAACAGTGCAATGGCTAATACAAGGTGGAGTTTAAGTTTTGAATAATTAGCTAAAAGCCAAAAAGTGACAAAATAGCCAAATTTTAACTTTTGAGATAGCTAATCCAATGTGAATGCTAAGATGGGGTTGTGGAAGCTGGCCTGGTGACAGGAAAGTCGCAGCACAAGTCTTGTCAATGAAACATATGAAGAAGTTCTGGTGCACAAGTCTTGTTTTCACATGGCTAGCTACTAGTTTATTTTCAACACCCACGTTTCACCAAATGTAATAACCAACTAGGCTTTGGAAAGGGGGACCAACAGGAATATAGTATACAGATCAATAAAGTTAGAAAACAACAGACTCAGATTCAGAAAACAAATCTCACTAAATATCTCCAGATGGGGCCTTCCTTCCAGTAATGGCACAAACAAGCAGACTAAGATTCTCAAACAATGCAGTTACAGACATAGCACATCACTACAGCAGCGCATTGACAGTGATCCTTAGAAAATATAGTATACAGATCAATAAAATAGTAGAAAGTAATTATCAAAAAAAAGGAGAAATTTGTCAATGGCCTTTTGGCCCATTGGCAACACCGATAGTCCTTAATCTCCTAATACCTAATGTTTTCTCACAACAATTTCAAGTCGGCTTACTCAGTCATGAAATTTGAGAATAAAACAGACCCAAATCGAAATAAAATGCAGAGAACAAACCTTGGTTTCTTGACGTCGATGACGGAGCGAAAAAGTGATGAAGAAGACGGCCACGAGGAAACAGAGCTTCGGTCGGCAGAGGAAGAGTGACAGGAGGCTAGGGTTTCGGTACGAGAGAGAGAGAGAGAGAGAGAGAGAGAGAGTCGACGACGGAGAGAAAGTGATGAGACGATGGCCAACGAGGAATCAGACCTTCGATCGGCACTCGGCAGGGGGAGGGAGGCTGGGGTTTCGGCACGAGAGAGAGATAGAGAGAGACGGGCGGAGATGGGGATTTTAACCCCTTTGACACTGGGGGTCTGTTTTTTGAAAAACAATAAACCCGATGAACAGACCTAGTGAAAGTGATAGGTATGGCAGTTATTCAAAGGGGAAGGAGGTGACGGGGTTCGACGTTGTTGGGAAGACGATGAATCTGAATCCAGTGATAGTGGACTGGGCTGAAACTGGGCCTAATATGAAGATGCCGGTTTTCAGTGGGCTGAAGGAAGATACTAAGGATACCGCTGTTGGTCAGCAGATGAATCTAAGGCATGGGCCGATGGACTGGGCTGAAACTGGGTCTAACATGAAGAACTTTAGGCTGCGTTTGGATGTTGAGCTGAGTTCAGCTGAGTTGAACTTTTTATGAATAGTAGTGAGTTGAGATGATTGAGTGAGTTTTGTGGGGTGCACTTAAAATGAGTTTATATATGTTTGGATGTTAGAATGAGTTTAGATATATTTATAAAAAAATTATAAAATAATTGGGTCCCACCATGTATCCGTACTCTTCGCCTAACAGTGTTATCTCCCTTCGAGCAAGCCAAACCTGCAAAAGAAAAAAAAAATCTACAAGCTTGCACTTCATTCTGGCGCCTTGGAACAAATGTCAGTCGTGGGTTGAGTTGTGGGGTCCAGCTAACACGTGTAAACTTGCACTGCACTCACTTGTGGGGCCCAGTCAATGTCAGTTTTCAATTCATTTACTGCGGAACCCATACAGTCCCTTTCAGTTTGAGTTCAGGCGCTATTCACAATTTGAGTTTAGGTGAAAGTGGGTTTGTCAGGTGTGGGGCCAACCAATGAGTTCAAACTTGAACTACACTCACTGGATGACCTACATGCGTTTGGATATTGAAAGTAGCCATAAAGTGAACCGAGTTGAGTAGAGTTTGGCATCCAAACGAGCCCTTAGTTTGTATGGGTTGGATGTAAAAACTAAGGAAATCGAGACTGAGGGCTTAATTGAAGAGAGTTCAGCGAAGAAAAAATGGAAGTTTTGTTCAAGCCATCCTAATGGAACGTCAAAGTCAGGGAAGCGAGGCTCAAAAGCAACAATCGGTGCCTGGAGGGTTGTCAGTGGCGAAGGAAGGCATCTATTACTTCGGAAAGGAATTTGGGTAAGCCAAATCCTCTTATTCCTTCTAAAAGAGTTAACGACTTCGGTGCTTTGAATTTTAATTCTGATGGGGCTGATCCTAAGAGATTCCATCTTATGGATGAAGAGGATCTTGTGGATATTCAAGTGTTATCAGCGGAGGCTGAGGTTCAGTCCCGTTGGTCACCATGAAAATATTAGAATGGAACTCCTGTAGGCTTGGGAACCCATGGAGTGTCCATGTGTTTCATGATGTAATACAAAGAGAAGCTCCCGATATTTCTTGTGTTTAGCTGTTTCGTTTGGTTCATAAAATCATCTCAACTCATCATTACAATTTTTTCAAATTCTAACACAAAATATAATAAACAATTTAACTTTTTCAAATCCTAAAATAATAATAATATTAAAAAATAATATTCTAATAATATTTTATTATCTCAACTCAACTCAACGCAATTCAATATCCAAATGCAACAATTAGAAGGAAAATGAATTTTCTATAAAAAAAATTCTTATAATCAGCCACTATTCACTATCTCACACCCCAAACCCTATAAAAAATACCCTACACTTTATGAAAAAAAATTATAAGTGTGGGGTATGGGTGTGAATAGTGACTAATGAGTAGAATTTCTCTTACTCTAAATATTATTTTGATGCTTGGTTGGTGGATGCAAATTCACAAACCAAATGGAGAATTACTACTATTTATAAACACCCAGAGGTGAGGAGTAGGAAGGAAATTTGGGATTTGATGAAATACATTTCGATATCTGTTGAGTGGCATTGGCTTTGTTTCGATGATTTTAATGAGGTAATATCAAATGAGGAAAAGAGAGGGGATAGGAATTGAAGTGAATGGCAGATGAGGGATTTTAGGGAGACGGTGGATTTCTCTCAGTTGCAAAGTATCAATACAGAGGGGCATTATTTTACTTTGTCTAATATGAGGGATGGGATGGCTAATATTTAGGAGAGATTAGACAGATTTATGGCTAACCCTGAGTGATTTTCATTGCATCCATCTATGAAGGTCAGCAACTCTGAGGTTACATATTCTAATCATGTGTGTTCATTGCTTTATACAAATGGTTTAGTTTGTGGGCAAAGGAGTGGTAGAAAACTTTTCAGATTTGAATTTATGTGGATTGGGGCAATAAGGTGTGAAGAAGTTATTGGTTCTGCATGGGGTAGCAGCACTGATGAGGTATCAGTTGATGACTTGAAGGAAGCTATTTCTTGCAGTAAAATCTAGCTCAAATCTTGGAAGTTAAACAATTTGGTAATATTAAGACACTATTGGTAGAAAAGATGGCTGAGTTGAATAGTTTAATTTCTGATCCTGATAAACTACAGAGGTTAGAGGGCTTAAATTTGATATTAATTCGATGTTGGAAAGGGAGGTAATGATGTGGAAGCAGAGATCCCGGGCATTGTGGTTACAATCAGGTGATAAAAATACTCAAGTTTTTCATCATAAAGCCTCTCAGCGAAGAAACAGAAATCATATTGCCAAGCTTCAAGATGATAAGGAAAGACGGAGAGGAATTAGAGAGGGTTATAGTCCCATACTTTTCAGATCTATTTTTCATTGTTTGTCCTAATATGATGGATCCAACTATTAATGTTTTACAGAGAAAAGTTATTGAAGAGATGAATCATTCACTTTTACAGCCCTATTCTGTTGAAGAAGTTAAAGAAGGCTTATTCCAAATGCAACCTATGAAAGCACCAGGCCCCGATGGGATGTTGCCGATCTTTTTTCAGAAATATTGGCACATAGTGGAAAGAAAGGTTAGCAATATAGTTTTATCTATTTTGCATCATGGGATAATTGCGAAAGAGATGAATAATACTTTTACTATGCTTATTCCAAAGAAAAACAAGCCTGAAAAAGTTAAAAATTTTTGACCTATTAATTTATGCAATGTGATCTATAAGATAATTGCTAATAGGTTAAAAATAATTTTGCCAAGTTTATCTCCTCTAGCCAATCAGCTTTTGTACCAAGAAGAATTATTACTGATAATATTATTCTTGTATATGAGGCTGTACATTCCATAAAACGGAGAAGGAAGGGGAAATTGAGTGTCATGTCGATTAAATTGGACATGAGTAAGGTTTATGATAGGATAGGGTGGAAGTTCCTTAAAAGGGTGTTGGTCAAATTGGGGTTTGATCCAAAATGGATAGCGTTGGTTTTGTCATGTATCTCTTCTGTTTCTTATCAGATTTTAATAAATGGTATGCCTTCTTCATCATTTGTTCCCTTACTGGGTATCCGACAAGGAGATCCTTTATCACCCTACTTGTTTTTCTTATGTGCAAAAGGATTATTTGCTCTTTTTCATGATGCCGTGTAGAGAAAGGTTATAATGGGAATTAAACTTTGTAATGTTGCACCTGTTATTAGCCATCTGTTTTTCACTGATGATAGTTTATTGTTTTGCAAAGCTAACGTGGTTGAAAATGAAGCTCTTATGAGGTTGTTACAGATTTATGAAGGGGCTTCAGGACAACAATTAAATCTGAAAAAAAACTGAACTGCTGCTAAGTATAAATGTGAATTTTGCAGAAGTGGAAACTATAAAGGATATATGGCATGTGGTCTCTATTTAAGCACATGATGGCTACTTGGGACTACCATCTTTTGTGGGGCGCTCCAAAACAACAACTTTTCAAGATTTGAAGTATCGTATATGGAATAAACTACAATGGTGGAAAGATAAATTGTTATTTCAAGTGGTTAGAGAGATATTGATTAAAGTTGTGGCCCAAGCTCTTCCTACTTTTACCATTAGTTATTTCTAATTGCCCAAAGTGTTGTGTAAAGAATTGGAGCATATGTACGCTCATATGCTCCAATTCTTTTGGTTAGTCAAACAGAATCAGAACGTAAAATACATTGGGTTAGTTGGAATAAATTGTGTACTTCTAAAATGCATGGAGGTATGGGATTTCGGGATTTTGAACTATTTAATCATGCACTTCTTACAAAGCAAGAATGGAGAATCATGACCAATCCAGATTCAGTAGTGGCAAAGGGATTGAAACAAGTTATTTCCCAAATACTTCTTTTTTACAATCTGATATTCATGCTAATTTCTCTTATGTTTGGAGGAGTTTTTGTACTGCAAATGATATCTTAAAAAGAAAGGGTGTGTCATTGGAGAATTGGGTGTGGGAGAATATCAATGTGTGGTCTGGTTGATAGATTTCTACTAGGGCAGAACCTCTTGGGGTTCCATACTCTAATTTACTACCTTCAGATGCTCCAGTGAGTTTGTTATTTGATACACAAGCTAAGCAGTGGAATGGTGATTTGATACAAACAGTTTTTTCCCTTGACGTGGCAATTTTCATTTTAAAAACTCCCTTTCATTTTTGGGATGTGGATAAGTTTATTTCGGGAGAAAATAAGAGTGAAAAATACATTGTCAAATCTGGTTATCATTTTGGTTTGGGCCTTCATTCACAATCTGGTCAAAGGGATACTTTGGAGTCTGGAAGATGTTCAACTTTCTGGAAAAAAATTGTGGAATTTGGATCTTCCTCCAAAGGTCAAGAATTTTGCATGGAGGGCTAGCCGAAATAGTCTACCCACGAAGTTAAACTTGTTGAAGAGGGGTGTTTTGACATAAGGTTTGTGTGGAATTTGCAATGCTGAAATTGAGGATCAGCTTCATGCTTTGTGTTTATGCTCAAAGGTAACTCAGATTTGGATATCTCGTTGTAGCCAATTGTTTTCTTTTTTTCTCTACTTCTACATGCTTTGATAGATTAGTGTGGAATCTTATGGAAAATAATGTCTTTGGTTCCATTATTTATTACAATTGCTTGGGATGTGTGGAAGTTTAAAAACCAAAGCTTATTTGAGACAACAAAATGGCTCCATTGAAGCATGTGTTGATCATTGTATTGATATGTAGCGAGCTTTAATTTTATAAAGTAGTCTGGAGTTGTGGGGAGAAAAGAAAAGATTTTGTCTTGAAAATCGCCACCAGTTGACTATGTAAAACTAAATTTTGATGGAGCTCTCTTTAGAGATATGGGTAATGCTGGAGTGGGGATAATCCTTAGAGATGAAAAAGGGGCTGCTTGTTTAACATACCAATCGCAGATTTGGAGATATTTAAGTAAATCGATTAGTTATTATTATTATTGTTATTATCAGATTTTATAGTTAATAGTTTTAATAATTATTAGTATTAGTATTATTAAAATTATCAAATTTTACATTATTGTTTTAATAGGATTATTATCATTTTTTTATTTTATTTTTAGTATTTTATTGTGATCCGATTTGTGCAACAGCCACTAGAATTCTTCTGTATTTTTTTTCTCTTCCTATCTCCACCCGTAAACTTGCTGTGTTTATCTTCTATCTAGTTGAATAAATTTCTAATGGGAATCCAACTCTCAACTCCAAACTTGATTCAATCTCCTTATGGCTCACGTTTTTCCCCTCCCCCTTGCCTATAAAATCCACCTGAGACCTCCTAAAATACACACAAGAAACCACATACACAAAGCCACCGAAGCAAGCTTCTGTAAACCGAGAACCCACGTTCCTCAACCAAGTCAGCCACCTCACCGGAAAAGGCCATAGAAACCGCCGACCAACTCTGCCCTGTCGAGCCCACCTCTTCCCGATAAGCCCATCGCCATCGATCACCACTTTCTCTCCCTAAGTTTTTTTTTTTTTTTTTTTTCAGTTTCACAGTTCTATCTAAACTCTCTCTCCCTCTCTCGGCGTTGCACCACCGCAGAGAAGCCTCCAGTTGCGCTGCCTTCACTCCCGGCCACCCAGAGCCGCCATCCAGCCCAGCCCCGTCTTGTAGCCCCTCTCTCGGTGAGCCTCTGTTTCTCTCCCTCGCACGGCTTTTCTTTTATTTCTTTTCTTTCCTTGTTCTGATTCCATGTGTTTCATGAAAGTGAAAGCCACTCTTTATTCTCTTTATTTCCATGATAGGTCCGTGGGCCTTAAGCCCATCTGGCCAAGAGCTTCTGGTTCCTAAGTGTATTTCCTCACATGAGCCTTAGGCTTCTCATTTTTTCTGAAAGAGACTAATTTTATAAACTAGTATATGGTTTTAACTGGGCTTGGACTCATGTGGGCTCGATTATTTACAATAGCGTTATGCTTAATGTTTCAAGTTGAGTTAATTTTATTAAATAAATATATTAGTCATAAGCCCTTTTTATAAGAAATTGTTGAAAGAATTTGAAATATATTTTAAAGTATACAATCAAGCCTAATATTTTGTTAATATTCCTTTATATATTTAATAGAAGTTTAATAAAAATTATTATGGATACTTTAAATAGAAAAATTAAGAAATATGTTATGAGTTTTGAATAATTATGTTAAGAAATGAAATCGATTTTAAGAATTTGTTATTATAAATTATTTAAAATAGCCCTAGTATTTTACTAAATTATAATATGTTATTAGTATTTTTGAGTAATTTAAAATATCAAGATTTATTGAATATGATGTTAAGCAAAATGTTTATTTGACTATCTTCTAGATTATGAATTTAATTGAGTAGATTATTAGTACATGTTGTTCCTAGACAGATTTAGTGATATTTTAATACTGTGTATAGGTGATAAGTTACGAAGTGAGATTCAAGAAGAAGCGCAACAAGATAAGTAATTTGATAACAAATTAGGATCATCGCAGTTCAGCTTATATATAAGTATTATTCAAGCAAGTTCATTAATAGCTATTATTTATACACCACTCATGTCATCTGCAAACATGTCATCCAGCACAACATACGATCATGTCATTTTGCATCATGCTTAAATTCATAAATTATAATTATGTATGTATTATGCCATTCATCTCATGAGTAGAAGACACGTAAGCAATTTTAAGTTCAAGTGCAAGATAAGACAGATAGTTAATCAGATGGTCATTCAAATGCATGGTACCAATACAGTTCAGTTTCAGGGTGGATGTGCAAACCACAGACTCAAGCGTAGTCCACCATAGTATGCCAGAATACTATCAGCGACTCTCCTCACAGCCGCGGGACGTGGGGCAGGTGTACAACCTCGCACATAAGGTTAAGTGTGTTGGCCAGTCAGTTCAGTCAGTTAAAACAAATCAGTCAGTTAATTCAGATAAATCAGTCATGCATAGCATAAACATAAGTATGAACAGTTATGAATTTTAAACTCTCAACATGAAAATTCTTATGAAAACCTTATGTTTAGTATGTTAACATTGTGATTGATTTCTTACTGAGAATTCGACTCATTTTAGTTTGTTTTCATGTTTTTAACCACCCAAGTGAGGATGATGATTACGAGCAGGCATGCCAGGATTAGAAGGAGCAGTTGATTTAAGACCTCTTAGAATAAAAATTGTTTTTATAACATGACTTTTATTCAGTTTATTCATTAATATTTTTGGAAGACATTTTTATTAAATAAAATTTTTATGAAATAAATCCTAATTTGATTTTTTTTAATATGAGATCTCTTGCTGGGTTTATTTTATGAAAAACACGTGACATTCCTAACTTACGGGAATAGGGTGTTACAGCTTATTTGCTTCAAGTAGAAAGGAAGTTAGGGATTATTCAGTGGATGATATTGAAGCTTTAGCAACATTAAGAGGATTACAAATGATTTTACATATGCGATTTACAAAATTACAATTAGAAGGGGACTCTTTCACGATTGTTAAAACTATAAATTCTCAAGGTAGAAATTTTACATCTCAAGAGCCTTTGATAATGGAGGTTCAGCATTTGTTACACTGTTTTCAAATGGTTATGTCATTCATGTGGGAAGGCAAGGGGCAACACACCTACTAGCTCAACATGCTAAATGGATAGAAGATACATGCCAATGGTGACATTCTTATCCGTATTTTGTTTCAAATATGGTGCTTATAGACTCTGAATTGATTTAATTAGTAGTATCTTTGTTTGGTTCTGGGGTGAGGTTTGTATTTCCTCTATTGTTTCATCCATGAATGAATTCAGTTTATCAAACAAAAAAAAAAAAAAAGACCTAGCGACGTGAGAGAGGGAGGGAGGCAAGGGATAACAACTATATGGTTTCAATTTTTTAAATGCAAGCATTTTGGTTTCGATAGCTTTTTTTTTTTTTTTTTTAAATAATAATAATAATAAGCATGCCAATGGCAGTCATGTCAAGCGGGCTTGCTGAGAAATAAGAATTAGCGGCCTATTTTTTCTACATAAAATAAGTGAATTTGAAATATAAATAAGTTCAAATTAAAATAGATGATTGGATAAATAAGATTAATAAACGAGTCAATTACGAGTTTATTCACGAAACATGCAATTAACCGATATAACATAATACATTCTATTTTTCAATTTTAAAAATATTTAGTTTTATATCTATTTATTGGTTGGGATGTAATATTCATGTTAGTATTTGGCTACTTAATATCTCAACTTATTAATTTATTTTTGTTATATGTAATCTTCTTCAGATATATTAATTTTTTTTATATATATTATTGGTTTGATATTGATCATAAAACACTTTGTGATGAATATAATTATAATTGTGAATAATTTATATAATTATCCTTGTATTATAATAAAATTATGTTACCTAGAGTAAAATAAATATATGGGTCAGGTTAACCCATTTATATCAATTCTTATCCTTATAAAAATGATACCATAATTACCATAAGATCGGGAACAACTGCAAATATATCGAAATGTCGGATCTAGAGTGTCGATCAGGGTCCGGATACGATGGGCGTGGAAAGGAATTATCACTGTTTTTTTATGCAAGGTGGTTCCGCGTAATAAATGGTATTTATAAGAAATGGTATCATGTTTGAGATGCACTTACAAGAAAAATAAATAAAAGTAAATAAATTCTTAATTAATTTTAAGGATACAAAAAAATCCGTGAACTGGTATGAATTGGACCGAAACAGTTGATTCAGGTATCAGTTTTATGTTTTAAAATACCTACCAGAACTGGTCCAATTCCAATTTTGTTTTTTCTAGCACTGGATCAAATCGGATCGGTTCGTGTGTGTATATATATGCTAAATTATATAAAATAATTTTATATTATATGCTAAATTACTAATTAATATAAAATTAAATCTTAAAATCCTATTACTTATAATAATCAAATAACATAAAGTTAATATAACATTTTATATAACATAAAAATTAATCTTATAAACCTTAATATAACATTTGATATAATATTAAAAAATAACATAAAATTTTAATCTTAGACATAAATATTTGTTTGATCATATGTCATTAATATAAACTATACATATATATATATATATCAAGGATAAATATATTTTATGGTATAATAAATTATAATATATATTCCTTTTGTTAAATTAGTATAGTACGTAGTATGTAGTATTAGTATAGTAAATAACTATATAAATAACTATATAAATATGATTAACTATATATAGTATTATTATTAGTATTAGTATAATATAGTTATTTAGTATTAGTATAGTATAGTATAGTATTAATATTAGTATAGTATTAGTACAGTATAGTTATTTAGTATTAATATAGTATAGAATTAGTAACCCAGGCCACTTTGGTAACATGATTTACGATTCTAATGCCGATGTGCTTTATTATATGCCCCAACATACCACATCAGTAGACTTCGACGCACCCCCACCTACATCGACTAGTGACTACATGTCTAGTGATGAACAGTAGGCTTGATGAGCAGTATATTTTCTTTTGTGTGATAGCCATTATGTTATGTACACGCATAGATTTCAAAGACCAAATCTTTTTTTAAAATGACAGGATGTAACAACCCGTTAAAAATTCAAAGAAAGATTTAAAGAATTGAATATTTATGAAAGGAATATAACTTTAAAATATATAAAGAAAAAAAAGTAGAGATAATGGTTTGCAAAAAACCAAAAAAAAAAAAACAAAGGGTTGAGAAAATTATTAAAAATAATGAGATTTAAAAAAAAATAGACATATTTAAAGTTATAAAAAATCAAAATTCCATAAATGACTTTTTGATTTGAAAATTACATAAATTTCAATTTGAAGTTTATAAAAAAATATCATCAGACTTAGAAAAATTACAAATTTATCATTAAAATAGTCTGGAATAAAATGTAGTTTTGAATGGATCAAAATTGATCAAAACGGGCCGGAATGGGTCTGAAAGTAGAACAAAATTAAATTAAGATGTATAGTGTACCTGACACTACACCAGAATGGAAAAATTCGGGCCGAAAAATGATTCAGAATTCAAAACTATGAGTTTGTCTAATTTCAAACATGTAACTATCCATGTGAATCTGTGATATATTCTAAATGGTTGTTTGGAAAACACATCTCATCTTAAAATTTCGCAAAATTTTTTTCCTAAACATCACTCAAATACAAATACTTTTCAGTTTCAAATATTGAACTTTTTCTTCTAATAATTATTTAATCATTACAATTTTTCCAAACTTCCAAACAAAACATTAAAAAAAATTTAACTTTTTCAAATCTCAAAACAAAAACAATATTAAAAATCATATTATAACAATATTTTAAATTTATAATATTTTTATTCAACTTTTTCTCAATTCTTTTCCAAAATTTAATAAAACATTTTAACTCAAATAATTTTATTATTATTCATAAACCATTTTAGTATTATTAATAAATTTCTCATCTCATTTTATTCTCATTTTATTCCATAAGCATCCAATTTCAAACCCATTCCTCCTTCCGATGCATGCAATTCTAATGTGACATTGACTTGCTTGTTAGAATTAATTCAATGATCGTAACTTACAAGTGTCTAAAATATACTATCAATAATTTTAGAGAATAAAAAAACCCAATCAGCATGTCACCTCGTAAAAATATTGCAATTTATAAAATTAACATACAAGACAAGTACAACAATTAAAATCAATAAAAATGACTGAAATTTATAAATTCACTTAAAAAGTGAAGAAAAACACATCATAAACTAAAATTTATAGAATCACCTAAAATAGGAATTAAAAAATAGAAGTTTAGAAATAGAAGTAGAACATAATTTTAAGAAGGAACTTTAAATAAAATAAAGTTGCAAAAAACTTTTAGCAAACAACCAAAATATAATTTGTTAATATTAAAAAATGAGTAATGCTACACAACAACCATTATAGTAGTGCATAATTTGCCCTCACTACGTGACTGCATCTGGGTTTTTTATTTTTTTTTCACTCTTACCCGCTCTCTCATCTCTCTCTCTCTCATCACTCATCTCTCATCTTCGCTCTCTCTCGCATCTCTCTCTCATCTTTGCTCTCTCTTGCCGGCTCTCTCTCTCATCACTCTCTCTCTCTCTCTCATCGTCTCTCTCACCTGCTCTCTCTCTCTCGCCTGCTCTCTCTTTCTCATTCTTGATCTTTCTCTCAATTCGGTAGTAATTTCAAATTTGATAGATGTGTGGTTTAGATCATGTCACATTATGTGTGTAAAAATGACTGCTGCCAATAGTGGTTGCTGTCAATATTTTTCCTTAAAAAATCTATGCCTAAAAATGCCTTAATAAAAAAAAAAAAAAAAAGGACATGGAGGCGGTTAAGCCACCCTAATGGGTGGGACGTGGGTGGCATAGAGCTAGTCGATGCTAATCTTTCGTGGGCCATTGACGGGGCCACCACGAGGGCTGGCTAATTAAGGCAATTACAACTGCTGCGCTGAAGTGGCTTGCTCATTTACTCAATATGGCTAAGGGCATCATCTTCTAACCAGAAAACTGAAAGGGACTTGTATGGCCAATGAGATCTGGTGTTCACATGTTGGAACAGAGAGTGTGAAAAATCTGATTGTATGGATAGTCTTTGACGTGAAAGATTCACGCATTTATCTATCATTTAAAATTGCAATAAATGATATCAATTAATCTGTATAATTTATTATAAGAGAGAGGCAGAGATTTTTTTTTTTGTTTTTTGAAGTTCCAGAAAGATAGACCCTGAGAAACGGAAAGACTTCCAGCTTCTTCTTCTTCTTCTTCTTTTATTTTTTATTTTTTTATTTTTTTTATATATATATAATTTTTTTTTAATATTAAGTATGCCACTTCAAGCGGGCACGCGAGCAGCAAGGCTCAGGCGGCCCTGTAGCAAGATCCAAGGAAAAATTCTATTTACAATAGAAAACAACGGGAAAGGAAAAAAACCACAAGCAAAGGAAAGACATTATTCATAATTTTCTCACAGTATATATAGAGTAAAGGTCTCACTTGCAAACTCAATCAAACAATCACCAACACAAATAGAGAGACAATCTTTCATTTTCACAAGTCTTAGAAATCTTATATTGCCCCTAATTGTAGGCACAAAGATGCATCATAAAGTACATTAGAAAACTTTATTGCCAATAGAACAACTAGTGATATATATATATATATATGTATGTATGCGTAGTTTGACTTTAAAATGGCTATCTTTTCAGACCCATGAGGAGTAGCAGTAATCCGAGGTAGTCAAAATTGTATGCCAATCTGATGAATTTCAGCTTAAAACTGTTCCACGGTGGATACCTAGGCTCAATTTCTGGGAAGAAGCTTCTTTGCAGAACCGCTTTTTCATGGCTGAAAGTAACAAAAGAGTACTTACCATGGTACCTTCCAAAGCCACTCTGACCAACACCTCCAAACGGTAAATCATCACATAAAAACTGCAAGCATAGTTAGACATTGCACAGACTTAAGTTTTTTTGTTTATTCTTTATTATAGATTGATATGAAAGTAGACTTGTAAGAGAAATCAAGCAGTACTTGTATCATGGTATCGTTGAAGACCACACTTCCCGATGATGTTTCTGCTAAGATCTTTCTCTTCAATGTTTCATCCTTTGTGAAGGCATAAATGGCAAGAGGTTTTGACCTTGAATTTATTATGTCAATGCTTTCTTGAATTTTATCTATCTGTGTAAGGAGCAGCAACGTTTTAGGGACTTTAAAATAAGAGTTTCTTTTTTTATTTTATTTTATTTTTTTCTATTTTACTGAAGAAAAAGTAAACAAAAAGTAAGAGGAGTCTATTTGTTCTCACAGTGATTATTGGGAGCAGTGGGCCAAAGATTTCTTCGGTCATGATTTCAGCCTCAAGTGGAGGGTTTAATAATATTGTGGGCTCAATAAACCTGTAAAAGTTACTGATAAGATAGACAAACTTCCACAATTTCTAATCATGTGGGTTGTTGTGCATGTAAAGCAAAACAATAACAGACTCTGGAATTTAATTTCCAAGATCAGGAAGATCAAACAACTTTCCTGCCTCCCTAACTAGTAGTTAAGTTGCAGACTATTTTTCCTTATTTTACTAGAATCATATCATCCAAACAACTGCAAAGAAGGTTAGAGTACATCAATGTGATATGCACAGGTCCCGGGTGGGGAGGAGTGGGGTACGGGAAGATACAGACAACTTACAGGTTTTCCTCATCTGATGAACCACCATGGACAATTGAATCTGCAACAAGAGGGTCCTCGAGCAGATTCCGCAATCTCTCAAAGTGGTGCTTGTTTATTATTCGGGCATTGCTCTTCAAGCTTTTTGGGTTCTCTCCATAGAACTTCTTGATTGTCTTCTTTAATAATTCTATCTAAAAGGCGAGAGCATATGATGTAAAATGCACTTCAAAACCAGTAGTGTTCAGCATACTATAAAGAGACAATTAGTAGGGAAAGATTATCATCATTACCAGAGTAGATTTGAAATTGTCTTCTACGAGTACGTAATCTACTGCTATACATGCCTGCCCGCCACATGCCCCCCACTTCGCTCCTACAATTCGTTTGACTGCCGCCTTGAAGCCAAAACATAAACAAAAACAAATTAAGTAAACTCTCAAATTCAGTGACAAAAGTATTCAAACACATCAAGCCAAACAACCTTCATATCAGAAGGATTGGAGAGGGAATCAAGGATTGCAGGACATTTTCCTCCCAGCTCTAGAGTAACAGGTGTCAAATGCTTTGCAGCAGCAGTCATGACAAGACGCCCCACTCGTGAGCTTCCTAAAGACATATTGCTCAACCACATAAGAAAGAACTACTATTCTGATGAATTACACTGTTGTGAAAAGAATAAACTTTATACAATTATCATTTCTGGTTGAACATAAAATTTTGGCTCAAAACTCTGGCACTTCAGCTTTTGTTATACATGCAGAGTGAAATGGAAAAGAAGTGATACCGGTAAAGAAGATCTTGTCCCATTTGTGCTGCAGTAGTTCGTTGCCTACATCTGCTCCACCCTCAAATACTTTAATGGCACTGTTGTCCAAGTAAAGAGGGAGAGTTTTAGCCAGAAAAGAAGAGCATGCCGGAGCATTCTCTGATAGTTTTAGAACCACTGCATTTCCTGCAGATATGGCTCCTATCAGTGGGTCCAGTGCCAGGGCTGCACCAGAGAAGAAGATGGTTAATATTTGGCTAGTTGCAGTGCTTACCAACTATGCATTTTGTAGCTATTATATCTACAAATTCGTATACGAATCTGATTTGCAATGTGGCACCATGTCAGCTGTCAGCATATATTCAACTTATCCCTGATGTGGTATGAATCCAATTAGATTACATTTTGGTCAAGCTTGAATACTTCCATAAACAGCTCACTGCTTGTTCACTTTTTGGTGTGTTGGTACAGTAGATGTAGATAAATTGTATGCATAAGTCTTTTGGCTTTAGGTATCAAGGACGAGGAGGCAAAAACAGGGGTGCCAAGCACATCAACTATTCATATATTATGCCAATAATAATGGAAACATAAACAAGCAGAAAACTAGAGCTCTCAAAACAGGATAATTTCATAATTTCATAATTTTTACGAGTTTTTATGAGCATCATATAAATTCTACTAAGACAGGTAATTATTAGGTAGTCCTACAGTTTGGACATTTGATGCTCGCATTCTATCATAGGATGTCATGTCAATTCAAATTAGTGCTTATGGAAGTAACTTCAATTACATGGCATTTCGTGACAGAATGGGAGTACCGCATTATTCCTACTCAGGAACAGCTAATAATTTTTCTACTAGGACTAAGCATGCGTGCAGCAAGGTGATTATCAAATCCTATTAGTTGGGCTATGCAACAACACAATATCTTTGCTGCTCAAGAAATGATTGAACTCACAGATAGGGAAGTTCCAAGATGAAAGTATGAGAACTACTCCAAGTGGTTCGGGCAGCACTTCTCCTTTTGCTGGAAAGAAAAGCAGCGGTATATGTCCCTGCCCAAAATGCATAATCAGCAATTATCACAGAACATAACCCCAAATCAGCATTGTTTCTTAGTCCACGCATGTTTGATCATCACAGAACTTATTCTGTTGCTTCTAGAGAACTCCAAAATGGAATATCACCCTCTAAACAGTATTAAATTAGGAACCAGTAAAGTGATAGTGTACATCTAATCTTAAAAGCTTAAGTGTTGCGTGAGAATTAACTATAATATCAGCAATCTATTTATGCTAGTCTAAGTACTTAATAAATAACCGAACTGAGAGAGATAGTAATAATATAAATTCAATTCGACTTGAGAATTACAAGAAATGCATTGACTCATGATATTCTAATCTTGGCCAAGCTTCAACTCCAACCAGAGGACCCAAAAAAACTTGAAACCTTTATTACAGATTGTATATCTTTCATATCTTTTCTGTACATGTCATCTATTCGTCCTAGCTGGACCCTTTTACTTAGTAAGTGCTCTGTAATAAGCTTAGCAAAAAAAAAAAGTCACGATCTATTAAAAAACATCATAGAAATTTATCACGTATCCTTAATAATTTCAAAATCTTTTTATTCGAAAGCTTGTTCCCAAAAGTTTCTAAAGGTGAAAAGATGTATTTTCTAAAGGACAAGGATACCTTCCAACTAGTTAACAACCGGTTTACAAGCGAGACAATAAAATTATTTTGTAAAATTATAAGATATTTTTTATATCATTTTTTTTGTTAATTTTTTTTATTATCTAAGCTGTAAACAGGGTTGTCGTTAAGTGGGAAAGACTATCATTATTCTTTTCAAAAATGATATTTTTCTCTATTATCTATTAGTACTTTCAATATCTGCCATATCCTTTCTAATTATGATTTTGAGATTCATAATCGGTCTTTTAGTCCAACTTATGCCTAGTTTTCACAACTCTTTTCATCTCATCTAATTTTTTTATTATAATTTTTGCAAATTCTCATACAAAATAAAATAAATAATTCAGTCTTTTTCAAATCTTAAAATAAAAATAATATTAAAAAATAATATTCTAATAATATTTGGTAAAAACAAATAACATTCTTTCATTATATCGATAGTGTTCTTTCTTGATATTCCTCAAAAATAAAATTGCTTCCGCCACCGAGTCCAGCCTCGTCGCAGATCCATATGCTGGAAACTTCTTCAACCCCAAAGTAAAGAAAAGGAAAGGAAAAATTGTGTTTTGCAGGGCATCGCTCAGGAATTAAGAAGAAAAAACGGAAACACTTAAATTACCTTCTTAGGGGCCATCCATTTCTCCACATTATTCAACGCAAAACTGGCTGATTTTTTCACCACCCCAATCTGCAGCAGAGCAAGCAGTGATATTAGTTAACAAAAACTTTTCCCGACTTTTTTTTACTACTATTCACTATTATTTAATATTTTATCATTAATTTATCATTACTGTTTACAAATCATCCCTCCCTAATCTTTGCGCACCCAGTTTTTGCAACTCCAGTACAGTTTCATGGGTATGATTGGCTAAGGCTTACAATAATCGCAGCAGATCTTCCTTTACCTCATCACGGTAAGCTTCAACTGGATGCTTCCCAAGATCCTGATGGAGAGCTTCGAATATCAACTCTTCTTTGTCACTGATGAGATCAAGGAGGGCTCTGAGCTGGTTTTTCCTCCATGCAACGCTTCGGGTTCTTCCACTTTTGAAGGTTTGTCTTAACTGGGCCAAGCTTTTCTCTACGTCTCCCATGGCTACGTCTGCAGAGAGTTCTGTTCTCTCTCCTCTAAAATTGGTCTCAAAGCAACTTGAGACTCTGTATTAATGTGATTATAGTTGTAGAATTATTTTGAAATATCTATATAAAAAGTAATAGTTTTTTAATAATAAATATCTATAACTGTACGCAGCATTTCTGGGTATGATCTCTGTACACACTTGTCCAGCTGCTCGAGGTTGGCTCGTCAAGATTTCTAGCATTAATTGATTCATTAAATTCACGTGAAGGTGTTGGTTTTAGTTTTTTGACATTATCGGCAGTTTGGTGAAAGATGCTATTCAGTGTATTAATTGCATTCACCGTAAAATATGGGACTCTTTTCTGCCAACTCAACTGAAAAATACTGAAAAATACTTGACGCAACTGGTATAGTTTATTTGGCCATTGCGTTTTTAGTTCAAGACAACGTTTTTAGTTTTTCTTTGAATGGATCACGTCTCGTTGGCATGAGTTTGCGGGAAATATTAATCACATCATCCATTGGATTTAGGTACATTATTTGGATAATGAAGTGTGATAGTTTATATATTTTATAAATAATAGTAAAATAATTTTAATTAAAATATTTTGTAAGATTCTAGAAAATAAAAGAAAAAAATTAAATAAAAATATTATAAAATTAAAATATTTTTAGAATATAATTTTTTAATATAATTTTTATTTCAAATTTTG
The DNA here is from genome assembly GCA_029856935.1 of Cyclocarya paliurus. Classification (NCBI taxonomy): domain Eukaryota; kingdom Viridiplantae; phylum Streptophyta; class Magnoliopsida; order Fagales; family Juglandaceae; genus Cyclocarya; species Cyclocarya paliurus. The sequence goes on along the minus strand of CM056953.1, from coordinate 24,407,081 downwards.
AAAAATTAAATTATTTTTTATGTTTTATTTGAAAGTTTAAAAAAATTATAATAAAAAAATAATGATTAAATAAAAATTAAAAAATTAAAAAATTAAAAGTTAAATAATATTTTTATTTATAATATTAAAATATTAAAATAATATATGATAAAACGAAATAAAATAAAATAAAAATATCTCTATTCAAATATGGCGCACGTATCTTTCCGTACAAAGTGAGTAGGGATGATTTCAGCAACTCTCAAACCAATTTTTAATTGAGATGGTAAGAGTTGAAAATATCTCAACTAAAATCTGAATGCAAAGATCGTGAAAAAAAATCTTCATAATTTTTTATTATTTATTTATCTATATTTTATATTTTATATATTTTTTAATTTTTTTTATCAAATATTTTTATATAAATAGTAAATAAATAATTTAAAATAATTTAAAAAAATAAATTCAAAACAAATTTTAAAAAAATATTAAAAAATATAAAAAAATATAAAAAAATATAAAAAATATAAAATATAAAATATAAATAAATAATAAAAAATTATGTAGCAAAACCCTAGTGACAAATAGTTAGTGCAACGGAGACACGTTAAAGCCAGCTGCTGGGATTTGAGATCTGGGAAGGGGTCCATATACACCTGTCATTGCCCACACTTTCACTGCTGCAGTACTGTATTCAGGGGGACCACAATTTCTGTGCATCGTTTAATTTATTATTATTATCTTTTGTGGTCAGGGTAGTTTGGAGATAAATTATAGTACTTAATTGCTACGGACACCAAAAATCTAGTTAGAATGTTGGGATCCATTCATCCAAAAACAAAAGCAACTTGGAAGAGAGGCAAGCAAGTATGTTTCCATTTCTTTGGCACTGTCATTTTCCTGCATTACTCGTACAAATGTTGTTTTTTCAAAGGACGTTGCTACGTCGACTACCGAAATCTCTTCTACCGAACACTTCAAATTATTTTTTATATTTTTTTTATCTTTTCTTTCACTATTGTTTTAAACTATTTAAATATTTTTTAAAAATAAAAAAAATCACATATTTATTTCAAAACACTTACTTAATCATTAAATAAAAAAATAAACTAAAAAATTTTTCGACAAAGAATTTTGGTTGTTATCTTTTGTGAATATATTATTTTCCTTTTTCAAAACATTTTCAATTTTTATATGTATGGAGAGATGCTCTCGTATCCAAACGTGCATCCGAACATTTTACTAAGGTTGTGTTTGGATATTAAGTTGAGCTCAATTGAGTTGAATTTTTTATAAATAATAATGAGTTGAGTAATGAAGGAAGTTATGTAAGATCTATTTAAACTGAGTTTAAAGTGTGTTTAGATGTTAAGATAAATTTAATTCTTTTTATGAAAAATTGAAAAAATTATGGATCCTATGTGTAAGAAGGTTTTGAGTTGGAATGAGTTTAGTAATTTAAGAATTGAGTAATTAGATATTAGATTCAGCTTGAAATTAGATTGAATTTAACTAAACTCAGTTGATGAGTTCAATAACCAAACATACGCTAAGATGGTTCCAATTGTGTTTTCACATAACGATAATTCATTGTCGTTTTTACTTTTGTAGATGAAAGGAGAAAGGACTATAGCTTTCTCAGTGAGAGAAGACAAATCTTTGGGTTTTTCAAACCCCTTCCCCTCACTGATCTCCTTCTTCGCACCTTGCATCCCTCAATCTACGCACCCAAAACTCAAACCTCACGCTTCGTGCGTGATTCATAGTGCTTCTAGGTCCAACTCGAGAGGAAAAATTTCCACCTAACTCCAACTATCAAGAACGTTGCCTCCATATCGTCCATCCAATGCAATTTGTGACCCTATGATCTAAGACAACTTTCAAGCCAGCTCTGCAATTTACCGTACACAACATTCATCTTGGTGGTTGGAAAGGCCGTGACTCCTGCAAAGGCATTGACATCCCTGATCCATAACTCAGGTATGCTCACGAGTGCATGGTAAGTCCCTTCGTCTACTCTATTGTACCCGCTTGAAGTACTCTGTATTCTCACTTTGGGTAGAGAGTGATGCTATAGTAACCGCTCTTCCTTCCCACTTTCGGTTCCCGCTTGAAATGCCACGTTACTTTTTTTTTAACATCATTTACTTCTTTCCTCTTGGATAAAAAATACCCCAAAATCCCTCCCCTACAGATCTTGTTCGGCACCCATACCAATCCGCATGGCACAAGAGACCCATTTCCGACGTTCTTTGTTGTGGCTCTCCTTCATCCGACCTTCAATCTAAGAGGTAGATTTCTTTCCTTTTTCCTCAAACTAAACTACCTCTATTATTTTTGGATTTTGCATGATTTGATAATGTATTTTGTATAAAGAATCCTATAGAGATAGCAAGTGGTGCCGCACTTCTTTGGATAAATGTTGGTGGTATCTCATAACCTACAGAGAATAAATGATGCAAGCACCTATGTGGAGATGTCATTAAGCATCTTTAAAAAATAGAGGCCACCTTAGAAATTAAGACTAAAAAAATAGAGGCCACCTTAGCATCTTTAAAAAACAGAGGCCACGGGGACGGATATTTACATGAACCAAAACCAAAAGCAGTTGATTGATTGATGGATAGGGATCGTATTGCAGGCAAATAATTATATTTTTTTTGTTTGGGGGGGGGGAGTAAGAGAGAGAGAGAGAGTTGATTTATTTATTATAATTAGACGAACCCAGCACCTGCATCGCTCACCCTCAACTCGTTTCCCTTGGCTCCTGCATCAGAAAATTCACCCACAGCAGCAGCTTCCACCTCACCATTCAGTCTTTGAGTATCCTCCTCCAAATGTCAAGCAAAAAAGTCTAGCTCAAACCCACCTCCAATATGTCTTTCCTGTACGAGAACCACATTTTAAAAGGTGGGTTGGGGAGGATTATTGAGAATATTGTGCCCAGTGACGGCGTCGTGGTGTTCTCCATGTCGGATGTGCCTCTGGGTTTTGGGATTGCCGCAAGAGTACCCAAGATTGTAGAAAGCTGGACCCAAATGGGATTGTGGTGCTGCACCAAGCAGATATTAAGGAGTATTTGAGGATGGAGGATGAGTTTTGAGTTTTTGGGGAGGAATTGCAGCTGATTTGGGGTTTTTGGGAGGTTTTGGCGATTGGGTTGGTGGTATGTTGTGATATATAAGGGTTCATGTAAGTGGATCGTAACTAATTTTGGTTAATACGAGGTCGAGTTATTTGGAGTTTTGATTATAAAAAAAAAAGGAAAAAAAGATGAACTCAACACTACACGAAATGCAGGGAGAGGGGAGAGGATTTTCAGGAGGGAGAGATGGTTTGAAGAAGGTAGCATTTTCATTCTCGAGAGGGAGAAGCAAGTAGGATTTTTGAGAAGAAGAAGGTAAGGTTTTCGAGATGCAGGGAGAGGAGAGGGAGAAGAAGGTAGTGTATTTTCGAGAGGGGCAACCATTTTTTAGATACATGCATGGCATTTTTTAGGTTATGCTTGGATGTTTTATCTTCTTCAAAATTTTCATCTCATCTCATCTCATCATTACAACCTTTTCAAATTCCTATATAAAATATAATAAACAATTCAACTTTTTCAAATCCCAATACAACTTTTTCAAATTCCAATTTAACTTTTTCAAATCTTAAAACTAAAAAATAATATTTTAAACTTTAAAACAAAACACAAAATTCTCATCTCACCTCCCAAACATATCCTTAATCTATCAAGTCATGCCACCTGGATGCCAGGTCAAGAGGGAAGGAAGAGCGGTGGGGCTAACATTTTCCTTGGCTATAACTCCCACCAGAGATTCCCCTGCCCTTGCCTTAAAGTTAATATCTGTAGGGAACCCTTGTGCAGGAAGTGAGGATTTTCAAAATCTCTTAAACAGTTGTCAAATTTGGCAACTTATATGGCAATTTTCACTACAAATACATCATGCCGAAAGCAATGAAACCCATCACTCCAGTTCCCTGAAAACACCGCACCCCAATCCCCAAATCTAAGCATAAAGGTCGTTGGCTCATACTGTCACCACGGTGGCTCCAAGGACGCGCTCCTTCCCGGTATGTAAATGTTTTCTATCTGCATTAATGCTGTGTATTGGTTTTTATTAGCCAATCATTGTGTTTCATCGAATTAATAGAAAAATGAAGGTCAAAAATCATAGGTTGCTATTGTTATATTTTCATGTTTGCCAGCTGCCATATTATCTACATTGAGTGCTGCTGCTGCCTACTTATTATCTAGATTGGGTGTTGTTGCTACCATACTTTCATGTTCTCCTTGTGCCATCCCTTACAAAGCTCATGTCATATTTATCATTTTGTCTTTAAATACTCAGAAACTGATCACGCTAATTATCCTTGGAGCTAAATTATGCACTAGGCTAAATTGAAGGGTAGGCGAAACCATGACTTGATCCCATAATAGTTACGGTGCCTTATTATGCAGTAGGCTATACACAGTATAAGTTGGTTAGATGTTGTGATTAGGTGGGGTTGGAGGGTTGTTTATGGTGTTGTAGCACACAGGTCCAGCACCAAGCTGTTTTCTAAAATTTTTGAGTTTATACGGATGAAAAGATCACTTGAGATTAAAGAGCATTTTTGGAATGGACTACGGGCCCAATTTTTAATTTTTATTTTTGATGGATGTCGAATATATTTTTATTGGGCTTGCTAATTAGGTTAGATGAGAACTTTTAGATAGTGAGATGAGAATTCTTGGTTTTAGATAAAAGTTTAAAAGATTATTTTTTAATATTATTATTATTTTAGGATTTGAAAAAGTTGAATTGTTTATTATATTTTATTTGAAAATTTGAAAAAGTTGTAATGATGAGATGAGAATTTTGTGTCTCATCTTGGTTGCCAAACTTATCCTAAATATTTTTGGATTAGCTTAAATCCTTTTATGGGCCAAGGAAAATTGGTGGGACAAGTTAGATTATTTTAGAGATTGAATCGGGAGCCCAAAACTCAGGGAAAAATCCCAATCAACGCTCAAAACCCAAACCCATGAAGCCAGGAACTAGTTTCCATGTCAGACACGTTCCATGTTCCCTGCCATGCACGTCTCTCATGCATGGTTACCCTCCTTTTTGTTCTCATCTAGGATTTTTCCAATCAGCTCTATAAATACACGTATTTTTCTCTTGCAAAAGAAGTTGCTGCAACCTAAGTTTTTTAGTGAATCACCGCCTTCACATAATTGCCATTTTCTTCCACTCAAAAACCATCTTGTGATAGTCCCACCGCCCAGCCTATTAGCAAATCGTGAACCCTAGTCCAGCTATTGCCTCCACAAGGTTGTTACTCCACACCTTGGTCACATAAACACACCCAGCCTCCATCATGCAACACAACTTAAAACTTTGCCCAAACCACCCAACGTTGCCGAGTTCCCTCTTGCACAACGAAATTCGCCAGCCCACTGCCTAGCCAACGCGTAATCGCAACACCACCTCTGTTTTTGCACACTTAAAATAGAGTTTTATACCTCACCGTGAGCCAAAAGCCATTGTACCTCGCCAACCCCTCCACATCGTCGCCACCTGGAGGGAAAGGGCCACCGGGCACCTCAAGCCACCCCGGACTGTCGCACGCCTCCTCTTTGTCTCATGGTGAGTTTTCGTTCTCTCTCACTCCTAGCTCTCTCTCTTTCTCACTCATCACTTTCTCTTTCTCTCTCAAGCTCAGCTGCTCAGCTTGACAAAAACTTCGCCGCACCACCCTTAGCTGGCTTCCACCGCGTCTCTTTGCTTCGTGCCCAACGTCAACTTCGACGGAGTGCTCAATCGCACGGAGCCTTTGGTTTTGGTTTCTTGCTTGGATAGGTACAACCGCACAACACTGCTAGTTGAAGCTTATTTAGGTCCTTCTTTTTCAAAATACACATTCATATCTTCAGTATTTACAAGTCTGCCCTTAAAGCCCACGAGCTTAACTCGTGTTGGGCTCATTTTTGGTTAAGGCTTGGTTTATTTCAAAAGCTTGGTAATGTTTTAAGGTGTTTTGGGCTTAACTTTTAAGTTAGATTTGTTTTATCATGAGCTTAGTTTTATATTGGACATTGATGAATTTAGAAAGTGATGATATTTTAGGGTCAAGAGAATTTTTAGGTTTTTGAGGAATTAAAATAGGTGTTTTAGGTGTAAATACGAGGTGACTTTCAATTGGAGATTTACTCAAGTTACACGATGTTTTGTTATGAGGTGACAAATGATATTCCCTTAGCGCTGTTGTGAGGAAATTCTAAGAAGTTAAGAAGTTTTGAATATTCTATGGAGTTTTGGATTATATATAATTGTGCTATTGGAGAGGATATTCAGTATTAGGAGCTAACTCTTCAGACCTCCGAGATCGGGACGTTACAGGTGGTGCATATTACCTACCAATATTGGTTGATTTGTTGTCAGGTGAACTTAAGTTGCACCACTAAGCGGGCAATCTAGACAAATGCCAATTTATTTAATTTCTACACAGTATAAAATTTAAGATTTTGAACAACAAAATTAAATTGAAATTGCAATAACATAGAAAAAATAAGGTAGACGCGTCAAACTAGTGGCCAAAAAGAATGAAGTGAAGAAATAAAGCATAAAAATTGCCCCTTATTGCAAGCAAAGCATGCTTTGGATTGATCTCAGCAATATTCTTTTATTTTTTCTTTGGATAGTGTTGTGGATGTGTTTCACCACCACCGTCTTACAATCACCTGCAACCAAAGAGTAAAACGGTTTTAGGGTTCGAGGAAACATCTCCGATGCCTAAGTCAGTGACTGAGATTACTCTTTAATACCAATAAATCAATTGATCGTTACATACCTAGATTCTTCTCTTATATAGAGCATTTGAACCGCTCTATTGTTAAATGATAATGGATATATCTATTATTCAAATTCAAATAAATTCATCCCTTTGATAAATTTGAATGATAACCGTTTGAATTCATGCTACTGTTGGATAGTTATCCAGTCGGTAGTAGATGTGGGTTAGATCCTCTTGGTACCGAGCTGGGCCCTGGGTAGTGAAGCAGGCTTAGGGCTCGAATAAAGGCCCATGCCCATATTGCATTTAACTGATTGGGATGTCCTCTCCAGATAGGTAATCTCAGAAATAATTCCTTTTGGTGGATATGGGGAGTTCCTTCATTCAGCCTAGTCCTATACCTAATCACAAGTAAATAAACAGAAAGGTTAATGGTAAGACACAAGCAAACATTACCATCCAGACCTAAATCTCACAGAGAAACATTACCGGCATGCAGGCCTACCAACATACCCAACATGTGGAAAAATATTAATACTTTGTTTAAGGTTTTAGTAATTAATTAAGAATTATGAAAAGAAATGTGCATCGAACAGAAACATCGCAGCCACCAAATAAAGTTAAAAATGTTTTTGGTTTATAAAAATATTACATGATTTATGGGAAGAAATAATCTTCCCAATCTCCTACTATTCATCACACTCCACACTCCACTTTTTTTTTTAATTTTTTTTATCAAATATTTTTTATATGAATAGTGAATAAAAAATCTGAAATATTTAAAAATTTTTTTTTTTAAAAATATTAAAAAATATGGAGTGTGGAGTGTGGGTGAATAGTAGGAGGTTGTGTAGCAAATCCCTATGTACAACTGCAGTGGCTCAAAAAGGTGTAAAAAATACCCATAAATGGCTAAATGCTGTGGCAAGGGGGATTCACTTTGGGGTTTGTAATACAACTTGTGTAAATTCAGCAGTGGAAAATGATATGTCATGTGGCATGCGATGATTGTGAATGGAAGGTAATAATATTGAAGACTCTAGGGAGCATAATTGCAGAAGAACCACCTGCATATTCAAGATTCTGTCTTTTGCTTGCCGTTTAATTAATCAAAGCATGATGTAAATTGGAACTTTAATTTTCATGAAAAAGAAAGAATAAAATATCTCAGTTGTGGCGTGGTGGCTAAGTTTTGCTGCTTCCAGATTAGCTCAACCAGGTCTGACTCTGAGGAGGCCTCTATCCACCACATATTGCATATATTTTCCTGTAAAAAGTAGAAGTATTTTGAAGTACCAAAAGTCTTGTACTTTCAGGGCAATTTTGCTTTTTCCATAAGAGATGAAGTGGTAAAACACGGTAGAAAGCATAAGCATAATATGATTATTAAGGTAGTTTTAAGTATATATGCAAAAACTCAGATTCGATAGCCCCAGATATTGCAGATATCATAAGTTGTGAAAATACTCGATCGGATTGAGAAGAATAAAAACATTTTCTAATAAAAAGTTTAAAGAGTAATCAAATGCATGTATTAGGTTCTATAGAGAGGAACATCATTCCCAAACTTGATTGCAGCCAAGAGGCACAAGACCAGAGGCTTTGCAGGAGACTCAAGTCTGATGAAACAAAAATGCTGCAACGACTGTTTTGCATTTTTGAATGGGTAATTCTACATACAACCGTGAAGTGCGTAAACGTTGTGTAATTGCTTTGAAAAAGAATATGATCTACTATTAAAAAATTAATTTTTTTCATGTGAGTCCTATGTTTTATTCACTTTTTTCAAAGCGATTACGTGACGGTTACACAATTCACGATTGTAAATATCTTTTCTCTTTTTGAAATGTTGGCTTGTGGCTTTTCTAAATATTGGCTAACCTACTATTAACAAGAGAAATGGTGTCTTTCAAAAAGTTTGTAATAACGTTGTGGTTCAATGGCATTATCCTGCATTGGACATGAAAATATTATGTAATTTCTACATTGGATTATGTTACTTTGTAATGGCAGTGGTGAACACCCTTCTACATTGGACTAGTTTTATTGAGGTTCTCTTTAGAATGTGCAAACACAAAGAACTTAGAAACATGCCTTTAGTTTGGTTGGGACCCCTTGGTCCCGTGTTTGTTAAACCCACTTTTTTTACAGAATTGGTTTTTGATATATTTATTTAATATTCCGGTTCAGGTATGTGTTATGCATCTAAAACATATATGTTAATTTTGCTCTTATTTTGCACTTTGGTATTTTCTGTTGTTGTAGCAGTACTCATTACGGTCCTTTCGTACACATCGTCCATCTCAACAGGTATGAACGATTTTAATCCACATTCATTACCTTTATTAATTGTTTTTCATGGAATTGCTTTAGTACCCAAGTTATTATGATGTTCAATGAAGAACATATTTTGCATTGCAGTTATGTTGCTATTTGTGTTTTTTCATGTCTCCACTACCAAAAGAAGAGAAAATCTACTCCTAATCTGGTTTGCAGATCACATACCACATAAAAGTTGATTTGGAAGACCCGGTCTAACTCGAGTCTGGTCCACTTAAATCCTCACCAAATCCCTCTCCCCCCATTCTTTGTGTGCCTCTCTCTCCCTATGAATATCACCAAATCACTCTCCCCCCCGTTCGTCAATGACTTTCCCTCCCTCTGAATGTGAATCCCTTTCCCCCGTGATGGACGTTTCAGCTTCTCCCATCTTAGATCTTGCTCTCGCCGCGAGTACCCAGTTGCAAATCCCATCTGATAAATCGATCAACAAGCACTAATCTGGAGGCCTATAACCATCATTCGTCTTCAACCATGGATGCGAGCTGAATGCATGTGTTTAAAAGAAAAACAGAAAAATAGGGCATAAGAAAGAGATTTCAAGGCATAAGAAAGAGATTACAGGGCATAAGAAAGACAGAAAAAAATATATTTTAGGAATAAAATAGAAAAAAAACCTGTTTGAAGAGGCTGGCAGTAGGTCGTGGCTAGGTTCTCATCGGTTGATCGTTCTCGTTGGAGACCCTAGACGGTGGCAGACGTGAAGAGAACATGGAAGGGGGGGGGGAATTTGAAAGCCACCCACATCAAATTTGGATATTTACTATTTAGGGTCTCTAAAAACGTCTAAAGCACACGCTTAATTAAAAAAAAAAAGCCACATCACCAGTTTCGTGTGGTGTATGGGGGAAGGACGCAAATAAATAGAACTACTCCCAAAAGAAATGTTTGTACTTGACTGCAGCTGTAATTTAGCATATATTATAAACAAATACTTGCATTGCCATATTTTCCCATTTCTTAGCTATTCAACATGGATGATTCGAAAAACATGACCCATGATCATGAACTTGGGGCAATGGCATGGAGGAGGTATTTGTTGACATGCTGTACCAAGACGTCCTTTACAGTAGATAAAGGGCTGGAAAGATCATGAATAAAGAGCATACAAAATATGCTCAGCGGCTCACTGCTATTGGTGTAAAGGTGTTTGCTCACCAAATTTGGAGCAAACTCTAGAGGTTGAAGGAATAAAGCGTTTGTTTACCGATCTAAAGAGCCAAACCGGTATGGGTTGGGACCTCGACACGAAGATGGTAAAGGCGAGCGAGGAGTGCTGGGAAAATGCCCTCAGGGTAAAAGTAAATATGATTTTATAACTAAACTAAGCATCTTTATTTTAGCAAAAAGAATATAGTTTTTTCATTACTACATTTCTTATTGACATCTTTATATTATGGAAATGTTAGGCCAAATCGAAATGGGGGAAGTTTCATACCATCGACTACCCAAAGTACGAGGAGTTGTGCACCATATTCGACGCTTTTGTTGCATACGGTACTTTGCAACAAGCATCAACACAACACCCTAGATAGTGACGAGGAGCGGCGGCTTGATTCAGAGATGGGGTCACATTGCCCCCCATTGGGCAATTGAGAGGGATCGCGCATTGATATTGATGACATGGATGAGTTGATGGGGATGAGGTCACATTCACACGGAGCATTGACACATTCATCACATAGGCATAATAAGAAAATGAGCTAGCTCAATCAAGACATCTATGCGTGCCTCAAGGAGGTGAAATGCATGTAGATCGCGCAACGTAAGCGATATGAGGATGGTGCTGGTATGTCCTTAGTGAAGCGCAGCAAAGGATTAGAGCCTATTGAGGCCAGCGATGGAGGTTATGATCCGTTGAGTCATTGTATCACATTGTTGAGCGAAATCTCCTCGAGACTGGAGGGGGCACTATGGTATCTTACAATGAAGGAGTTACTCGATCTTTCTATGCAGAAAGCCTTCTTGTTGATGGATGCCTCTGGGAAGGAACTTTGGGCTCGAAATTGTTGAGTTGGATTCGAGGATAATTGATTTATCATCTATTTATTTAACAGGAGATCTACTTTCTTGTTTCATGAAACAATTATCTATGACTGTGATGAGTTTATGCTATTGTTAATTGTGTTGTGCTAAACTTTTTCCATAACATGCATTTGGCATTAATGCGATATTTATTATTTATATTCCTTATTGACAAGTATATGTTGGATGGTTGATGATAACATATATAAAATTTTAGTTATCCTTTCTGTATTAAAATATAATGCTGGAATCATACGGTACTTGATTTCTAAGGTTTTCCCGACAACAGTGTAGTAGAACGTGATAGACTATGGATGATGAGAATTGGTCAGCAGGAACTTCATCGATGGACGTGAATGCCGATGCCGAGCTTATCTTCTCTGATGGGGGTACGAGTGATAGTGGTGATGAGTTTACACAAGAGACAATTGACTTCATGAACCTTATTAGGAATATCCATCACCAACTGGGACTGAATCTTAGACTGCCATAACATAATATCGGCTTGGATATCTGCGGTTGGTGACACTGCAGCTTCATCATGTCATCCTGACATGACCATGGAATCAGCCGAGCTATGGCTGCAATTAGAGATGACATTGTCATTTCTATGTGGGCAGATATGAGTGGTCATTGAATGATAAATTGCTCATGATGACTTGTATGTAATGCATATTGTCGGAAAGGTGTAGTTTTATTATTCAAATTTATTACCATTTCACAAGTACATTTCGAATCTTTCTTGTTTTGGAATATTTCTCATCTAATTTTAATGATATATAAAAGAAAAATTTTGATTTGCAATAATTACGGCGGAAAGCTATAAATTTTGTAAATGCCAAGAATATTTGACTAATATAAATTTATAAAATTCACTCATTTTAATAATGTGATTTGAAGATTTTTTGGGTAGGTAATTTCTATTAGTTATTTATAAATATATTTATAAATAAAATGAAATCATTACAAATAAAATATATTTTTTTAATGGGTCTCGCGAAAAATTACTTATTTACATACACGGGGAAGATTGTACCACATAATTCTACAAATTAGCATTGCTAATTTTATAAGGTCTATAAGGAGATTTATTTTAATAAATGATTGGTCCATACATAATTTTATAATAATAAAATTAAAAAATAAAGTGGTTTTAGATGAAACAGACTATAAAATAGATATATAGAGAAAACATTTTCTTTTCTCAATGCCGAGTTGTTGAGAGTATTATAGGATAGAATTTTGCCAAAACAAATCCAGTAATTTTCAATCATAAATGACATACGTACGGTGTTTGCATAAAGTAAATTCAAAATGTCAGCAAAATGGGGGGAGGGCTCTCTCTAGAATTGGGGGGAGGGCTCTCTCTATAATACACATTTGTATTATAGGCTTCCTATGAGACTAATGCGAAAATTGCCTCTCAAAATGAATCCTTCACTTTAATATATACGCATCTCTCCAAAATGAATTCAAAAAATGAATCCTCATACAAGTTAACATCAAACCAAAAACATAAGCTTATGTTTTGTAAATGCTGGGAATACATATTTTTGGCGATTTTCCACCTTATAGTGACGCATAAGAATCGCCGGAAGTAATATTTTCCAGCGATTTATAATTGAATCGTAGATAGCAAATGCGGCGATATATGTCTCTTTCGCGGCGAAAGTAACACGCCGGAAAAGGGTCTCTATCTAGGTGATTTTTGGCTTCCATTGCAGTAGATCAGAAGCAGAAGTTTAATACTGGCGATTGTCCAGCGATTTATAAATCGCTGGGAAAGATGATAGGCGGTGAAATTGGATGTTTTTACCAACGAATTTTATCGCTGGGAAAGGTGCTTTCCCTTGTAGTGAAGGTTGCACACAACCAAAACAGAACTTATGTTTTCTAGCAAACAGTAAGGTAGTAAAAAGGCCATCAATTAGTGAATTTAATTAAAAAAAAAACACATAAATCAACAACAAAAATGGTGAAAGACATCAGGATATTCTTGTGCCTCACGGGGTGGAAGCTGATCATGAGGTTCTGGAAGACCTAGAAGACGAGTTTGGGCAGATAGAAAGTTTTTGAAAGTACATTGATAGTTGGCCAATAATTTTGAAAATACTGTCAGTAAGTATTAATCAAAATATAATTTTTCTTGATAAGTAATAGCATTAATCAAAATTGAAATAAAATTGGATTCACCTTTCTCCAATCCATGCAATCAACTTTAGCATTTTCTGGAAAGAACTGCAAGCCACACTGTAAGCATGAGAATTAAGCCAAGGAAACCATGGTGGCAACTTATACTATGTTGTGAGCATTTGCTCAGAAATATAATATACAAAAGAAACCATATCATGAAAAAAATCACAGAAAAATGAATAAGTGCCCCCAACGAGATCCTTGGATCAAAATAAATGTTTTTGAGAAGAGATAGAAGACTGTGTGAACGTATGTGACAACTGCATTGACAAATGATGTAAAAAGAGAGATTGTGAAGAATGGTTATCCAAGGTAAAGACACTGGTAGTACCTTTGTGATGGAAATTTCTTTCAAACTTAAAAACGCCTGCTCATTGGAGATAGGGGACATGAGTAGCTGATTCACAAAAAAAAAAAAAAAAAATTAGAGTTTGACAAGTTATTCCAACTTATTTACTCTTCTGAAGGGGCAAGACACTTATTATCACCAATCCATGTTAGAGTGGGAATAGCCAACTTTTTTGGAAATCATCTCACATTTTGTCTCGTTTGGTTTCATAAAACTTCTCATCTCATCTCATCTAATTATTACAACTTTCTCAAATTCTCACACAAAATAAAATAAACAATTCAATTTTTTCAAATATGAAAAACAAAAATAATATTAAAAAAATATATTCTAACGATATTTTACTCAATTGTCATGTAAGACATTTCTTCAATTAAAACCCATCCATCATCCCACCATAGCCTAGAACCAAAGTATAAATAAAAACTGGACAAAAAAAAAAAAACTCACTTTTAGAAGATCTCCACCGTTTCTTCAACCAATTTCTCAGAGAATCCATAGGAATACATGGTGCCAAGATGCTGCACCCAGGGATAGAGTGAGGAGATGGGAAAAACTCATCCCCTGATGATCATTGAGTTTAAAGGACATTGCATATTCACTATGAAATTTTTGGATGGCCACACAAAGTTCAAGCTAATTGCAATTTAACATTTATATCAAACATTGACCAAGTGAGTCAAGAAATACAAGCATAGTAAAAACAGTCAAACCCAATAGCATGTAAGAACAAGACAAAGAAAAATGTCATTACAAAATAACAATAATGAATCAACTATACAACCACACCACTTGATATAACCAAGAAAAGCACTAAATTTGATTCCTGCATCTTTTCTTTTTTCACATGACCTAACTTCACTCAATACATGCGCAAACTACTAAATAAAAAAACAAAAAAAAAAACACCCAAACTAGAAAGAGAGTGAAAGGGAGAATGAAAAGTACCTTGATTAATATCCATAGCACTGCTTTGCCACTACAAGCCTGTAATGTGCCAGTAGTAATACCCTCAGTTAGAGTTAGGTAACATTCTTATAACTCCATGGAAAAAAGTAATATTCTTAAAACATTCTTAGAAGCTGTAAATGTTACCTTTAGAGAAAAGCATAGACATCCAGCAACAACTTTGACTCAAAAATCAGGTGCTAAAGCCTTGGCTAGCAATTGTCGGTAAAGTTCAAAAAGAACTTTTAGTTATTATTAGTTATTATCATCCTTTCTATTATAACATGAACTTTCTAACTAAGTTCATGAAACTAAAACTTGCTTTGTTCTACCCCTTAGTAAACCAATATAAAGTCCATTTAACTGCTATCAACAAGAAAGTCCATCCTAAGGAAAACAATCGACCTATATAATAGGAACTAGAAGAGAACAAGAAAAGAACGAGAAGTGAATGCAAAGAGATTAAACTCTAACAGACCCATCTTCTGAACCATAAATTAGCAACAAATCATCATAAAAAAATACCAAACAAGTAATAGACCTATAATGAGCAAGCCATTTGCTAAGCTGCCTACCAAAATATATATATATATATATATATATATATATATATATATATATATATATATATATATATACTTTTGATGTACTAAGCAATAGCTCCATGAGGGAGAAAGTCTCCAAGCACAAAAACCAAACCAAAGGCCATGACAACTACTCATACTCCAATCTGTTCCATGTCAAAATTGAGTTTGAGATATCTGTACCATTAAAGATAGTAACAATAATATCATGTTTCAAGTTAGAAGAGTGCAAACAGCTAAAAAAGTTTTACCTTGATACCAAGTCCAGTTGTTTTCTTCAATTTGAATAAGTCATTTGTATGTGAATTTTGCGGATCACATTTATGAGTCCAATAATCAATAAATAGTCTTTATTATACACAAAGGAAACCAGACTTTCAAATGATGGAATTGCGAGTGCTTTTTTCAATATAAAGGCATCATTGCCAATTTGTGTGCTTATCATTATCATCAGTGCACATCATAATTCTCTTCATGCTACTTTCTATATATCGTCATGTTCTATTAAGCATCTTTGCTGTCTACTATGTTAGATAGCTAGCCAATCAAAACAAACTAACATAGTTAAAAAAAACATCCTTTAATCTTCGAGTCATAACCACAATAACTCCTATATTTCATAATAATATATAGCAACTGAAACAAACCTTGTGAGAAGATATTTCTGGTCTCTGCTATTGTTATTAGAACCCGCAGGCGAAAGATAAGAAGAAAGCACAAATACCACTTAATCAAAACACAAACTCCTTTAAAAAAATAAATCCATTAAGATGGATGCAAAAGCTAACAAACTAGGGTCTGGAGATCCTTCTTGCTTCTCTTCTTGTCAAAGTTTATATGGTATAATAGCCAGCTAGAAATTCAATGGTAGAATTTCTATAAGTTTTAGGAACCTCGTGAAAACTCCGTAAGTTTTCACGAATCGACCAATCACGTAGGTTTTAACCTGTCAGCATAGTTAGTATTACCACTCACTATGGTGTCAGAAGCGCAATTTTATTTATTTGAGATAGTTATAAGTGTCACAATGTGATACAGTTTGCACTATTAGACTCAGTTGGTTATTTAGGATTTTATGGCGCAATAATCTCATTTTCAATTTTTGAACAAAGTCCTTGTTTGAAAACGCGTTTTGTTTATTTTGAGGCCATTTGTAGTTGAATTTAGATAAATGAATTGTATAGTTAGGTTAGTGTGTATATTTAGAATTTTACAGTATAAAGTTTATTTTCACTTTTTTCGGAGTGAATAGTAGCCTCGATAGTAGCACCTAGTGCAGTGCTTTCAGAATCACAGTGTGGAATGTCTAAATTAGGTTAGAGAAATTTTATTTGGATACTTGTCAAGATTTTAGCAACATTTGGTGAATAGTATTGGACACTTGTTACCAAGAGGAAACATGAGATGGATTGTGAAGGAAATCAAGGTGTGAGATCTTGCCACCTAAGCAAAACTTTATTTTATCCAACCATTCAAACTGTGCCAAACCAAAGAGGGTTTTAACCTTAGTGGAACTCTAAATGGTTGGAATCTAATTAAAATCCCAAAAATTTGGTTGAAACTGAAACCCTAAATGGTTTCCCCAAACCCTAAGGTTGGACTCCAAACCCTATTTAATCCAATTTTCATCATTGTGTTTAATCATTTGATTAAATCACTTCCACATGATATTAATATATCAAATTCAATTCATGATACCATTATCTGCCCCTTTAAACCTTGGAAATTTTTTTGGGCAAAGAAAATTTTGATTTGGGTTTGATAGCATCTCAAACCCCAACCAAACCCTCTTAAAACTCCAAATGAAGTCCACTTGTTTAAGGCCCACTAATTGTGGCCACCTTTAGAAAATTTTCTTGATGAAGTTTTCTGCCACCCATGGCAGATGAACCCCTACCCTTGACTGCCCAAAATAGTCCCATGATGTGAGGGGAAAATCCACCTCATCACCCCCTTCTACACGGCAGCAACCTACTCCCCTATACTATTCTTACCTTTTTGTGACATAACCACCATACTTTAAGGTGTCATACAAGGCCATACCTCCCTTTTCAAAAGTACTTGAGGCATGCAGGTCACCACTTCCCTCACTTTACCACTTTTCACTCACATTCTAGGAAAGAAACCCTTAGAAGCTTTCTTGGGCAGATTCTAGTGGATTTTTGCGTGCCGTTTTTTGAACCTTTGTAAGTATCATCTCCCAATGATTCTTTCATGAAAGTTGTTCATTTTTAGCCTAGTTTACATGGTCATTGATCCGTTAAAACTTGTTGTGACCGTGGAAAGGTCAATCTAGGCGATAATCTGGATAGTGTGTTGTGTTTTAGAGTTTTTGACCAAGCTAATGGATAAATCTTGGTCTGAAATTTTATGGAGTGTTGTTAACATGTATATATGAATTTTATTTTAGAGATTAATTGCATGATTTAAGCTTTTGATAAAATATTTTCTCAGATCTAGAAACTTAGAAACTGGAAGAGGAAAAACAGTTTCTGTTTTAAGAAAGTTTGAGTCTTTTCGCCTTTAATCTTATTTCGATGAATTTGATATTTTTATTTGATGATCCTAAGTATTTTATCAACATGTTAGAATGTTAGTTTGAAGATTTGTGTCGTTGGTTTCAAAGACGTGAATTTTATGCAAGAGATTATATGGTTGGGTCAAAAGTTTGATGTGTTTAGTTAGATCCATGTCTTGAATTACTTTTAGCCATGTGACTCAAAGTTTAATGCTTGGATCTACTTTAGGACACATTTTTAAACCATATGATGTTTTGGTTTGAAGATCTCACCATAGAATGCCTTGGATCAAGTATCAAAGCTAGTTGAGAAAGAAATTCTATTTTTGGCTAAGGGTAGGAGCCGAGTGCTTCATATGCTATTTTGTGATTTTTGGTGACTTTTATGTGTGAATTCAAAGCATATTAGTTCTTAGGATTTGTGTTATGATCATGTTAGAAGAAATTTTAGGTTTTTGGAGTTCTTGGAAATGTTTTGAAATAGGTCAAACCTTGAGATTCAAGAGTTGTATTTTAGTTAAAAAGTTTGGATCTTTTTACTAAAGAGTTTTTTGATTATGTGAAGTATAATTTTGTTGGATGTTTTAAGCATGCTTTTAAACTTAGGATATGAAGATCTTTGTTGCAATATTTCGGTTTGATCATGAGTTTTGGAGTTGAATAAAATTGCAACAAAAATAAAGAGAATGGCCCTTGGAAGTTTTAGCCATGACATGTTTCTTATAGTTGTATTTGATTTTAAATTTTTCTAAGTTGATATTTGAGTTTAGGACAAAATTTACACCAGGAATGTAGATTTCGGTGATTTGTGAAATTCGGATGTGAAATCCTTAAATTAGAGGTAAAATTATAATTTTTACACATGTAGAGGGTAAAATGATAATTTTACTTTAAGTTAGAATTTCTTTATTTTTCTAATTTTTATGATTAAATTTGGATGACTGTAATATTTTATGCTTGTGGTTGGAAGACATGTGGCTGTATCGACATTAGCTTGATGATGTATGTAACGCCTTGTACCCAAAGGGTCGAGGAGTTATTTTTTGTCACTTAGAATCACATCCCAAGCATATAGATACAACTCCAAATACCACAAGAATTAGTTCTTTTAACACATGAAACTCCTTTAATCAAAGTTTATGTTCCTCCATAAAGACATCCAATAATTTCTCTAACATAGATAATAAAGAATATCACCAAAGTCACAAACCAAATCATCAATATTCCAAAAATACTACTAAATGAAAATAATAAATACAAAATTTGATAAATCCCTCCATGAATCACTTGTATCCTTTGGCACTTATTCTACTAAGCTCAACTAATTTCGTCCACGCTTTCTATTATTCAACAACTAATTGGGTCAGTTATCAACAACTAAGTATGTAGTGAGCCAATATTGAAGTGAATCCTTTAATTAATATACATTTTTTCCTCTCCTAGGGTTTCCCTGTGTAGAGGTTTTTCCCTGTCGATGTACAAGATCTTCCTGTGTTGAACTTATCTTGTGTTCATATAGTTGAAGTGTGAAAGTGTACAATGGAAAAGAATTTAAAAGAGATGTATAAGAAAATCTCTCTTACGGAGAAAGAGAGTGTGGAGGTCCATGTGGAAATCCATAAACTGCAAGATGCAGTGTTTTGCAATGGTAAGTGTTTGTTGGTGAAACTTTATATAGAGTGTCATTACAATCGAGAGGCGTTTAAGCTGACGGTGAAAAAAGCATGGAGGTCGCTCAGAAACATTAAGTTCAGGGAGTTAAGCCCTGTGATTATGTTGATAGAATTTGAGGATGAACGTGATAAAGCTCGAGTTATCAGAGATGGTCTGTGGTCCTTTGATAAACATTTGGTGCTGGTAAAGGAAGTTTATGGCCATCAACAAGTCCATCAGATTCAGATCATGCACACTGATGCTGAGTTCTGGGTACGGCTTCATGATCTGCCGTTGTTTGCAAGAAATGAATATATTGGCTACCTAATTGGGAACTCAATTGGTATGGTCAAAGAGGTTGATATTGAGAAGGGAGAAATGGCATGGAGGGAGTTTATGTGGGTTCGAATTAATATGGATGTGACAAAACCTCTGCTACGAGGTAAGATGACTAAAATTGGCCCTGGTGATCCAGTCTGGGTTAGACTTTCCTATGAAAGATTACTCAACTTCTACTACTGTTGTGGACTCCTGGGACATGGTCATTTGGAATGTCGTCAATGGCAATGTGATTAGAGTACATATGAACGGGAGGGTTTTCCATATGGAGGTTGGTTGCGAGCCGAAAACCATGATACTAAACTCTGGAATCGCTAGAATATGCAATGGGAGATCGGAAGTTGTAATCCGGTGTCTTCTCCGGGGAAGGTTTCAAGAAGAGTTAATGACACCGAGTGTTACGGAAGAAATCATGGTGCCTATTCGAGGGAGGGAATTACAGAGATAGTTATGGAGAATATTCAGTTTCTGGATGGAAATGAGGATTTTCCTAAAAACATGCAGAATTTCAATTCAAAGAATATAGTAGCGTCTGAGATGGCAACGACAACGTTATTTTCGTAAGAATTGAAGGAGAATGAATAAGGTGAGAAGGGAGTTCGGGAAGGGGATCACGTGAATTTGCATGATTCGGTTGTTGATTTAGTGGATGTGGATAAGGGCCAGGGAGATGGGCCAAAGACTGTAAGTTGTGACATTTAGGAGGAGGGCCCCGTTGGTGAAAAGCTAAAAAGGCCCGAAGTCTTAGAGGGGCATAAGTGGAAATGCTTATCCAGACTTAACAAACAAATCCTTTACACTTCAGAATCTTTCTAGATTGATACTAAAGATTTAACAGGTAGATTTACAAAAAGAAGAGTAGCGGCATCGGACTTGGAGGATGCATCGGAGAATCATTCTCAAAGCTTCATATCGGCAGTGGCTAGATCCCAGCACTGTTGGGAGCCATGAAATGCCTCAATTGGAATGCCCATGGGCTTAGGAACCCACATGGCATTCGTACCCTTTGAGATTTAATCAAGAAGGAAGATCCCGACATTGTGTTTCTTCAAGAAACTTGATTGAAGGTATGTGATTTCGTTGGTTGTAAATTTAAACTTGGTTTTGCTAATTGCCTGGCGGTGGATAGTGTTGGAAGGAGTGGGGGAATAGCAATGCTAT
The DNA here is from genome assembly GCA_029856935.1 of Cyclocarya paliurus. Lineage (NCBI taxonomy): Eukaryota > Viridiplantae > Streptophyta > Magnoliopsida > Fagales > Juglandaceae > Cyclocarya > Cyclocarya paliurus. The sequence goes on along the minus strand of CM056953.1, from coordinate 24,386,209 downwards.
GGGGGAGGAATATTAATCTGTCAATTTTGAGCTATTCAAAATTTCATATTGATGCGTGTATAAAAGAGGATGGGAGTGGAACAGTGAAGTATTTTATTACGGGCATTTATGGTCATCTTGAGGCTAGCCTTAGATATCAAACTTGGGATTGAATTTGATCTTTATGTCGAAGGGTTGATGAGGCATGCTTGGTATTTGGGGATTTTAATGAAATTCTTTACCAGTATGAGAAGTGTTGGGGGGGGGGGGGAAGAGAGAGAGAGAGAGAGTGAGAAAGGTCTGAAAGGCCAATGGGAGATTTTAGAAATGTTGTTAATGACTATTTACTCAGAGATATTGGGTTTTGGGGATTGAAGTTCACTTGGTGTAATGGGAGAGAGGCCAATTTAAGTGTTTGCGAACGTTTTGATAGGTTCTTTGGTAATCCTCAGTGGTGGAATTTGTTCTCACAAGCTAGAGTTGTACATGGTGGAGCTGCCTATTATGACCATATCCCAATTTGGTTGGAATAAGAGGTAATTTATGTTGAGAGGAGAAGGGAGAAACTGTTCAGATTTGAAGCTATGTGGCTTGGTAAGAAAAACTGTGATTGAATTGTTGAAGATATATGGAGAATTGGCTCTAGCGAAAATACAATGGATGAGGTGATGTCAAAGATCTTGGATTTTGGCAAGAGATTACAACATTGGAACATAACAACATTTGGGAATGATTAGTGGAATTTATTAAGAGCTACAAGTAAGTCACTCCATAGGGATTAGAAGAGAAGAACACAAAGCTGTCAAGGAAGAAGTGCAGAAGTGGCTAGCATATGGTGAGGTGATGTGGAGGCAGAGATCTATGGCATTATGGCTGAGGGAAGGGGATAGAAATTCAAAATTTTTCCATACAAAAGCATATTACAGAAAGAGGAAAAATAAAATTGGGAGGATTTAGGATGATGAAGGGATATGGCAGGAAGGGAAGAGAAGGAATAAATTAATCATTGACTATTTTATTAACCTGTTTATAGCATCAAATCAATGTGAGGCTAGTATTTTTTGGAGGTGTTGCTGGGAAGGTGACTAGTGATATGAATGCTGAATTATCAAAGAGATACAGAGAAGCTGAGTTTCTTGCAGCATTGTAGCAAATGGATCCAACAAAAGCACCAAGACCAGATGGTATGGCCCCCTTAGTTTTTTCAAAATTATTGGCTTGTGTTGGTAAATATGTCTCTCATGCTGTTCTTAAGGTGCTGAATACTGGTATTTTTCCTCATTCATTGAATCATACTTTTATTTCATTAATTCCTAAAAAGACCAACCCTGTGAAAATAGCAGATTTTAGATCAATTAGTCTTTGTAACGTGATCTATAGATTGATATCAAAGGTCATTGCTAATAGACTTAAGAAGATACCTCCTCAGATTATATCCGATTCTCAAAGTGCTTTTGTTACGGGTAGATTAATCATTCATAATGTGCTAGTTGCATATGAGTTGGTCCATTATTGGAAGTTTAAGAAGAAGGATAAAAAATGTTATATGTCTCTTAAACTTGATATTAGTAAAGTGTATGATCGTGTTGAGTGGGGTTTTTTAAAAGAAGTGATGAGGATCATGTTCTTTGATTTAAAGTTGATTGAATTGATTATGGGTTGTGTCCAGTTTCCCTCTTTTTTAGTTTTAGTCAATGGGGTTCCAACGGGCCATATAGTTCCAAGCAGAGGAATTAGACAAGGGGCCCTTTGTCCCCTTATCTATTCTTATTGTGTACTACGGGGCTTATCTCTTTATTGAAGGATGCTGCCATAAAAAATGTTATTCTTGGGATTAAAATCTATAGAAATGCTCCCTGCATCAAGCACTTCCTCTTTGCAGATGATAGTGTGATCTTTTGTAAGGCTGATATGGGGGAAAATAGGAAGATTTACGCACTGTTGGCTAGATATGAGCAAGCATCGGGTCAGAAATTACTAAAGATAAAACTGCTATGATCTTTAGTGGTAATGTTTCAATTGAATGGGAAAATGAATTGATGCAGCTATGGAGAGTGAATGAAGTACAACAATATGATAAGTATTTAGGCCTACCACCTGCTGTTGGTAGATCTAAATCAAAGGCTTTTTTTGATATTAAGAGAAGAGTATGGCATAAATTACAATGTAGGAAGGAAACATTGTTGTCACATGGTGGGAGAGAAGTGTTAATCAAAGCAGTGGCCCTATCAATTCCTACATACTCAATGAGCTGCTTCTTGCTACCTACTGGGCTATGTACTGAATTGGAAGCTTTAATGGCAAAATTTTAATGAGGTCAGAGGAAGGATGAAAGAAGAATTCATTGGATTAGTTGGCTAAAATTGTGTGATCAAAAGGGGAAAGGGGGTATCTGATTTAAAGATCTGCATGTGTATAATTTGGCCATGTTGGCCAAGCAAGGATGGAGGATTATGTAAGAGACAGATTCATTGGGTCATAATTTTACTAGGCAAAATATTTTCCTAATGAAGTTTTTTCTGAAAGCTAGACTAGGTAAAAGACCATCTTTTGCCTGGAGAGGCATTTGGGAAGCTAAGAATTTATTGGGTCGAGGTTGTCTATGGAGGATAGGAAATGGCAAGACTGCTAAGCTATGGGAGGACCCTTGGATTCCAGGTCACCAATCTTAGAAGCAGGAAGAATTTTCAATTATGGATGAATTTAAAGAAGCTCCAGTGGAAAGATTAATTGATCCTGTTACTAGAGAATGGTAAGTGGAACAACTTAGGGATCTCTTCAATCCAAATTTGGTTGCTAATATTTTATAAGTAATGATTTTTCCTGGTGATCAACCTGATAAAATGATTTGGTCTCAATAAAGGAGTGGTAAGTTTAGTGTGAGAAGTTGCTACAGATTTTTCAAGGAGAATCTCAAGGGTGGTATAGGGGAATGTTTGAATGCAAGACAACAAAGCTACTTTGGAAAACATTATGGAAAATGAAAGATCCTAATAAAATGAACGGTGTTTGCATGGAGGGCCTGCAAGGAGGGATTAACATCACAACAGAACATGCTCAAGTGAAATGTTCAAATTGAGGGATCCTTTTGTTTTTACAAGTAGGGAGTAGAAGACACAGCTCATGCATTGTTTGTCTATCGGTCCATACATTCGAGCTGGTTTCCATGTGTCCCTTTATTGAAAACTCTGAACACAAACTTGTATGTTATGCAAATAGCTCTACAGGTGTTAAAGCAGAGCCATGATGATGAATTCTCTTCATTTTTTACTCTTGCACGAGGCTTTTAGTGGAGGAGGAACCAAATGGTTCATGAGCAAAAATGTATTGAAGTGAGTCAGGTTATTGATCATGCCTTTTCTACTCAAAAGTCTTTTTCTGAGTTGAAACAAGTACCTCAATTAATGGTTAGTGCTTTTTATGAGTGGAAGTCTCCTCCTGGTAATTGGTTGAAATTGAATGTAGATGGGGCAATTTTTCGTGATATCAATAAAGCAGAAGTTGGGCTGGTCTTAGAGACGGTAAGGGAAATGTGATGTTGGCTGCTAGTAAGGTTGAGTATGAAGCCTCAGATGCGGAAGCTATTGAATTATTAGCTATCTTTTGAGCCTTACAATGGTGTGCTACTATGGGGATCCAAAGACTTATGATAGAGTCAGATTGCTTGATGGTTGTACAAGTGTTCAATAATGATCTTGAAGCTGCTGCTCTGCTAGATCCTTTAGTGCAGGAAATCAGAAAATTACAAGGCTTATATGTAGATTGCAATATTCAACTTGTGTATCAAGATGGTAACCGGGTTGCTCACAAACTTGCCCGGTATGCTTGGAATGTTGAGGATATCTCAATGTGGTGGGATTGTTTTCCAGATTTTATTTCTCAAGACATTTGGCTTGAAAAATATCTAGAAACTTTCTTTATTAATGAAATATTATGTTTTTATCAAAAAAAAAAAAAGTATGCAGTGAGCCTATACTAGTATTCAAAGATGAGCTTGTCACAATATGCAGAAACAGACAGTTCTCAAAATATGGCAGTGGTATCTTCAAAGAATCCGCATTTCATTAACAATATACAAAGACCATAGATACAAGCATAACTGAAACATTATCCTCGTGGCAGGGTTGTGCATGTCTATAGTTAGCCAAGCAAAACATACCACTATCTCATCACCAAGGCGATGCACTCAAAATAAATGCCATGTTTTCCCTCATGGTAGGATTGTGCATTCTGCAAATACTAAGTAGAACATAAATCACCATGATACCAAAAGTGATTGCGCTCAAAATAGAGACCACTATTATATCCCAAGGCGGGGTCAGAAACCACTATTATGTCCCATGGCAGGGCGGGGCTAGAGGCCACTATTATTTCCTATGACAAGGTCAAAAACCACTATTATGTCCCGTGGAAGGGCCATAATTTTTTGAACTATTACTCTCTAGTGATTTTTTTTTTACGGGTATGAGAACAATTTCAATAGGATTATCTTTTATAGAATAATTTAAGTTTTGTCAAAACTCGTTTTGTCCAACGCTGAATGCATTTTGGTCATTCAATAGGTGCCAACAGTGCTCGAATGGAAATTGGCTTTTCTATAGTGATTGGTACAGAAGCTCCGCTTTATCAAACTTGCAAAATATAATCAAAGAGGAAATAATTAGTGTGTGTTTATCCATAAATATAGTAAAATAGTATGTACAAGTGCAAGAAAGTAGTGGATGGATATACCTTGTCTTGATCGGTCATGCCACTTTGATTTAACTCTTCAACTTGGGCTAGCTTCGAACATAATTTATTGATCACATTTTGAAGTGCCGACCGTTGATGCATTAAGGACCCAATGCTCCAGTCCGTTGCACTTTGCTTATATTGATTGATTATAAAAGAATTTTCTCCTAAAGTTGGTTGTGTTTTTGATCGGTCCTTTGGATTGCATCTAGTTTAGTTTTTAACCATGCTGAGACAAGTAGTTTGTCTTCCTCTCAGGTGAAGTTCACCCCCCTTTGTGGTTTTTTTTTTGTAAGTATCTCTAGTTGGGGTGGGGGTGGAGAGTCTTCCACCAATACTAGATTGTGTTGAGTTTGACTCAAGAAAGTATGGTCAATGTTAGGGCCTTGATTTAGGAAGTTCGTAAAGAAAATATTTTCATGCTCTTCTGAGTCCATCTCTATAAAATCATAGAAAATGAAGGAGTTTAGACATGTTAGAAAGAAAATATCAATAGTGAAAGCATTTTGCAAACCGCTCATGAATAAAATGGTGACATTGAGGAAGAGGCAAGAACTTATGGTTGAAACGAACGGTTACCAATATTCTAAGTTATCACACAGATATTGGCTAACTGAGTCACCCTGCCATGCAATTTATGTCCATTTCCCTTGTCCCCACTCAAGTTTGACATCATCACAACTGATAGGGGAAACAACAAGCCCCCTTGCACACGCATCCAACATCTCAACAAAAAGCACAAAACATGTCACGAACTAGGTTATAAGGCCACAACGATGTAATCTAAAAAATGACGTTATAAGAACCAACAAAGTTGCTGGGAAGGCTGTCCTTTTTTATCACTCCTATTAAAATGCTCTTTTAAAACCTTGACCTTGGTCCTTTCCTGGTTGGGTACTAGGTTGCAAGTATCTCTTCTTGTATACATTAGAAGCATCTCTCAATCTAAAATCTTCCTTTAATGCCATGGCTCTCCTCATTATTTTAGTATATGGGTTAACACCTGAAGGCAGTATGAGGTGACGTATTCTATCACTCAAACCCTTTTGAAAATTTTGAACTCTTTACCTTCATTCAGAATCAAGTGGGGGGCAAAACGGGAGAGTTTAGTAAACTTAGTGGCATATTGCTCTATGATCATGGGCCCTTTAACTAAGTTTACAAACTCACTTTCCTTTCGATCATTTACCACTTCAGGATAGTAGTTATCATTTAAAGTTTCTTTGAATTTATCCCAAGTAATGTCGATGTCTTTGCCAAGTTCTTCTTTTAATAGCAATTCTATACTATCCCACCACCTCTCAGCAACGTCCTCAAAGGTGAAAGTAGTATATCGAACCTTTCTCAATGCAATTTAATACTTTTAACAGTTTCTCCATTCTCAATAACCATTTTTTGACAACCACCACATCTGCCACCCCAAAGAAGGTAGGAGGGTTGTGTCTTTTAAACTCTCCAAAAGAGCAACCCTCTCTTAGATTTTCATGTCTCCTAGTACTCCGTGCAATTATAGAATATATTCTATTAGCCACTTCATCAATTTTATTTGTCTTAGTCTCAATAGACATTTCATCCTCTAAATTACATTTCGGAGCCGAAATTTCAACAATAAACTTCTTCTTTTGCTTTGGTGGCATATTTAACCTATTTTATCACCAAAATGGGTTATATAAATAAGAGCACAATAATAGGTCCAACAAACAATACTATACCAAAATTTATCAAAAATCAATATACCTCAAATCAATTTTAGACTGCAATCAACAAAACTTACCACTGTCAATTCGCATCCAAACCAAAATATAATGATGATTAAGTCCAAATTCTATGGTGTGTTTAACCTACACTCCAACTTTAATCACTTTTCTTTCCTAAGTGTCTACAGAATCATAGACCTAAGCTCTTATACCACTTTTGTAACGCCCCAAACCCAAAACTATAAACAAATAGAGTTTCGTCTATATTTTGAATATTTTCTCCCTATTTACAACATATATCATAGACACAGCCTCCAAAGTATTCACAAATATAATACAATGATCCTCAAAAACAAATTCACAAGTTTGGCTAGAGCCATTAAATTCTAAACAATTAAAAATATAGATACTCCAATAAAACTGTAAAATAAGTAAAATAAGACCATAAGAAAACTCTTTGTACAATCAAAACCAACTTCAAGCAACAAAATTATCAAGCCCAAAAACTTCCAACCTCAAGTGACTAAACCAAGTCCAATCTGAAATCTTTTTCTCAAAAGTTATCACTTCAAAGGAATGAAGTTTCTACGACTCTGAAAAATATGTGAAATGAAGTGGTGAGTTGCTACATGCTTAGTAAGTAGCAATTTAATGGGGGTGTGGGAGTTGGCAATTTTCTTGACTATAAGAAAGTGAATAAATTCTCAATACAATAATATGAGCAATACAATTTTATGTCAACCAATATATTCATCCAAATATTATATTCAAGGCCACATGATAATAGGAAAATCACCAATATACCACAAATATATCATGCCACGAAGATATCATGCCGTGAGGGGATCAATATACTACAAATATATCATGCCACGAAGAAATCACACCGCGAGGGACGTCAAACATGTCACAAAGACATTCAAATCATGAGCTCAGGAATAAATAGCATGCTCACATTTAACTTTCAAATTTAATAAGCCACATGGTATTTTTCAAGCATTCCAACCATTACAAAATTTGCACAAATCTTACAAGTAAAGTCAAAATAGCATAAGAGTGTGCACAAATTCAAAGGTTACACAAGTTTGAAATATAATACCCCAATGCACTATTCCACATTCCAACCATTACAAAATTTGCACAACTCTTACAAGTAAAGCCAAAATAGCATAAGAGTGTGCAAAAATTCAAAGGTTACACAAGTTTGAAATATAATACTTCAGTGCACCATTCCACACAAAACTAACATTTCTTTTATTAAAAATCCATTAAAGAGCCACTTACCTCAACTTTTAGTCAAAATAGTCACGATATTCCTTTGTCAACAGTCACTCGGAATCTATTTCAAGACCATTATAATTCGTCAACTTTTACACTAAAAATGATCTCACTTAACTCTAAAATTTCACACAATCCTTAATAATATGAATTTACTTGTTCTATAGGAGTATCCTCCAAAATTGATAAACTCCAAATTTATAAGTTTCAAATATGCTGCCGGACAACACGTACACTGGCCTCTATCCCTTTATTATTTCAATGATATAACATTGCCATAAAAATAGATTAATTCTAGCTAATACCCACCACCACCAGGTTGAACATTAAATTCATCTTTAATACACCCTAACTACGTAATCAACTGGGTATATTCTCAACAATTCAAAATACCAAATCCTAACAAATTTTATACTCAAAATTCATAAAAAAAAAATATTAATGAGGGATGAGAATTTACCTAATATTGTCGTTGATGGTGATGAAACAGCAAGGAATGGTGACAGAGGTAGAGGTTACATATTGAGAGAGAGAGAGAGAGAGAGAATATATGTACATATACAAATAATATATGTGTACATATACATAAGGTTAGAGAGAGAGAGAGAGAGAGTATGTGCGGTTGGGGGGGGAATTGAGAGAGTGACTCGAGATGGAGGTTGAGAGAAAGAATCGGAGAGAGAAAGAGGTGTGAGAGAGTGAGTTTGAGGGGGGGTAGAGAGAGACTCGAAGGAGAGAGACAGAGAGACAGAGAGAGAGGTAGGGGCAATTGTTGAGAATTTGAGAAAGGGGGAGAAGTTACTAGACAGGAAGGGAAAAGGTGGGGGGGAGGGGAAAGAAAAAAGAAAGAAAGAAAGAGGGATGGGCCTTTGGTTTGGGCTGGGCTGGGTTATTACAGAAAGGCTTCAAATCCCGGTTGCTTTTGTGAAAATCTCACAAGAAAGATGGCCCATCCAGGTTACCTTGCCATACTAATCGAAGAACATTTACTATAGCCGTTGATACTACACTCCCAATTTCCAATCCTGCCATCATTACAGCCTCATGACATTACAAATATAGCCCCAACGACAGCTCATGCATATCAACCCCAAAAGCTGCAAACAAGAAATAATGCACTAACTCAAGAACAAATTGGTCAACAATAGAGTGACTGCCAGAAATCACAACTCTAAGAAATCACAAAACACAAAGCAAAATTCACATCTTGTTATCACAACCCACAAATCTCAGAAATCATAGCCAACCAACAACCCAGATCAAAACATTACACAAAGCACAAATCACAGAATTTGTACAATAGAAATCTGACAAAGCCACAAAATAGGAGCATAGAAGCTGTACAAATCAAAGATGGAATAATTGAATCAAAGACCCAATGGTACAAATTAGAGCCCTAAAAAAGCAGAAATCACAACATGTTATCACAAACCACAAAGCACAAATCTCAGCCAACCAACAATCGAGATTAGCACATTACACAAAGAACAAACCACAGAATTTGTACAATGGAACCTTTGCCGTAGTGGAAATCTATCAAGGCTTCAAAACATGGGCATAGAAGCTATACAAATTAAAGATGGGATAGGCAAATCAGAGACCCAATGGTACAAATCAAATGGTAACAAATGGAATAGCAGAGCAATGAACCAATGAGTTATGGTACAATCAGCCCAAAGCATTCCCATGAGAGAGAGAGAGAGAGCGAGAGAGAGAGAGAGTGTGTGTGTGTGTGTGTAACGACCCGATCCTATATTTTTTAGGGATAAATTACGGATAATTTTATTAGGCCCAATAAATGAGTTAAGCCCATAAAAGAGTTATCGTATAAGTATACTTTTTTTGAACCTAGAGTTAAGGCTTCATTAAAAAAAAAAAAAACTCCAATCTCCTTGATTTTAGACTCCAAACACTATTACTGTTCTTATTTCCCTTTCATAATAAAACTCCTAGCTACCGGATTTATCTTCCACAAATTTCAACCCCGCTCGAAACTAGATAGTCCCACGGCTCACTCCCATGCAAATGCACGTCTCTCCCTTTCCTTTCTCTAGGGTTTTATATTCAATCCCCTATATATATGCGAGTCTCAACCATCCCTCATGCATAATGAAACCCAGAGTTGTCGCTGCCCTCTTCTCATGACCTCGCCTGCAGCCTAGTTGCACGATCACACCATCACAAAACAAACCCACGCCCGCGTGCTCTCAGCCGAACTGAAACCACCAGCCGCAACAAACCACCGAGAGATCATGTAGGCCAGCCCACTGCCCAGCACACACACGACAATGCACCAAGAACCACCATCATCGAACCCAACAACCCACACCTTCTCCCCCACGTTGCACTCTAATCCCCTCCACACTAACCCAAACTGCAAGCCACTGCATCCGATCCCACGCCAAATTTTTTTCCACATCCACCGTGAACAACCATAAAACAGTCACCAGGAAACTCCAGCTCCACACACGGCAACCACCAAAATTGCATTGCCAAGTACTATGTTTTGCACCACCGAATATAGAGGATTTTTCTCCCCACCGTGAGCCACAGCCCAACCACCCCACAGCACCAACTCTCTCCACGTCGTGTCTCTCCAGCACAGAAAACTCCGATGGGCACTCTGCGACACCCCAGGTCCGCCGTGTCTCTCCTGTTAAGTCACGCCGCCCTCCCTCACGCAGTGCTCATGTTCCTCTAGTAATCTCTCTCTCTCTCTCATCAGTCTCAGTTGCATAGTGATTGCCTAGCTCACCGTGAAGCACCACCACGCCCCTCCCACTTCCAGTTGCTGCTCATCCCCACCAGTTGATCACGGTCAGCCTTACCCTTTTGCTCTCACGTGATCGATTACGTGTCAAAAATAGTGGATTAACACTGAAAGATAAGTACCATGATCATACCCTTACACGTATGTATGGTAAACTGCTTGCCTTTTATAAAAATATTATGCATGTACAACCTCCATTGGAAGCCCCTTTTCACATACTCAAGACATGATAAAATTATGAAAATCTATGATTTTATGTGAATAATTATGCATCAAGTTATTTATGAAAATTCATGATTTTAAGTGAGGAAACATGTATCACGATATTTATGAAAGAATGTGATTTCATTTGAAATTTGTGATATAATATGACAAGATATGACAAGTATGTATGCGATTTCTTTTGAAATCTATGATATGACAAGTATGCAAGTATGATTATGATGAAATAAGAATGATAAGATACATAACGGCCTATGTTATGATATGAAGACGGTACCTATGTTATGGGCATGTTACATTGTCAGGTCGTATATGCTGGTAGTGCACCCAGTATGTCTTCCTTATGTATGGATTCCACAACCCTCAGCCACGAGCAAAATCAAAATCTATTTAGATTCGCTAACTCACGGGGTCAACAGTGGGTATCGACCTATGATAAGTGAAAGATAAGCTCATGTTCATGTTCATGTTATTTACGTATGTATTTATGAGTATGCATGTTTTTCAAGAAACCTTGTGTTTATTATGTTTACTGTATTATGTGTTGCTTATTGAGTATTCGACTCATTTTAGTTTGTTTTATATTTTTAAACTACCCCAGGTGATGACATTTATGAAGATGAGACTACAAGACAGGACTTGATCCCGGGAGACGAGGCAGAGGCCTAGACAGATTTTGCTATGATTAGGCTTATGATTTCAGGTTTAAATAAGTTATTTTAATAAGCACATGAGACTTTTCTTATTTTCTTAAATAAGTGTTTCTGTAGACTCTATTTTGGATTTTTAGTATTTAATAAAATTTGTTTTATTTATGAAATCTTTCGCATCCGGCGCGTTGTTAAAAAGAAAATTTTTTAGTTCAAGTTTAATAGTAGCACACTGACTCTCTGAAAATTCTAAAATGTCTTTATTGGGGAGTGGGGTGTTACAGTTGGTATCAGAACCCAAGTCGAAAGATTTTGTAGACTTTTCAAAATAAAAGAGAAGAAAACTTTTTGCAATGAAAATTTTTTAGAAACAAAGAAGTTTTGGAAAATAGAAAAGGAAGGAAAAGAATGTCTAGGCCAAGGTCTCCCCAAGGCAGGTTCTGCTTTGCAGTAAGTATTTTTAGCTGTTACTATTTTATTTTTTTAACGAAAAAAATTATGAATGAAATATTTGTTAGATACATGCATGCATGTTAAAGTGCACCTACTACATGAAAGGGTTTTAGCGCAAAGGTAAGGAAGCTTCCAAATATGAGGTCAGGAATATTTGATTTTAAGTTTAATGATGCATCTTGTTTATGAATGAATTTAGAGGGTTTTTGAAGTTATGACATAGATTTATATGTGGTGTGTGGTATTTCATGATGATTTGTGGTACTCTTTTGTTCTATAGATAACGTGATTCTATCGCTAAGTACGAGTTGTAAGATTTAAGATCTGAAATTTGGAGAATTTTAGGTTACGAATTGTTGAGGTTATTATTGCATATGGAGAGTATTAATTACTTTTCTGTGGAGTTCAGATAATGATCTAATCAAATCATTTTAAGTTTTTAATCGAACCCATTCTCGAGGTTTACAATTTTGGAGAATAAGCGAGGTTTAAGAATAAATCATGAAGGATTAAAAGCCTGGAAAAAATAGGTTTGACCAATTGATCAAGGATTTAGAATGAAGACAACGAAAGATTGTGGCGAATAAGTACACTGTTGTTGAGGTCTAGCAAATTTTGAGGACGAAATTTTTATAAGCAGGGGAGATTGTAACGACCTGATCCTATATTTTTTAGGGATAAATTACGGATAATTTTATTAGGCCCAATAAATGAGTTAAGCCCATAAAAGAGTTATCGTATAAGTATACTTTTTTTGAGTTAAGGCTCCATTTAAAAAAAAAAAAAAAAATCCAAGCTCCTTGATTTTTAGACTCCAAACACTATTACCATTCTTATTTCCCTTTCATAATAAAACTCCTAGCTACCGGATTTATCTTCCACAAATTTCAATCCCGCACGAAACTAGATAGTCCCACGGCTCACTCCCATGCACATGCACGTCTCTCCCTTTCCTTTCTCTAGGGTTTTATATTCAATCCCTTATATATATGCGAGTCTCAACCATCCCTCATGCATGATGAAACCTAGAGTTGCCGCTGCCCTCTTCTCATGACCTCGCCTGCAGCCTAGTTGCACGATCACACCATCACAAAAACAAACCCACGCCCGTGTGCTCTCAGCTAAACTGAAACCACCAGCTGCAACAAACCACTGAGAGACCACGTCGGCCAGCCCACTGCCCAGCACACACACGGCAGTGCACCAAGAACCACCATCGTCGAACCCAACAACCCACACCTTCTCCCCCACGTCACACTCTGATCCCCTCCACACCAACCCAAACCGCAAGCCCCTGCATCTTATCCCACGCCAAAACTTTTTCCACATCCACCGTGAACAACCATAAAATAGCCACCAGGAAGCTCCAGCTCCACACATGGCAACAACTGAAATTGCACTGCCAAGTACTCTGTTTTGCACCACTGAAAATAGAGAATTTTTCTCCCCACCGTGAGCCACAGCCCAGCCACCCCACGGCACCAACTCCCTCCACATCATTACCACCAACATAGAAAACTCCGACGGGCACTCCGCAACACCCTAGGTCTGCCGTGTCTCTCCCGTTAGGGCATGCCGCCCTCCCTCACGCAGTGCTCATGTTCCTCCCGTAATCTCTTTCTCTCATCACTCTCAGTCACACAGTGATCGCCCAGCTCGCCGTGAAGCACCACCACGCCCCTCCCACTTCCAGTCACTGCTCATCCCCACCAATTGATCACGGTCAGCCCTACCCTTTTGCTCTCACGTGATCGATTACGTGCTAAAAATAGTGGATTAGCACTGCAAGATAAGTACCATGATCATACCCTTACACGTATGTACGGTAAACTGCTTGCCTTTTATAAAAATATTATGCATGTACAACCTTCATTGGAAGCCCCTTTTTACATACCTAAGACATGATAAAATTATGAAAATTCATGATTTTATGTGAAGAATTATGCATCAAGTTATTTATGAAAATTCATAATTTTATGAAAGAAGTTATGTATCAAAAGATTTATGAAACGTCATGATTTTATGTGAGAGTTATGCATTAAAATAATTTATGAAAAGCCATGCATGATTTTATGTGAAAACTTATGCATTGAAATATTTATGAAAAATCATGATTTTAAGTGAGGAAACATGTATCACGACATTTATGAAAGAATGCGATTTTATTTGAAATCTATGATATGATATGACAAGATATGACAAGTATGTATGCGATTTCTTTTGAAATATATGATATGACAAGTATGCAAGTATGATTATGATGAAATAAGAATGATAAGATACGTAACGGCCTATGTTATGATATGAAGACGGTACCTATGTTATGGGCATATTGCATTGTCAGATCGTATATGCTGGTAGTGCACCCAGTATGTCTTCCTTAAGTATAGATTCCACAACCCTCGGCCATGGGCGGAATCGGAATCTATTTAGATTCGCTAACCCTAACTCACTGGGGTCAACAATAGGTATCGGCCTATGATAAGTGAAAGATAAGCTCATATTCATGTTCATGTTATTTATGTATGTATTTATGAGTATGTATGTTTTTCAAGAAACCTTATGTTTATTATATTTACTGTATTATGTGTTGCTTATTGAGTATTCGACTCATTTTAGTTTGTTTTATGTTTTTAAACCATCCCAGGTGATGATATTTATGAGGATAAGACTACAAGACAGGACTTGATCCTGGGAGGTGAGGCAGAGGCCTAGACAGATTTTGCTATGATTAGTTTTATGATATAAGGTTTAAATAAGTTATTTTAATAAGCACATGAGACTTTTCTTATTTTCTTAAATAAGTGCTTCTGCAGATTCTATTTTAGATTTTTAGTATTTATAAAATTTATTTTATTTATGAAATCTTTCGCATCTGGCGAGTTGTTAAAAAGAAAATTTTTTAGTTCAAGTTTAGCAGTAGCACACTGGCTCTCTGAAAATTCTAAAATATATTTATTGGGAAGTGGGGTGTTACAGTGTGTGTATGTGTGTGTGTCAGAGGTGCAGACACTTACTGAAGAAGAAGGTCGGAGGTGCGGCAGGATTGGGATGCGAAGGAGAATTGGTAGCAAGTAGGACGCGAAAAGAAAAGATACACAGGAGTAAGGAACCGAAATGAGAAAAGGGGATATACAATGGCTCCCCAAATATTGAGATCCTATGTAGCATTTCCAAATCCAAGCCCTATTTTAGGAGCAGGACGAATGGTGAATTTGGAGTTTCCTCGTATGTGAACCCTAAATTAAAATGAAAAAAAAAAAAGAGAAGAAGTTATGGATGCTGGCAAGCACTAATGCATCCTTCCCAATGTAAAGAAAGGACCACCGATGGAATTCAAAGTCGTGTAGAGATCAAAAACAACGGACCGACATCACAAGTTATCAGGCCAATATTACCCAGACCATCCCCAGCCCTACGATCCTCTGCACTGATTCAGTGTCTACACTTTCAGTTACACTACAACCTCACTTTCAAGTTTTCAACACCCATTACCCGATATGGAAACCCTATTCTTTTCTATCTACGTCTTCCTCTTTCACTTTTAACACCTATATGCTCTCAAACGCCCACTTGGAGCTCCCTCCTAGATCAGTTTTCTACGAGAAGAAGAAGAAGAAGGAAAAAGAAGAGAGGAGATGGGCCGTGGAAAGATCGAGATCAAGATGATAGAGAACCGCACGAACAGGCAGGTCACCTACTCCAAACGAAGAAATGGTATTTTCAAGAAAGCTCAGGAGCTTACAGTTCTTTGCGATGCTAAGGTATCCCTCATCATGTTCTCCAACAGTAAAAAGTTGCACGAGTATACCAGTCCCAACACAACGTATGTAGATAACGCTTTCGGATCTCTAGCTCTCTCTCTTTCTCCTTTTGTTGTTCTTTGAAGAATGAAACCCTTGTAGATAGATTTTGCTTTGATATATCTTTTCTCAACCAGGACAAAGGAGATCTATGATCAGTACCAAAAGGCTTTGGGGATCGATCTGTGGAGCTCACACTACGAGGTTAATCTCTCCCATCTCTTTCTAGTTTTGATCTGTGAATGTGTCTATTTATATTATTAATGGTTTCCTCATTGTTTCTCTTTCTGGTTTGGTTCTGCGTACTTTTGACTGCAGAAAATGTTAGAAGATTTGAAGACTCTGAAGGATAATAACAATCGACTGGGCAGGGAGATAAGGTAAAACATGAGGGGAAAAGCAATGATCTGGTAGATTAAAAGCAGCCCTATGCCCGAAACGTAGAGCGCCCAAGTTTTTCATGTGTAGCTAATTCAGGTATGGTTTTGACAGGCACAGGTTGGGTCAAGATCTGAACGGTCTGAACTTGGTCGAGCTCCATGCTCTTGAGCATAAGGTGTCTACTTCCGTGGACGTCATACGCGCACGAAAGGTTAGATTTTTATTCCATCCCCAGCGTAAGTAGACAGTCAGTAGTACTACTTGAAAACAAACATGAATTGGATGTATGATAAAAACTAAGATGTAGAACAACATGGTCTAGATCTCTTTGACATGATATACATGATATATACTTTAATTGTGAATCTCCAAAGATCTAAGGGTACTTCGTTTGCAGTTTTCCCTTGTTCCTTATGTTCCTGATCTTTGTTCTTTTGAGAAAGCACAACTGTCAATATATGAATACATGGACTTCAAATAGTGCAGTAGTTTCTTAATTAAGACACTTATTTGTACAATTTTTTCAACATCTTTTTATGCATTCCTAGATCTCATCTAGATATATCCTGACTATTGTTTTCAATTATAAGTTAATAATGCAGGTGAAAGCTGGCATGTGTAAGAGGTATATAAATACATTTTTCAAATTCTGAATAATATGTATAAAACTAATTAAATGGTAATTATTCTTGTTATTTTCGAACAGGGATGAAATTTGTAAGTTCAGTTCAAAGTGGGTGGGTTTTATTTGGCATACTTGGAACTCTTCTAAAAAATAAAATACGTATATATAGAAAGAAAATGAATAGACTCCAATTGCCTATGGTTCCTTTTTAAAGTGCTTTTGCAGTACCTTGAAGCTCAGAATCCTTGAGATCTGGACCTGCATCCATTGAACTTTCTTCGGAAGAAAAAGACCATGAAATGGAATTAGTAATTTTTTTCATCATTTTATTTTCGCCAATCTTTCTTGCATATGAATTTGTCCGAGGTTTCTATCTAGCTAAATTTCTACAATGGAGCTGTAAAGATATTTTGGAGTATCAAAACTTTTTTGAGCTAACCATCCAAGCTTCATGTATCCTTCACAGATGCATGTGATCAAAGGCCAGACCGATAAATACAAGAAAAAGGTTTGTAAATTCAATAGTACTAGCTAACTTCTTTCTTAATTTATGTTTCATATTCCCACCAGATTTTCCATTTCTAAGCTACTTTTTTAGAACACCATTATTCTTATTATTCGTTGCAGATCAAGAACTTGAAGGAAAGACACCGTGAGCTCCAGCTCAATCTTGTAAGGCTGGGGAAAATGAGTTTGTCTTAATTCTTTTTTTTTCTTTTCTTTTTTTGTGTTTCTGTCAATCGTTCGTTTTATGTTTCAACTCATATTTACATATATATCCAAAATGATGGTCCTGTTTCTCTTTCTGGTGCCCTTAATTTTAGAGAGCACAATGGGAGGAATCCCAATATGGACTAGTGGTGGACAATGAAGCTGCAGACTATGAATCCGCAGTTACTATGGCCAATGGTGCCTCCAACTTATTTGCATTCCGGCTGCAGAATCTGAATCTTCATGATGCTGGGGGATTTGGTTCCCAGGATCTGCGCCTTGCTTGATCTCAGTGGCATTAATAGGCGACATTAATGATGCTTTTCTAGACATCATGTCTAACTAGCTAGTCAAGCTCATGAGGGAATAAGTGAGAATTGGACTTGTACTTCTCCAACATTATATTTTAGATAAGATTAGG
The DNA here is from genome assembly GCA_029856935.1 of Cyclocarya paliurus. Classification (NCBI taxonomy): domain Eukaryota; kingdom Viridiplantae; phylum Streptophyta; class Magnoliopsida; order Fagales; family Juglandaceae; genus Cyclocarya; species Cyclocarya paliurus. Next base: position 24,368,488 of record CM056953.1, on the reverse strand, counting down.
TTTATATATGATCGACGCAGTTTGCTATTTATGACTAGTGTTCCCTAAACTTCATTGGGATACTATTTGATTTAAAAAGTTTTAAGTCTGTGGGTTTGGATCCAATTACGATGTTCATACTAATCATTTACATTTGGATGTGAAAACTTAGATTTCAGTATTTCGGTCACCTTCTTCTCTTGGATTAATTGTTACGCAAGTAGCTATGCCGCTACAACATATAAGGTTTTTTGGGACGACAATTTTTGTCTCAAAAGATTGGGATTTCGTCTCAAAATACTTCATGGAATGAAAAAAACTCGTCTCAAGGTCATTTCAATAATAGTGTCTCAAAAGGTATTTTGGGACCAAATTGAGTAGAACTGTTTGATCACATTCGAATGGAATAATTTTTTCAAAACGCTTGAATTTCATCCCAGAATCACGTTTGAAAGTTACAAAATTTACGTTCGAACGCATCCTTTATGAGTGGTCAATTGATACCAGTCCATTTGACCAAATAGGCATGAGGAAACGTTTGAACAAATAATTTGATGGTCGAACAGTAAGACGTTTGAACGGACCATGATAGGATCGAATGATTTCATATCAGTAGACCTTCGAACGTTTAGATTGCATTCGTTGATTTGTTCAAAAGGTTTCACGTACTGTTCGAATGTTTAATTCCGATTACATTTGAATGCTCTGTATCACTGTTCGAATGGTTTAACTCATTTTGTTCAAACGGTTTTTTCTCGTTCAGACGGTAACTATTTTATTTTACCCAATAATTAAAAACCAAATAGACATACATAATATTTAATAAAATACATTACAATTTGTTTAATACCCATAAAACTAGCCTAATAAGTGCGAACTAAATAAATAAAACAGTAGTAGTACTAGTGTTTTTCGTACAGAATAGATCCCAAAATATGTACATAGAATGTAAATCAGTTACTTGGAGGCCTAAGCTGTTGCATAAACATCTGCATTTGGAGTTGCACATCTATCCTAAACTTTTCTTGTTGTTGTTCTTGATGTTTCATGTGTATCTCCATGTCTGCTTATTTCGCCAATTGAACTCATGCTGCCTTGCAGTCAATTTTTCGATCTTAAAATTCATTTTGTTTAATGCTATAAAGGTATTATAGGCAAATCCGGACGATGAGGAAGAGCTAGAAGACTTTACACAGCGACCCAAACCCCTCAAATACCCTAAATGTTGACCCAGAACTTGTGTAAAAATTTCAACTTCACTTGTTGAGAAATTTTGATCAAATGAAGATTCAGCACGTAGGGCAACCATTTTATCCTACACATATAATTGAATTAATATCATCAAAAATATTCAAATATATTCAATTAAAATAGATTATAATACGTACATAATTTTCATGAGCATTGGAATGAGTCCACTCTCCATTATGATCAATATGTGATGTAGCATATAATTTTGTCAGATCATTATTGGTATTTTACTCTTGCTACAAGAGACATTTATTGAGATATAAAGTCATTAGAATACCTCCAAATAACAAACTATATACAATAAAAAAAATAGCATTACCAATTTCTTAGAGAAGCGATAGAAAGATATTGAGCCTGCATGATGATAAATCTTCAACTTCGATTTATTTGTATTATTTATATAACTTCATTCCGGCATAAAAGTTGTAAATATAAGGAAGCAAAAATTATAAATAACATTTCATTTACCTTATATGATGGATCCTCAAACATATCACAAAATTTTTTCCAATCGGAAGGTCGAACATTCAGAAAAGGATGCAGGCATGCATCTTTTTTATTCTCAAACTTATTGTAATGCTCATGACACATTGCCTTATATTTGCAGAATGCATTACATATAAGCTCATCGATAGTCTTACGCTCATTTCTCTGACAAAAAATTAGTTTGAAGTCATCCTTCAAAAAATATATACAAAATGATATTATCACTCAAAATAGTCTAAATTTTGTATATATATTCAACAATATTAATATAAATCAATTATTTAAACATTATCGAGCAACACTTCTTGATAAGCTCTTTCACATCTTTAGAGACTTTTTACTATGAACTCATAGCCAAAGGTGAGAGCACCCACATACAATCAAAGCCAAGCTGCTTGTTGTCCTACGCCTTCGGTATGTTCATCAAGAATGTTAACCTTAATCTTACCCACTTTACAATATTTTTCCAATGTCACACCTCTAGTAGTGCCTCGATCTGAGATTGTACTATTAACTCTATAAAATATTTAGTTCATTGTAGAAACAAAGTAAATAATGGATAGAAATAATGTAATATGTATGAATGACCTTAATTGAAATAAAATGACTATTAGATTTTTACCTTATTTTATAGAGTCAATCTCTAGTGGTGAGTCAGAAGGGGAGCTAGGAACAGGTGGAGATGAGATACGAAATTCCTTCATCTTCGGTGGCATAATTTCAAAACACAAATACATTCATTACATAAAAGACTTGCCATAATGTGTAATGTAAACACAAAATTGGTCAATCATCTGTATCAGTTCATTTGTAGATTCACCCCATCATCTATAGATACTTTAGATGACTCAACATTTTGCTCAACTGTCACATCAACAACTCCGCCTCAATATTTTTTCTATGTCATGGAATCATCTCATATTGACTCAAATCCACAAACAAGTTAAAGACAGGTTGACTCTCTTGGTATGCTTCTTGAATAAATGGAGTATCTTCTTTTTCATCTTGTCCCTTCATCTTAGGGATAATATCATATATATTTCTTGGAGAAAACTTTTGTACTACTCGCCATTGATTTCCTAACTTAGGATCATCTAAGTAGAATACTTGAAATGTTTGGAAGCCAAAACAAAAGGATCATCTTTATACAAATTTTTTGATGTATTAATACTAAAAAAATATTCATTATCGCGTTTTTCCCTTCGAGAAATGCTTAAATCCCACCAATTATAATTAAACAGATATACCACAAGCTCCCCCGGCCCAAATATCTCATTCCAATTATATTGAAGATAACCCCACAGAAATAAATGTTTTCTCCATCATGAGTTCATTCGACTAGGACACCACTATTTTTTGTTTTTCTATAGCGTTTTAGATCCATTGCGTGATACCTACTTCCTTAAGAAATACATATAGAATATCGAGCAACGCGTCTCGAGGGGCCACGTGCCAATGCATACAGTTCGTCTGATATATCGCTTGGATTACTTGCATGCATTTATACAACCTACATATTGAATAAAGCATAAATATACAAAAATAAACAATCAAAGTATATTTTTGGTAATTTAAACTTGCATCTATAATGTCATTACCCTTTCGGGAACTCCTCTTCATGTTTCTGGTCTATATCATTTACTCCAAGTTCTTTGAGCACGTTCATTTGATCACAGAAATTGAAGATTACCAAATAATTTATCTTTTTATAATTTTTTTTAACTAAATTATAATATCAATTAACAAATAAGGACAACTTACTTCAAGTGGCTCTCTGTTTCTAGGCAATAATTTAGCAGGTACCACTGAGCTTTCTCGAACTCTCTTCACACAAATCATAACCACATGCTGCACTAAGTGGATGTACTTGTTGGAAAAACACAAAAAAACTCAATTCGTTGTCTTGCTTGGTCAACATCAAAGTTTTTTTCCGGCCGATTAAACGTCATGTCAACTCCGTGGAAGTATTCACAATAGAATGTATGTCACTCATCGTTAATATATGTTTCTACAATTAATCCTTCTGAGCGAGCCTTGTTATCCACTGTACATTTCAACTTCCCAAGGAGTTGTTCAATGAGATACATCCATCTATATTGAACTGATCCTGCAAGTTGAGCCTCATGTGGCAAACGAACGACTAGATGAACCATGACGTCAAAGAATGACAATGGGTAAATACTCTCCAGCTTACACAAAATTATAGCAATTTCTCATTCCGTACGATTCAAGATTTCTACATTCAACGTCCTGGCACATAAGCCTCTAAAACATGAACCCAACTTAGTCAAAGCCTTGTGCAAATCTCTCGTCAAGTATCCACAGATACTATGCGCACATCAGACGTCTAAAACGTATGTTTGAACGAAACAAAACCATTCGAATGGTAACATATATATATTCGAATGAATTCAACACAGATTCCAGATGCAATCCAAGAACAATATCAAGAACTACAATCCTCAAACAAAATCTCACAAATCATGCACAATACCGACAAACACACAAATACATCAATTATAATGAATAAATTATGAACAATAAAACACGAAATTTACCTTCAATGTAGTTCCAAACAACTCACAATAAAACACCTATACAACATGTACACAAACAAATTCAGTGAACAACTCAAACCAAACAACTCTATTTCAGTGAAACATACCTTTGAAAAATTCATGTGTAGCCCTCTTTGCAATGGGAGTTCAATCTAACTCACTCTATTTCTATCTTTATTTCACTCTTTCTCTCTCTCTAATCGAAATGGGAGAAGAATAAATGAGTGTGGGGAGAAGAATGAAGGATTGTGGGGGAGAAAATGAGGGAGACGATGCTAGGGTTGAAGGAGAACACATTTTGAACGAGACTAAGGGGTGTTATGGGTTGAAGTAGAATTTTTGAAGTTATTACGATGAAAAATGTTGTTGTAATAACTTCAAATAGCACGAAACATTGTCTTCCAACTTAAAACTTCTCTACTTAAGGCAAAAAAAGTTGTCACCTATGCGCCTTGTTAAGTTCTCTTATAAGTTTGAACGTGAAAATTAATTCAACGCCAATGTTGTCCTACTTGACAAATTTTTAAGCCCACGTTTGATCGGTAACAAAGTACCATTTGAACGCTACTCTAATGCTCAAGAATTGGCGGGAGACATTCCCGCCAATATTTCAAACGTACCAAAAATCCTAGAAAATGTTTGAATGTGCTTTTTCGTGGTTAAAAACGTTCAATCACTGATTAAGCATTCAAACGGCATTCCATATCGTTCGAGCGCATATTACGAAACGTTTTATTATAGTCTAGTATCTACACTATGCGTTTTAATTTAATACTATATATAATTTTTTTTTTACAAACATTACTATATATAGTTATATAAATATATTGGGATTAGCATAGGCTAATATATATATATATAATACTATATACTAATATTTTTTACTAATATACTATATATAGCATAGTTTACTATGGTATTATATATAACAAGTTATATAGTGTAGTACACTATAGTATCATATATAGAGTATCATATAGTGATATATACTACATATCATATAGTGATATACTATACATATATATACTATAATATTTACATTCATATGTGATAGTGATATAACATTATAGTGATATATCATATAATATATATACTATATAACCAACATCTTTCAGTGTAATATATGCGGGTGAAGGCTGCGAAAACTACCCTAACTCTGAGATAACCCTCTCTGATCTCTAAAACTACCCAAACTCCAGATCTAACGTGAGGGGGTGGGAGCTTTGGCTCCTTCCCCCTCTCCCCTCTGTCATTTTCCTTTCGTGTTGTGTTTTTCTTGTTTGTTTTTGTGTTTTTCAGGCCAAATTAGGGAGGATCGCCATTCGAGTCCTACCGGCCGTCGAACTGCTACACGCGCCTCACCGGCATGACGCCCAGCCACCGGTCTTCAACTCTACCAAATCGGGCATCCATCGGAGTGGCGCGTCGCCCCCACGCGTGGGACGAGGATCCGGATCTAGCTGGTGCGTGACCTTCACGCGCCACCAAGGAGTCCTTTGCCGACGCCACGCTCGGCCTCGGTGGAACCTCTGCCTCCGAGACCTTCATGTTTGATCGACGACTTTCCTCCCAGTGTGAACAGTGTCCTGTACTTGCCACTACTGACCGTTTGCGCACTGTTCATCTAGTTTTGTTCTTGGCTTTTATCGTTGCAGTGTTGTTTCTTTGCTTTTCTGGTTTTGTTGTTTTTGTTGACCCGAGTGTGGTTTGAGCTTTTGGGTTGGACGTATCTGGGGCAAGAGCTGGTCGAGAGTGGTGAGCGATGTTACGTCTGGTGATCGTACGGCCGGGTTGTTGTGGTTCGTACGTTAGTTGGGTACTCACTTAGTCCGGGCTCGAGAGGCTAATGCTTGCAATGGATGTGCCGTCCGGGGTCTTACCAGTGCTCGTGGTCCTGTTGTTGTTTATGTGTTCAGTTGTATTTTTTCTGGTTTTAGTTAACTTTTATTAGAAATAGGCTTTGGATTTGATGTCCATAGCGGTATCCCATACTCACCCTCCTTCGGAGGGTAGAGGAGTCCTTCAAGTTATGGTTTACAGGACGTTTTCTCTGTTTGAGAGAGTTTATTTAGAAGTTAAGACAATGTCCGCCACAAAGCAATTTGTGTGTGGATAAGCTCCTGAACTGATGCGTAGTTTGGCTTATAGTTTGGATTTTTTATGTACTGATAAGTCAACAGATGTAATTTCGGATCATTAATGAAACAAGTCTATTTTAAAAAAAAAAAATATATATATATATATATATATATACGATATAACATGTACAATATAATACTAATATATGTACTATATTGATATATGATATATACCATATTGATATACTGTTATATATCATATAGTGATATAACATTATCATCTACTATATAATATGTACTATATGATACTATTTATATAGTATATAACATCATATAGTGATATACTATACATAAATATAATATACTACAATATACATATAATATATAATATGTATATAATATATATACATATGATATACTATGGTGTGTTTTATATGATATTATAATACTATATCATAAAATATATTATCATAATTAATTATACTAATATACTATATTATAATTCCCACTATATATTATAGTATTTATATATGAAATTACTATATGATATATCATACATATAATATCATATAGTATATAATATATTAAATATCAAAAAACAATTAATTTATTAAATTTGAAATGAATAATGTTCAAACAGTCAATAATATTGTTCGAGCAGTACATAAAAACCGTTTGAACATATCATGTACCGTTCAAACGTTATTGTACATATAAGGTATCGGGGGAGGCTTCTCAACGCTGTCGCTGCCCACAAACAATCATTCAAAACTCACTTGAACGGACCCTGTAGCCAGTCGAACGTCGTCGTTGCCGCCATCGTCACCACCACCATCCAAGAGTCCTTCCTTTCAAGTGGTATGCTCCTTAAATACCTAGTTTGGTTTATTTTAACTAAGTTTTGTTAGATTATTTTTTAAAAATAGGGAAAAAAAACCATTTTCAATCAATAGCCACCATAGGCTATTTATCCATTATTGTGTAGTTGATATTGTTGGAAGAAACGAAATGAATCGAAGGATTCGTTTCATTTCCATGGCCTCTAAGTTCGATCCAGAAACCATCCGAATGAATGTTGTATTCGTTCAAACAGTAGGAACTCCAACATCGAACGTTTGATCTTATCACCATAAGTTCGAATAGAATTTAATATTCTCATTTGAACGTATATAAGACACATTCGAACATATATAAGACATGTTCGAATGGTGATATAAAAATTTATACATTCGAACGGTTAAGGATTCAATTGAACGGTATAACAGAAAACAGTTTCTAATTGTTTTAATTAGTATATAATTTTGTGAATATTTATATATTATATTTTATAACTAATGTTGCATATATATTTTATTTTTTAAATTTTAAGTTGATAATGTCTTATAGAGGACTTAAGTATGGCAAGCTAGGTCAACCTTCCATCAAAAAAAGTCCGAGAGAGGACTATCTTATTAGAGCGACATGTGAAAATTTCTTACTTTCTGACTCTTACCTAGGGGGTCATTCTTTGACATCAATCTTCATTGATCGTGTTGGACCCCAATCCTCGATCAGAAGGACAAAGCATGGGACCTTGTGTCTATAAAGAGCTCGGCTCCCCGATACACACAGAAATATCTAGTAGGATCTCGATGTGAAGCAGAAATTGGCTAATCAGGATCTTGAATAGCAATATATCCATTCTGCAACAACTCCACCTTATCATGAAGTATAGGACACTCAAGGCTTCGTTTTCGTGATCCTAATCTAGACCCGGTCTATACTCAAAGAGATGGACACCCGGGAGATCATAGAGTATCGGCCGGTGACACATCCACGTAGGCCGAGGTATCACGCATATCTACTCGCAAGGAGATGGATGATATACTCCATGAAGAAATCAGCAGACAGACATCAGTAGTGATCGATGCAATGCGTATGGAGATCCGTACTGCCATGTCTGACTTACGTATAGAGATTAATGCTAGCATATCTGACTTACTTACAGAGATTAACACTAGGATCTCTGAGTTACGTACAAATATTGATGTCATGTCTGCGACTCAGGTCATGATCAGTACTCAACTGACACAGCTAGAGACACGCCTAACACAGTCAAGGATGAGAGCATGGAGTTGGGATCTTAGTAGTTTCTATTTTTTTTTTTTTTTTTTTATTTTTGGTATGAACAATATTTAGTATTTTGTAAATTTAATTTAATTACAAATTATATCTTTTTTCTCTTTTCTAAATTAATTATTGATTTCTATTATTTAATTTCTGATTAAGTAACCATTCGAATGGAATATTTCAAGTTCAAACATTTCTAGTTTCCTTTTGATCACTTTATTATGGTTCGAACATTGATAACTTATTAGGTCGAATGGTATAGTAATATGTTCGAGCGGTAAGTCAATGTCCCGCTAAATTTATTGACTTAAATTGCTAATTTTCCATTTGATCATATATTTGAACATTAATTAACTTTGACATTCAAACTTTGTTTTATGATGTTCGAACGGTAAGTCGATGTCCTACTAAATTTTGTAACTAAACTCGCCAAATTTTCGTTCAACCATATATAATTTCCATTTGAATGTTTATTATATTTTGTTCGAACGTTTTTTCTAGATGTTCAAACGTTTATTTTATTAGGGACGAAATTTTTCATCCCTACATATACCGTTCAAATGTATTCGAATGGTAAACACCTTCCATCATTTTTAGGAATGAAAAATGAATTTCGTTCTTAGATTTCATTTTTTGGGATGATTTCTATTTTGTCCCGAACAAAATTGTCCCAAAATCGATTTTTTGCTGTAGTGTGCACTTAGTTTTAATTATAATCAATGAGTTTATCAATGAATTAGTTAGATACTCAAAAATAAAGTGCTTACTTAATTTTAATTTTACTAGTTTATATAATTTTTATCTATTATATTAATTTATTTGCCAATAAATTAAAAAATGGCGCGATTTAGAATGAATATGGATCTAAATTCCACCGTTTAGTTACAAATATAAACCAAGTTGCATGGAATGACTCGGTTTATTTTTTAATATACCCTTATGTTGAAACGGCAACGTTTAGTTTGAAAATTAATATAAATGGCATCATTTCAACATAAGGGTTGTCTTATACAACCCCGTCCCTCTTCTCCCCTTCATTTTTTCCCTACCCAAAATCCAACCGTAGCTTTCCTCGCAGCTCCTCGCCGTTGCCCTCAATCTTTTACTTCGAGCCCCTCAACTCCACGTTGCCGCATCTGTTGCTAGTCTTTGCTTGAAAACTATATCCCAACGCTACCATCTTTTGACTGTTCACTCTAAGAGTCTAAGGCTACCGATCGATCACGAGCTACATTTTTTCATGTGAGCATAATCATTATTATTTTATTGTAATTGATCATTTCTTGTGTTTGAGATTCTAAATGGTGGGCACAGGTAGTTGATGTGTTTGAGATTATGGTTGTTGCGTTTGAGAGTTGAGATCGAATGCACTAATTAGACAATAAAATTATTTCATTTTGATGTCATTAATTTTATGTGTTAGTTGGTGAATACAAATTTGTTTGTTCCTTTAGTGGGTTTCTTTTCTTTTTTTTAATGAAATTTGTATGTTGATTAAAAAAATGAACTCTATTTTTAGTCTTAAAATAGCCTACCTTGTGGTGTTTTGAGTGGGATTTACTAGGTGGTTGATTATGATATTTATGGGCACAATGGTGATGTCAACAAAGGCCACATTTTGCACTAAAAAAAAATCTTAAACTTGATGTTTATGAGGGGTTGAAAGAGTTTGATGAGTCTATTGCCAAGGTGAGAGATGTTACAAAATATGTTAAATTATCTCTACAAAGATGGAGTGCATTTAAGTCATGTGTACAATTTGAAGAGATTAAATTCAAAAACCATGTATGCTTAGATATACCAATTAGGTGGAACTCCACCTATCTTATATTGGAGATGACAGAAAATTTGAAAGACTATTAAACGGATAGAGAAAAAGATGTGGGCTCCTTCCAAGTATTGGAGAGAAGGCTGATGACGATGATTGTGGGATGAGAAGGAGAACGCCAAAGAGGTTAGGACCTCTCAAAAAGTATGATTGAGAGATTGTAAGTTTGTTTGTGAGATTTCTTAAACTCTTTCATGAGCCAACCTTGTGTTTTTCAAGTGGTTAATATGTAACTTGCAACTCTTTATTGAAAAGAAATACTAAATAGTTACAATTCAAGACATAATTAACATGCAATGTGAAGAAGGATGACATGTGGTGAGATTAATGGCAATAAATATGAGGCATGATTTTGATAAATATTGGGGCAAAATTGATAATATGAATGAGCTTGTTCTTGATCTTCGGTACAAGATGTGATATCTTGTGTTTTCATTGGAAACAATGTATGCACATGATTCTACAAGAGCAATTGAGTTCAAATTGAAGGTGAAAAATGTTTTACCCGTATGTATGTTGCATACATTGAATATGAAGAATGTCATATTTCTTGTCCACAGTAGCAACGCACAAGTTCCTCAACTGAGGATGTAAATAGTATAGGTAGTTGACGTGAGGATAGAAAGGCACTGAAGTTGGCTAAATTTAAGCAACGGTTGTAATTAGAAAGCTTTTTGGAAAGCAAGTCAGAAGTGGTTAGATACCTATCCCAAAACTGTGAGGGAGATTATGAGAAATTTGACATTCTAACTTGGTAGAAGGTTAATTCCATTAGATATTATTTACTTTTAAAAGTTGAACACGATGTTCTTTTAATACTAGTATCTACAATGGCCTCTAAATCCACATTTAGCATGACAGGTCGTGTATTTTTTCTCCTCCGAAGTAGTTCGTCTCTGATTATGATAAAGGTCCTTATTTGTGCACAAAATTCGTTTCATTCTTCTTCTACTCCAATTTGCCTTAGATATTTAATGGATGATGTGAATGATTTTAGAAAAGCTAGATATGAAAACCTAGATATGGATACGTAACAAATTTATTTCTTTTTATGATTTATCTGTTATGTAAATTTATATAATTTATTTTTATGTATAGAACTTGTGGGAGAGGTTGAAAATCCTGCATAGGCGTCGAAGACAATGTCAACACTTATTGAAGATGATTGAGGTGAGAAGAATATACTACTATACTTGTTATTTTGGTTAGCATGAAAATTTTTTTGAAACTAAGATATTTTTATTGATATGTTTTTGGAGAAAATCATTTGGTTGTGTCTTTGACTTGTGGAGTTTTAACTTGTGGATCATATCAATTAGGGTTGTAAAAATAAACTGAAAAACAGGTTGGACTGATCGGGTTCGGTCCAATTCGTAACCAGTCTAGTTCGGTCCCGATTTCTAAAAATAAAAACCGGTTGGAGACTAGTCCAGTATTGGTTTTCACATTTTAAAAACCGATTTGAACCAAACCGGACCAGTTTATATATATATATATATTATTTTTTATATTATATATAAAATACGTTTTATATAATTTTTTATATTATATTATAGATATTATATGCTAAATTGCTAATTAATATAAAATGATATAACATGAAATTCTAATCTTAAACATTAATATTAATATTAAATTATTAATATAAACTTACTTTTGATACATATATATATATATATCAATGATAATTACATTTTTAGCATAATAAATTATAATATATATACTCTTTTTATAAATACATTTTTACACATTTGATCATATATATTCATATAAAAAGTCTAGAACTTATATAGAGTATAGTTAAATTCAATATTATACTAGTATCATGTGTTAATTATTATAAAATAATGTACTTATACTATAATAAAATATACTAACAGTTTAGTATATGTACATATCATATTATTGATAGTATAGATAATCGGTAAAATCGGAAAAAGGGACTAGACTAGACTGAAATCAGAAAAATCAAAAGTTTCGGTTTTGTGGTGCATCAGTCTGGTATCAATTCTTAAATTTTCAAAATTAGTGTTCTAGAAAATGTCTAAAACCATATTGAGCCAGACCGGTTACATCCCTAATATCAATATGGTTTAATGTTAATTTCATTTTGCTCATTTGGATGGTATTTAGATTCATTTTGTCTTATTTTAGTTGTGGATTAATTTGCAATATTATTTTATTAGTGATTTATGGCTAGATGCCTAGATTATATTAATTTATATATATATTCTTTTCTTTTTCCCTTTTTTTCTTTATTTGGAGTTTGGAGTTTGGATATTGCATTTTTTAAATTTGTTTTCTCTATTTCTTTGTTTTTAATTTTGTATGATGATTTTTAACCTCATGGATTGATAAATGTTGATGGTGCACATTTCTTAATATAATAAAAATGTGGTTTAGATGTCTTTTTAAGACAATTGATCTTATGAATAAGTCCCAAATCTGTTAATTACTATTTTTTTCTAATTTTACTTTAGGCTAATTTCAAAGAAAAAAATGGGCAAATAAAGTTAGATAGTTTATATATTGTGGCGCCCCCAACTTCCATGTACGGACAAGCACGGAAATTGAGACATCCGGGATGATGACAACACGGTCACGCACCCCAACGACACGTGCCGAGTGTGTGAAATGCAACACGTGTACAACAATTGATACGCAGCGGAAAGGTTAAGTCATATAACTAAGTACCAGAATTTAATACAATACAAAAATAATACTGAAATCCACAAGTCAACATAATACAATTTTGTTGTTCATAAAACGACATCAAATAAAATACAAATACCAAATAAAACATAGCCAAATGTCCCTACTCCTCAGGCAGAGCCGCATCCTCGTGCTCAACCTCCTCAAAACCTGCATCAAAATCTGCAGTACCAATAAAGGGTACCACAGGTAAGTAAAACCCAAAAATACTCCAAGATAACAAATATATAAATACAACGACCATTATGCATGCACACGATGATCCAAGTGCAAAACTCGAGAAAAACACCATTTCTCGAAAATCACAAGTTTTCCACGCACGCCAAAAATCACCATTTGGCACAATTAATAACCAGGAATAGTTACTTTTATTCCAATTTTAACCCGTATGCACCATGGCCTCCCCTAGGGACCATCCACATACCCTGGCTCCCTTCGTCACCCCACAGGTAGCGACCATGCGAGTGATACAACACGAGTGATGCCCAGTTCCGAGCCCACCGCGTACATAGCCAAGCATCCTCTGATCTCCGCCAGCACGAGAGATCACGTTGTCGGATCGAGAGCGCTACCATCTCGTCCAAGTCCCGAGCAACAGCTCCAGGGGACGACACTTAGTATATTCCGCTCCCGAGTGCCCAGAGGAGCTCCACCGAGATAATAACCCATCTTGGCTTGGGGGTGATACACACACCCAAAAAAGTCATTTCAATTTACACACCCACGCATGCGTGCACAATGCCATGAAAACGACCAAATACCAATAACCAACAGTTCTCAACAATTTTCCAATAACCAACACAGTCTATCAGATAACCAATTCACAGGTTATAAAAAAGGTTATTGCAAAAATATATTTAAATCTTAAAAGTCTTTTGGAGAAATACTTACAGTGCTTTAAAATAATTTATGGAGGATCACGGAGGAACTGGAAGCACCAAAACAGCAACTGTCACAGTGTAAAAACACTGTGGCCGAAACGCAGTGACACTCAAATTTCACCCGGGGTCAAACGAAGACTTGGGAACGGTAGGGTAGGGCCTATGGGAGGTGGTGAAGCTGATGGTGTCAAAGGTTGGCAGTGGGTGGCGGCCGAAATGGCGGTTTTAAGGCCGAGAATGTCAAATCGGAGAGGGCTTCATATGGGCGGCTCCGGCGACGGATCGGAGCCGAAAATAGGTGGAAAATTTTGCTAGTGGGCCGGTGTTGAAGTGGCTAGGAACCACCGCGGGTTCAAACGACAACTGGCAGCTAACGACGGCGAGGTTCGACCGAAAATTGATGGGGCAAGGTCGCCGGTCGACGGGGAGTCTGATGGTGCCGGCGGTGTCGACCACCGCTGGCCAACGGCGGCGCTGCACAGCAAAGGCTGAACGGCATGAGAGAGAGGAGAGAGAGAGAGAGAAGAATCCGGGTTGGGCTGGGGGGAAACCGGGAGAAGAAAAAGAAAAAGAAGGAAAGAAAAAGAAAAAGAGAAAGAAGAAAAAGGAGATCCAGTCCTTTTTAACTTGGGTTTCGAAAGTGATCCAACGAAAAAAACTGAAAGCTAAATAAAATAATCCAAACGCAGTGAAATATTTAAATAAAACAATAACTATTTTTAAAGCAGTTAAAATAAATAAAAAAATTTAACTCAAAATTAGCTAAAGTAAAATATTAAACTCTGACAAAACATCCTTTAAAATAAAGAGGAATTAAATTGCAGATCACTAATTAAAATTAAACAAACGCAGTGAAATGCCTTAATAAAACAATAGAAATTTTAAAACCCACAAACAAACCAATTTAAATTAAAGATCAATTTAAATCCAAAACAATAATTAACAATAAGAAAGCCCAATAAAATAATTTTCACAATTTAAAATATTATAAAATAATATTTTAAAAAAACTCCCATAATTTTAAACCAAAATAATTAATCACTAAATAAATTAAATAAATCATCCATTAAAATACACTAAAATCTGGGATGTTACATATATTATATGTCATTTTCAAAATTGGAAGTTTGTTTAGCTCAATTTTTAGTTGGGACGAAGTAAAGACGACCCAATTTATTTTTTATCTGATTTTGGTAAGTTGGGTCTTTAACAAGAAAACTGCACATTTTTCACTAGCCCTTTAGTCTTATTTGACATAGACTAATACAGCCCAGCTCAAAAGGCAAGAGGGAAGATCAGTCTTGAATAAAAGAAGAGCTATTCACTACAAGAGAAATGGTGTTTTGAGACAAAAAATTGTCTCAAAAAATCATAATTTCGTCCTAAAAAAGAATTGGAGATAAAAAAATTTTGTCTCTAATTTGTCTCTAAAAGGCTGTCTCTAAATGTTTTTGGAGATAAAATTTGAATTTCGTCTCCAAAAATCACTTTTAGGGATGAAATTTTGTGAAACCAGTCGAAACCGTTCGAACGGATATTTTTTTTTAGACGAACTAATTTCGTCTCAATATCTTGTTCGAATGGAATATTTTTCCGTTCGAACTGACACGTTCATTCGAACAGAATAAAATTTTGAATCGAACAAATGACCATATTTGATACTGTTCGAACGAAATGAGTGTTCGAATGGAATATTTTCCGTTCGAACCTACCCGTCCATTCGAACGAAATAAAATTTTGAATCGAACAAATAACGTTCGTTCGAACCAATAAATTTTGATACTGTTCGAACCAATAAATTTTGTTCGAATGCAAATTACGTCCGTTCGAACTGTATTCCGTGATATTCGTTCGAATGGGTTATTTTTTGTTCGAATGGTTATTTGTTTATTCGAATGGATTTAGAATTGATACTTTACCGTTCGAACGGTATGAAACATACAAAACAGAACCAAATTAATTAAAAATACCATATTAGTATTACACAAAATATAATTCAAATGTCAATTGTTCAAATGTTTTGAAACTTTATAATGTATTAACCCTAAAGAAAAAAAAAAGTTTTACAATTATGGTGGTGGTGTAGAGTTTTGTGACATAACTAACTGTAACTGAAGCATAACTTTTTGTACCTCCATCTCCAATCTCTTTTGCATGTTCTCTTCTAATCTTGTCTCAAGATCTGCTGCTTGATCTAATCTGATCAGTAACTCTTTTTCCTTAGACCTCAATCGCTCTATTTCAAGTGCTGCTTCCTCCAATTTTTTAGTTTTGTCGTCATTCGATCTAGCTTGAGAAGAGGATGATGATGTTGAAGATGGTTTAACGCAACGTCCTAAGCCCCTCAAATATCTAGAACGTGATCCAAGAACTTGAGAAATGATCTGAACATTGTTGACAGATGATGCATCAGATGGATCCGCATTAACTTCCTTGAGAGGTATCATCTTGTCCTACAAAAACAAAAACATATTAGTTAGTATAAGTAACAAAACTATAGTCACAATGGAATTAAAGAAACTTAAACTTACATAATTTGCCTCTGCTTCGGGACTGGTCCAAACACTATCACGATTTTTATGTGATTTTGCATACAATTGGGTCAGATCATAGTCAGCAGGACTTTCTTCTTTCTGCAAAAAATATATATATATTAGAACTTAAATCAGAAAAGTGTATTATATGTTAATATTTAATAGGGAGTAGAATAAATTGCCATTTTGTTAGACAAACGATGAAAAGATCGAGAACCCGCATGATGGTGTATCTTCAAATTTGATCTATTTGCTTTGTTTACAGTACTCCGTTGCTAAAAAAATAAAATATATATATATATGTTTAATACATCTATCATAATATACTATTAAAAAAATAGAGCAGCGAAATTACCTGATAAGCAGGATTTTCAAACATATCACAAACCTTCTCCCATTCATTTGGTGGTATTGCTTGGAATGGATTTTGGCGCGCCTCTATTGTAGTACTGAACTTCTTATAATGTGCATGACATCGACCTTTGTACCTCCGAAATGCATTCGACATCAACTCCTCAACCGTTAATCGATCCTCTCGTCGGCCAAAATCAAGCTCAAACTCATCCTTCCAATAATTGTAAACAATTAGTATAAATACCAAATATTCAAAAAGTAACATGAATAATACATAGTTACTTGAGATGTAGGTTATTACCAAACAACATTTTTTGATGTGATCTTTCACTTCTTGTGGAACTTTAGATCAAGAGGATGTAGCAATAGGTGCATACGTGCGAGTAAGCGTACCAACAAAAGAAGCAAGCCATGCTGCTGAATCTCCAGAGCCACTGGTGTGATAATCAGGAATATCAACTTTAATTTTACCAACTTTCCTTACTTTTTCTATGCAGACACCCCTCGTAGTGCTTCTACCTCGGCGCTGGCTTACAACAACTATATACAGTAATTAAAGCAAGTATTTGAATTAAATACTTTTATTTTATAGATATATTACCTAAATTGAGCATAAACTGTAGTATTTAATTTGATAAAATACCTTGTTCTGAGTCTGATAGTGTTGGTTGACTATTCATGACAGGTGAATCACACGGGGAATCAGTAATGAATGGGGATGGCACACGTGTTGCTTTACGTTTAGGAGGCATATCTATTTGAAATTGTAACAAATTATTATTCAAACAAACATTATGGATATCCTTAAACAAATAATACTTACAAAAATTGATATTTGAAATTCATTCACTATCTGTTTTGCTAGACCAATCACCCTCATCCTCGCTAGACACTTCAGTTGATTCATCGTCTTCTGATATTTCACCCTCAATTACTTCGGGTTGAACATCTTCTCTATGCAATGGGACCATATCATATTGGTTGAGATCAACAAATAGATTGATGCCTACTTCGTTTTCTTGATATGCTTCTTCATTTGTTGGAGTATCAACTTCTTCTGAAGGTTCTTCTGTCTCTGGAATAGTATCATATACATTTCTTGGTGCAAACTTCTCCACTACCCGCCATGGGTTTCCGTATTCCGAATCATCTAAATAAAATACTTGATTCGCTTGGCAAGCGAGAACGAAAGGATCGTCCTCATACCATGTGCGAGATGTATTGACACTCACAAAGTAATTATCGTTACGCACTCCCAACCTAGGATTTGAGACATCCCAACAATTACATTTAAACAACCAGACCATATATCCTCCCACGTATTTTAACACTATAATATCTTTCACAATTCCATAGAAGTCAATGTTATCATCCCCATGACTTCCTTCGACTACAACCCCACAATTTTGAGTTTTCCTATATCTTTCTCTGTCAGCGTGAAATCTATATCCACGCACCAAACATCCTGAGTATTGGATGGCCCGCCTAGACGGACCACATGCCAGAGCATACAGTTCTGGTGAAATTTCTTCTGAATTTTCAACATATTTTGATACAATCTACATCAATAAATATTATTATATAAAAAAATGATAGATTTTAGTGGTATGAAATTCATATTATAAAATGAAACTTTACAGTAATACTGTATGTTCAAACCATGAAGCAAATTCCTCTTCATGCTTTCTTTCTACGTCAGTTACACCATTCGTGCGAAGTAGTTGTATATGTTCACTGCGCAGGTTCGTGTGAATGATTAATTTGTAGCAACGAAAAATGTTATATTATTATACATAATTAATTTAGAAGATCATCACTAACCTAAAATAGTGGTCAATCTCTGCACAGTTATTCAAGACATACCATCGAGCTCTTTCAAACTCTCGCCCACATAGATCGTAGCCCCTTTGTGCGCCTATGGGACGTACTGTCTGGGAAAACACGGTAAATGTTGACAAGACTCCCGCCTCTCTTCCACCCTCATAATTTCGGTCTGGTCTTGTAAATCTAGTATCAACCCCACGAAAATACATTGAACAAAATGTATGCCACTCATTATCAATATATGACTCAGCAATCGAACCTTCTGGACGAGGTTTATTCCCCACAGATCGCTTCAATTTTCCTAAAAATCGTTCAACAGGATACATCCATCTATACTGAACCGGACCAGCGACTAAAACCTCACGAGGTAGGTGCACAGCCAAATGAACCATTACATCAAAGAATGAAGGCGGGTACAAACTCTCCAACTTGCACAATATTACTGCAATATCAGCTTCCATTTTTAACAATGCATCAACTTTCAACGTTCTTCTACAAATGTCTCTGAAAAATCCTCCTAATTCTGTGAGAGCTATACGAACATCTCGAGTAAGCTTTCCACGCACACAAACCGCAACAAACGCTGCAGAAATACATGGCAGTCATGACTTTTAAGACCAGTTATCTTCCAATCATGTGTTCGAATACATCGGGTAATTTGATTGTCAAGAACCAATCACAAAATTGTTTTCTCTCATCATTTGAGAGTGTATACATTCCAATAGGCATGTATGCTGACGACCCATTATCTTGCAAATGCAACTCCGGTCTTATCCCCAACTTTTTTAAGTCTTTACGAGAATTAGCTGTATCTTTTGTCTTCCCTTCTATTGACATCAGAGTACCCAATATATTCTCACATATATTCTTTTCAATGTGCAGAACATCTAGATTGTGGCGCAGTGTCAATGTAGACCAGTATGGTAACTAAAAAAAAATACTTTTTTTTGTCCAATTCAACTCCACTGCTTGTCGTTTTCTCTTTCGAACCCTGGTATATTTCCCAAATTTGTTTTCTAAAACATTCCCCAACTGCACGATAATATCATGTCCAGATAACTCTGGTGGTGATAACCTATGCTCAACCCTTCCATCAAACATAGCTCTATTTGAACGTCATCTATGATCATGTGGTAAATAACGACGATGTCCCATAAAACATAATTTCCTACTATGACTCAACCACTGAGAATGTGTATCTTTATTACAAACAGGACAAGCCATTTTACCTTTTGTGCTCCACCCAGACAAATTTCCATATGCTGAAAAATCATTTATTGTCCACATTACTGCGGCATGCATCTTGAACTCCCGCGATGTCGCTGCATCATATGTATTGACACCCTGATCCCACAACTCTTTCAACTCTGCAATCAGTGGTTGTAGATATACATCTAATTCATTCCCTGGTGACCTTGGCCCTGGTATCAATAGAGTCATCATAAAATAAGGATCCTTCATACACTTCCAAGGTGGCAAATTATAAGACATTAATATGACAGGCCAAGTACTATGAGAAGTGCTCATGTTGCCAAATGGATTAAAACCATCCGTTGCTAAACCAAGACGTACATTGCGAGGTTCTTCGGCAAACCATGGATACTCTTTGTCAAATTTCTTCCATTATAAAGAATCTGCTGGATGCGAGAGGAAGTTTTCATTTTGGACTCTTTTTATGTGATGCCACGACATATCTTTCGCAATTATCCTTGATGTAAACAGTCTTTGAAGTCGAGGAATCAACGGAAAATATCTTAAAACTTTGTGGGGTACATTACGTTTATCGGATGTCCATCTTGACTCATGACACACTGGGCATGAGTCAAATTCTGCATATTGTTGCCAGTAAAGAATGCAATCATTTTTACAAGCGTGGATAATATTATAATCAAATCCTAGCCCTCGCTTCAATTGCTTCGCTTCATAAAAATTACGAGATACTACATTATCCTGAGGAAGAGCCTCTTTAACAAATTCAAGTAACATGTCGATAGCTTTGGCAGAAATACGACAAAGCTATCGACATGTTTGATTGTGTCCCTTCAATTTCTATGTTTGATTGTGTCGACAAAGCTATACGACAAAGCTTTGCAGTTAATATCTTTCTAAGTTTGATTGTGTTTTGGTTTGTTTGTGTATTGTGTTTTGGTTCATCTGTTTTCCGTAGTTGAAGTAGAATTGAAATCTGGAACGAACACGTTCAAACGTTTTATATACACCGTTCGAACGGAATATACGTTCAAACATGTTCGTTCCAGATTTCAATTCTACTTCAACTACGGAAAACAGATGAACAATTTTTCAAAGAATTTCAATATAGTAATAACAAACATATAGCTAAAACATATATCAAACTAACACATCTCCATGCATAAAATAGAACATATAGCCCATTTGTAACAAACATATAGCTAAAACAGAACATATAGTCCATACATATATCAAAACATAAAGTCCATACATATATCAAAACATATATCAAAACATATAGTCCATACATAAAATAAAACATATAGACGCATATTAAGCATCTTCATCAGGGTTGAGCGCATTTGAGGTATTTTCCGGAGGGCTGAACACATTTGATGCATTTTTCTCAGGGTTGAGAACATTCCCTACACTTTCCGTCTCAAGCTCCGCTATTTTTTGTTCATCTATTTGTTTTCACATTCTCTCCAGCTCTGCTACTTTTGGTTCCAAATTTTTTGCATACAAGTCCATAGACAGCTTTAATTCCTTATTTTGTCTTTTTAATATTTGTTTTTTTTTTCGTTTATTTGCAAGCTTATTATTCAATTAACTTACTTGTTTTTTCAGCATCTCTATCTCACTTACCCTGAGGAGTAACCTTCGGCTCATGGTAGTAACAACAGTTGCATATTGAGATGTCATTATTCGACCTCCATCCACAACCTCCGCATCACTCTTGCTTAAGAAATAGTTATCTGTCGCTATCATGGTATTGATAGCATCAGGAGTGAAAAATAATGTTTGTGGCAAACTAGGTTCTCGATTCAAATCAGGAACAATATTATAAGGACGATAGTCGGCCATTTCAATGAAATGTGAGTTGAGAGAAATGTCAGTTGAGAGCTCGGTGGTGTGAGAAATGTGAGTTGAGAGAAATGAGAGTTGAGAGAAATGTCAGTTGAGAGCTCGGTGGTGTGAGAAATGTGAGTTGAGAGAAATGAGAGCTTGGTGGTGTGAGAAATGTGACTTGAGAGAAATGAGAGCTTGGTGGTGTGAGAAATGTGAGTTGATGTATCCCCATAATTTACGGATGTATCATCCCCATAATATCCGTAAATTATGGGGATATAATATCCCCATAATTTACGGATATTGTCCGTCGCTCATGTGCACAAGGACGATATTGATGAATGAGCTTTGGCCCCCGAATGTTACCGTTTATGCTCTCTTTTTGTGGGACTCGAAGCAATTCCCGCTTCAATTGGCCGGGTTTTATGGTGTGTTGCTCGCATCACGAGATGCGAGCTCATCAGGGTTGAGAAGGATGCGAGCTCATCATCCGTCTATATATTTTAAACCCCAAATGCTCTCTCACCACCAATCAAGATGCGAGGTAGGCGAGGTTCTGCTTGTGAAGCATGCAAATTTTTGAGAAAGAAATGTAGTGGAGGATGTATTTTTTCTCCTTATTTCAAAGGTCCAGTTGGATATATCCAATTTGGAGCCGTCCATAAGGTTTTCGGAGCAGGTAATGTAAAGAGGCTGCTACATCGCATCCCGGTCGATAATCGTTATGAAGCGATTAACACACTTATATATGAAACGCAAGCTAGGCTTCAAGATCCTATCAATGGAATTTTTTCATATATTTTTGCTCTTCAGCAGCAGGTTCTCTTTTCATATTTAATGATTAAAATCCTAATATGCTCTGTCAACCAAGATCTATAATCCTACTTTGTTTTTTGCCGGTTGAAAATCTTTCAACTCAACTAGCAACACTAATAAAGGAGACAGAACAAAGTTGTCTATCATATGCTTCTGTCAATACAAACCCAATTCAAGATGTCCAAAGTGGTTCTGTCGGTTCTGTCAATACAAACCCAACTCAAGATATCCAAAGTGGTTTTGGAAACTCCGGAAGTTCACAAGTCAATGCTTTATTTGAAGAGTTAGTTGCGCTTAGATTTATTAATAAATAATAGTGGTGGTGGCAATGCTAAGGTGGTGGACATGGAAGATGGGAGATGGAGTATTTTAATTTTAATCTTTCTAAGTTTGATTAATTATGTATAATATATTTCTATGACTTTATATCTTAATTTTATGGTCTGTATTATATTTTCTAAATTTGTTTGTGTATTATTTTTTCGAGAGGAAGTTTGTGAATTAATTCAAATATTATACCGTTCGAACGTAAATTCTACAAGAATGAGGGTCTTCAATTTCAATGATATGTATTATGCCGTTCGAACGTAAAACATAACTCGTTCGAACGTAAAGTCTAAAATTGGTACTGAGAATGAACTCCACAAAAAGTAATAGAAATAATAGTTTTAATTTGAAAATGGTATGGGACTGGATTGAGTTACTTGCATGGTAAGAACCATAAGAATGAGGGTCTTCAATTTCAATAAGTTTCATATTTTGAAGAAGTCACTAAAGTCTTGACTCTTCACCCAACACTCCAAAACCCACCAAAATATGACCTTAGCCGACTAAGTGTCTAAAATTTTTAAGTTTGTATAGTTGTAGACGGACTATCTTTTGCAGTTAATATCTTTCTAAGTTTGATTGTGTTTTGGTTTGTTTGTATATTGTGTTTTGGTTCATCTGTTTTCTGTAGTTGAAGTAGAATTGAAATCTAGAACGAACACGTTCGAACGTTTTATATACACCGTTCGAACGTTTTATATACACCGTTTGTGAGGGAGTGAGAGTGGGAGAGGGGGAGATTCTGATTTCTGAGATCTGTTGCAAATATTTGAATAAAGTTTCCCGTTCGAACGGTTATTTACTAATCGTTCGAACGGGAAACCATGGAGCGGGAGAAACTCCCTCCTAAAGTTTTACGTTCGAACGGTATTTAATAACCGTTCGAACGTAAAACCCTTTAGCGGGAAAATTCTCTCTAGAGTTTCACGTTCGAACTGATAAACAGAACGTTCGAACGGGAAATGATTCATAGCAAACCGTTTGAACCCTAATTACTATATTCAGCAATCACTAGTGTCATTTAATTAGATTACTAACATACTAATATAGTTACTAACATACTAATATAGTTACTTATATGAATATATAGTACTAATTAAATTTATTAATTATAGTATATATATTATAATATATATATATGATACATTAAAGTAATACTATATTAGTATTAGTACTATATATTATAGTTACTTATATGAATATATAGTACTTTATTACAAGTACTTATAGTACTTATAGTATATATTAGTTATAGTACTTATTACTCATTCAATAGTTATAATTATATAGTAACTGTTTTCCATACATCTCTAGAGCATTAGCATTGGACTCATCAAATGAGTCCAATCTTCTGCATATTGATGATTTTAACTCTAAAATCCTAGCATTAGATTCACCATATGCTCAAATGTTCAACTATTATTTTATTTACTTAAATTATTATTTCCTAATTTTGAGCTACAATATATTTAAATTGAGAAATAATAATATAAGTATCAAATTAAATTATTAATTAACATATAGTTATTGTAATTCTAAAATATAAAAAAAAATTAAAAATATTATTATTAAAAAAATAATATTATATTATTATTTTGATGAATCTATATTATTATTATAGATAGGAAGGTTTTAAATTTATGAAAAATATATACTTTTCATCAAATTTTGAAGATAAAAATAATGAATCCTCCTAATGCTCTAAAACATCCTTATCCATAAATTTACTGTGGCTAAAAGCTTCACATATATGTCTTTGGCTAATTCAATGCAACTTTTTTTTGAAAAAATTCATCATATTTTACAATATTTAGCTAGGCTTTTGATGAAACCAATGCCTCTTATGTAGTTAATCATAACTCAGTCAATAGTTATAACTATACCCAAACTAGGATATAAAATATAGTTATATTAAAATATTAACTTGTATATTAAAGCATTATAATACTATTATTAGTATTATTTTTATACTTTTGTACTTTGTAATATCAGTATTATTATACATTAGTATAGTTATATAATTAGAAATATATTCAGAGTATTAACCGTTCGAACGGGATATTGACAAGTTCAAACGGATTTTAATACCGTTCGAACGGGTTTTTATTCCGTTCGAACAAGGTGTCACGATACTTATACACCCAGTTCGATTCCCATCAAACAAACCTTGTGCATTCGAACCCAAAACGACATCCGACTCGTCCCAGCTTATCTCCGCCGTTCAACCGCCACTCAACCGTCGAAGAAACACCCCATTTTTCTCTTCTAAGAGGTATGAGCTTCTATTGTTAATTTTTTTGAGATTAATGAGGTTTGTTTAGGAGGGGGGGTTTCGGATTCGAAATCCCCCCATTTTGGTTTGGTTTGTTTGTATCTATGGATTTTAATCGGTAGAAGTGATCTAGATTCACTTCTTCATCATTTATACCGATTTAATCGAGGCATTTTGGTGTAGATTAGAGTTTCGGCCATGGCTGAGTCGACTCAGCCATGGCTGTTTGGGTTTGATCTCGTTCGAACGGGTTCCATTCCATTCGAACGAGATGATGCCAAACAGATTTATTTCTGTTCGAACAAAAAATTACCGTTCGAACGAATATTAGTTGCCTGTTCGAATTGACAGAATCTTCCATTCGAACAACTATACTAGTTCGAATGGAATATTCGTAGTTCGAACGGATTATTTCAATACAGTTCAATCCAAGTGTAATTCTTAAATAATATATTTTAAATATAATATTTATAATTATATTCTTAATTTTCTTGTGGTCCAATAGGTATATTAATGGCATCTACCGGAAGAAAACGTGCAAGAGACCAAGTCAGTGAAAGTAGTACTAGACCAGCTCCTACTCAGGCGTCGAGATCTGTACTCATCGAGCGTCAGATCGTTTTGTCTGACTTCTCTGATCTTTCGTGGGAGGGACGGAGCATACAGTCCATTTTCACTGATCTGGGATGGGTACCGATCTGTCAGCAGCAGGGGACTGCATACCCAGATATGGTCGGTGAGTTTTACCGTGCCTTGGGAGAGGAGAGTGCTGACTCTCTTTTCTACACTCTATCAGTCCGGGGAGTTAAATTTAATTTCTCTTCCTATATTATTGCTGAGTTCCTCGACATCCGGCGTGAGGTCGGCGCATATCCTGGACCGGCTACTTCGGGACCAGCGGCTGCACCATCTGATTCTGACACACATGCCACATCCCCCACACCAGCCCCGCATGTAGAGCCGGATGATAGTGAGGATGGTAGTGAGGATGTGAAACTACCTGATGATGATTTGACAGATGATCAGGTGCGTCATCTAGTGCGAGACCCTTCGGCTCCTCCATATGATGGGAGCAAGGTGATCCGACAGGCTGATTGCATAGCATTTTTTAGAATGCTTAACTTGATTGTCGGCTATAACATCGACCCGAAAAAACACAAGACTGATTTCGGGATCGATCGAGCCAGATTTTTGTTGAGGATAGGGCGGGGGGACCCCATTGATCTGGCCTTATATTTCTTTTACCGCATCCGATCGGAGTCACGCTATGTTAGTGGAGGTAGTCTACCATTTGCACTACTGATATCTAACTTCCTACTTCGATCAGGGGTTACAGTTTCAGCGACTGAGCGGAGGTCGCCACAAATGGGGCCCCTCAACAAGATCACATTCAGCAAGAGCGAGGGGCACTTGCGGAAGGCTGCACCAGGACAGCCTAGTGCCCCGCCCACTGATCCAGCTTCTACTAGTACTATTGCCGCTGTTGAAAGACAGCCTCCTGGGGTTACTTTGGATCAGGTACGAGTTCTATTTGTTGAGTTCGTTGAGCCCATTATGGAGAAGCTTAGAGATCTGGATGGGCGCGTGAAAATGTTACAAGAGGATGTTGATCTGCTCAACACCAAATAGTCTTTTTAGTTATTATTTTACTTTTTTATATTGTATTGAACATTATCAATTGAGATGTAATTAATGTATAATTTTTATTTCTCGTGTTTGCTAATTTATTTATTTTTTTCATTTTACTTGCCGTTCATGATAATATAAAAAATAATATTATCTTTAAAGTTATATTTATATACTTTAACAGAAAATAAATCATTTTTATCGGAAAAACAAAATTAAAAATATATGTACAAATTAATAATGATAAACAAATTAATGAAAAAAAATTTCTTTCGAAGTAATAAATTTAAGTTCATACGGTTATTAAGTTTCCCCAGGAAAACAAATTTAATTTCCCACCAATATTATTACTGTTCGAACAGATCATATACTGTTCGAACATAATTAATTGGTGGTTCGAACACTTTATCCCCCGTTCGAACGGTTTTTCTTTTTGAGACGATTTTTTTCGTCACAAAATATTCCGTTCGAATGGATATTTTTCCGTTCAAATGAAATTTATATCTGAGGCAGTTTTGGAGACGAAATGAAAAATCTGTCTCTAAAAATGACTTTTAGAGACGAAATTTAGTTCGTCCCTAACTAATTTCGTCCCTAAAAATTAAATTTCTTGTAGTGATTGTCATGGACATATAGTTATCCAACCCCTTTGAACCTCTACATCTATAACATAACTATACCCCAATTAAGGCTTATTTCATCGTCCTCTCATAAGAAGAAGAAGAAGATTGAATGATCGATTCAACATTGAGAGCATTAAGCCCCAAAGGACGAATATCGTGGTGTTCTAACATATATAATGGTTCAGTCCGATCTAGAGGTTCCACCAGTCGGTCTCAAGGTGGAAATGGGGTGGACTGAAAGTTTTGGTCTGGTCCAAAAACACCCACTCAGACCAACCGAACTAGACTAATTACACACCTAGCTGAAATGTCCTCTTTTGTAGAAGAACAACTCAAAGCTATAAATGGACATGAGCCTCGGTGGTTTTGGTGGATTGGATGAAAGGTAGGTTGACATGGGTTAGAAAGTAAGATTGCTCAGCCTGATCCAACAACTAACTTGTCATAAGCTTAAGATTGAAACGTAAAGGCCGTAATTGATCAAAGGAAAGAAAAAAACGTCCTTATACACCCCATAGAAAGCAAGAAGTAACCATAAGAATTTATCTAATTATATTTAAAGCTTGAGAAGTACTATGCCCACAAGTCGAGCTTATATATATCTAAAAATCAAATATCCCGCCAAACCAAAAAAGCTTAAATGGTAAAACAATTCAAATTATGAACCTATGCGACAAATCCGGGAAAATTGAAATTGAAGTCACTATTAATACATGAAATGAGAATGTTTCTAATATAGCAAAAAAAAAAAAATGTTAAAAGAAGACTTGATTCCCTAAACCACCTTCTAGACCAAGTTTTTTTTTTTTTTTGATAAACCCTCTAGACCAAGTTTCGTTGCAATTTATCGAGCAAGAATAGTGACCCTAGTCCCTCCAGGACAATAGCACCAGAACTAGAGTCAAAACAAAGAAAAATGATAGGTAAACTGATGGAAACACACAGGAAAATACGAACTGCCCAAAATTTTGCTACTATCATCGACTGTTTGTTCATTAAGGAACAGTTGATGAACAAATTAGAATCAATGTTAGTAGCAAAATTGTGAGTGGTCCTTGTTTTCCTTTGTGTTTCTGCTCATGCCTATAACTTAACACCAAAACAAATTCGTGAAGTCATCCCAACATTTGACAGCTAAAACAAACTTTCTAGACAAATATCCCGAGAAATGGGGTGATCGACAGAGAACTTCCTTTACACGGCCATGAGAAAAAGAACATGGGGAATAGATTATTGAGAATCTACAATGCCAACCCAAGATGGAGAAGTTCGCAGAGGATGGCCAAAATAATAATGTTTCCTGGGGAGACCCAAACCATGATGCTAGTAATGCCCCTGATATCTTAAGTAAAGTATCTAAACTAGAGAAAAATAAAAACTTATAGGACCATATTAAGGGAAGCCTAAAATCAACAAGAAAAAATGGAAGTAGTTCGTCACATTAACCACTTCTTAGGTTTGGACTCTCACGTTTAGGTTCAAGACTCTTCACAAGGAAATCGGTTTTCACCTCGCAGAGCCTTCAACTCCCTCTAAGACAGTTGATCGCCATGAAAGATCTCATCTACTGGAGAATATTGTTTGGCACTTTACTTAGGAGGGGCTTCCAAATCTCCTCTTGATTTGGATTGCATCCTTCTACACTTCTTCCTATTTTAATTCACCCTATTCACGTTAGGTTTTTTTTTTTAAGTGTTAGGAAAATTCGATGTTCAAAATAATGGGTAAAATTTCCTATTTGAGTTGGGTTGATGAGCTTATTAGATGAGATTAACATTTGAGGGGAGTATAGGTGTACGGTTTGATTTGGTTTGTTTTGGATATATTTTGAAATCAAACTAGTCTAAGTCGATTTTGGAATTTTGATAAACAATACGGACCGATTCATCCAAGAAAGCGAAACTTTCAATTTTTTGGTCTAGTTTGGTTCAGTTTATAGGTATAATTCATTTTTGGAATTTTTTGTTGGGCTAGTTGGTTTTCTAATCCAAATGAAATTTATTTTTTACCCCAAATATGACAGAGCCCAAAACTTTATTTTTATTTTCAAAAACACCATGCCTATAACTAATTAACCAAATAAACAAAATCTAAAAATTAAATACATAAACAATTGCAAATGCGACTACCAAAGTACATAAAAAAAAATAGTTACAGAATAACTGATTTCCAACTACTTAGCTTAAAAAAATTACAATTACATATTATCAAACACTTTATTGGCAATCCTGTTCAGTTTAAAAAAAGAACCAATGATTTGTTAATTAATTTAAAATGTTCTCAATTATCTGATTTTTGTTGATATAAAAATGTATTTCTAACTAAAGTTATGATCAGAAATGACTACGAACAATCATACTGAAAGAAAAAGTTATAGCTGGACTTCCATATTACTTCGCCCAAAAGGTACGAGAATCATTAGTAAAATCATACGGTACTATTGATTTTCATAGACTCACATATGGTGATATAATAATTACTATTAATAGAATTGGTTTAACTATGTGTAATGATTTAAGATTAAAAAAGTAAATGGAAAAAGAAAAGAAATTTGCTAAAAAAGAATTAGGTACATTTTGTGAACAGTTTCGTTATACTCCATTATTAGCTCCTTCAAGAAGACATAAAAAGGGAAAAAGAATTTAGAAAAATTATTCTAACAAAAAAAGAAAATATAAAAATTCCTATAAAACAACAAAGATAAACAGATATACAATAAACCAATAAAAAAATCCAAAAAAGACTAATAAAAATAAAAAACAAATTGTTAGTTATAAATGTGAAAAAGTTAGGCATTATAAATCAAATTGTAAGGTCAAACAACAGATTAATGAATTAGATATATCTAAAACATTAAAAAAATTATTAAATAATTTTATAATACATTCAAGTGAAGAAGATGATAGCTTTTCTGAAGAAGAAGAAATCTATCAATTAAAAGAATAAAGCTTTTGGGAACAATCTCCTGAAAGTGAATTTGAAGAAAATGAGGTACAGGTCTGCAATTGTTTAGATAAAAATAATTGTTTTTGTAATAAAACCATTAATGCACTTTCAAACCAAGAAGATATTATATTAGAATTAATAGACAAAATCAAAGATCCACAGGAAAGAAAAGATTATTTAGAAAAATTAAAAGATACTTTTAATAATCAAACTACTTTAGTAACCTCTTCAGCACCTTATAATTTCTTAGAGATAGTAGGAAAATTTAAAATAAAAAAAAATAAAAAATTATATTACAAGACCTAGAATAAGAAATTAATGAGATAAAACAAGAGGTTAGAAATTTAAAAACATCTAATCTTAAACTAGAAGTTTCAAATGAACAATTACTACAAGAAATTATATTATTAAAAATAAACAAAAATGTAGATAATTCTCATAATAGAGAATAAGGAGATTGTTCAACAATAGTTATTAAAGATGAAACAGACAACTTTATTAATATCCTCGATAAAATAAATTTTCAAAATTGGTATACTGAAGTAACGGTCTCTATTAATCAAGAATTTTTAATACAATTGCCCTATTAGACATAGGAGCAGATTTAAATTGTATACAAGAAGAATTAATACCTTCTAAATATTTTGAAAAAACAAGAGAGACATTATCCCAAGCTAATAGAAAAAAAATTAAACATAAATTATAAATTATCTAATGCACATATTTGCAAGAATGGAATTTGTTTAAAAACAACATTTATTTTAGTAAAAAATATTAACACCAAAGTAATATTAGGAAATCCATTTTTTGCATTATTTTACCCTTTCTCTATTACAGAAGAAGGAATTTCAACTAAAATACTTAAACAAAAAATTCAATTTAAATTCTTATTTCATCCTGTATCAAAAAAAATAAACTCCTTAAAAGAAGTTTCATTAACCAAAGAAATTAATTTTTAAAATAGGATTAAAAGAAAAGAAAAATAGATAAGATTCTTAAAACAAGAATTAAAATATAAAAGAATTGAAGAACAATTAATAGATCCGTTACTAACTCAAAAACTTAATAATTTTAAAACTATAATTGAAAATTAAGTATGCTCTAACCTGCCCAATGGTTTCCGAAATAAAAAATAACAAATAGTCGAATTACTTTATGAAAAAGAAATTTCTGAAAAGAATAGTTGTTGGTATTTTTAATAATTATTTTCTTTCCTGTTGGCTTGGAGCCGTTGGTTAATGAGTTTTTTATTTTAGTTGCCGTTGGGTTTGGATATTAAGTCAGCCTATTTAAGTGGCTTCTTTATGTTGAAATCATTGGGATTTAATGGTTGTATACGTTGGCTCTTATTTGCTTTTACCCGGTTACGCTTTGGACTATATCTATATATATAGTTCGTCTTTTGGTACGTAGTAGGAACTTGACTAAAAAAGTGAGATAGAAAAAAATAAAAAGAGTTTAGAGAATATATTTTTTGAGAGTATTTCCAGATAAAAGAAAGGTGTTCTTTTGGTGGAGCTTTGAGCTCAACCACTTGTGCAGAGTTGGTTCGGGCTATACGACGATCAGTTGGGCTGTTGTATCCTGAAGGAGTCAAGTCAAAGAAGAGTTCTGCTGCACCGGTTATTTTGAGAGATTGTACACCGCAGAGGGATTGAATCTCCTTAAAGAGAGCGATATTTCCGTGCCTCAGTCCAAACTGGTTTCGTTTGATTGTTAATTTTATTGTAATTTTATTACATTATTGTATATTTCACTAACAATTTTTAAGGAAAGTTCAGATGGAGCTTACAATCGAAAAGTGCACGGAAAGCGGTGGACGTCTCAATAAGCCATTTCAATTTGTTGAAGGGTGGTGGGCAGATTCTGGGGCTAATAGACATATCTGCTATGATAAAGGTTTGTTTAAATATTATACTCCTTTTAAAGTAGAGAAAAATATTACACTTGGTGATTCTAGTAAAATCATGGTTGTTGGGAGTGGTGAGGTTGAACTAAAATTTACCTCTGGGTGTATTTTGATGCTTAAAGATGTGCTTTATTCACCGTATATGAGAAAAAATTTGATGTCAAGCTTTTTACTCAACAAAGCGGGTTTCAAACAAACTATTGAATCTGATAATTTTCTTACAACAAAAAATGGAGTTTTTGTGGGTAATGGCTATGTTTGTGATGATATGTTTAAATTGAATGTTGAGCATAAAGTATCGAATGTTTCTATTTACATGCTTTCTTCTTTAGATTTTTGGCGTGCACGTTTATGTCATATTAATAGTAGATATGTTGCTATCATGAGTAGTTTAGGATTAATTCCCAAACTGACAAAGGATTTTCAAAAATGTGAAGTTTGTAGTCAAGCAAAAATTACAAAACGGCCTCACAGAAGTGTTGAAAAAAATACCAAATTGTTAGATTTAATTTACACCGATCTTTGTGAATTTGAAGGAATTTTAACTCGTGGAAGAAATAGATATTTTATTACTTTTATTGATGATTTTTCAAAATATACGTACGTTTATTTATTAAAAAATAAAAGTGATGCCTTTGGAAAATTCAAAGAATTCCTCCATGAAGTTGAAAATCAATTTGGTAGGAAGATTAAAAGATTTAGAAGCGATAGAGGCCGAGAGTATGATTCAAATGAGTTTAATATTTTTGTTCAGTCTTTGGGAATTATTCATGAAACTACTGCACCATACTCACCTGCATCTAATGGTGTAGCTGAGAGAAAAAATAGAACGTTGATTGAGTTGACGAATGCTATACTTATTGATTCAGGTGCTCCCTCAAGTTTTTGGGGTGAAGCAGTTTTGACTGTTTGTCATATTTTAAATAGGGTGCCTTACAAAAATTCAAAAACTATACCTTTTGAATTATGGAGAGGGTATAAGCCAAATTTGAGATATTTTAAAGTTTGGGGTTGTTTGGCTTTTGTAAGACTAACAGACCCTAAAAGGCCCAAATTGGGTGTTAGAACTACCACTTGTGTTTTTCTTGGATACGCAAAAAATAGCACAGCCTATAGATTTTTTTATATTGGAAATAAAGTTATTTTTGAATCAGGTGATACAAGT
Organism: Cyclocarya paliurus; assembly: GCA_029856935.1. Lineage (NCBI taxonomy): Eukaryota > Viridiplantae > Streptophyta > Magnoliopsida > Fagales > Juglandaceae > Cyclocarya > Cyclocarya paliurus. The sequence goes on along the minus strand of CM056953.1, from coordinate 24,335,171 downwards.
TTTCATGAAGAAAAATTTCCTTTTAAATCAAAAGATAGTGGGGATCAAGTATCTGAAGCTAGTTCTTCTACTCCTTTAGAAAGTGAAGAAATCTTTGAATTAAGAAGGAGTAAGAGAGCTAGAATTGAAAAAGATTTTGGTCCCGACTATTATATTTACAATATTGAGGAAAATCCAAATAATTTACAAGAAGGTTTAGCGTCACCTGATTTTGTATTTTGGAAAGAGGCTGTGGATGATGAGATGGATTCACTAATTTCAAATAAAACTTGGAAATTAGTTGAATTACCATCGGGTTGCAAATCCATAGGGTGTAAATGGATCCTTAGAAAAAAATTTAGACCAGATGGAACAGTTGAAAAATTCAAGGCAAGGCTAGTTGCAAAAGGTTTTAAACAAAAAGCCGACCTTGATTTTTTCGATACTTTTTCTCCAGTTACAAGAATAACATCCATTAGATTATTGATTGCCATTGCAGCAATTTATAATTTAAGGATTCATCAAATGGATGTTAAAACAGCTTTTCTAAATGGGGACCTAGATGAAGAAATTTATATGGATCAACCCGAAGGTTTTGTAGAGCCTGGCCAAGAAAGCAAAGTGTGTAAGTTGACAAAATCTCTATATGGTTTAAAACAGGCCCCTAAACAATGGCATGAGAAATTTGACTCTTGCATGATTGAAAATGGCTATAAGTCAAATGAAAGTGATAAATGTATTTATCATAAATCTTGAAAAAATCCACATGTTATTATTAGCCTATATATTGATGAGTTATTGATATTTGGTTCTAATTTGCATGTTATAGATGAAACAAAAAGCATGCTTTGTAACCATTTTGCTATGAAAGATCTCGGTGAGGCTAATTTTATTTTGGGTATGAAAATTACCAAAACATTTGATGGTATTTTTCTTGATCAATCGCATTACGTAGAAAAATTATTGAAGAAATATAATTATGTTGGATGCAAGCATGTTGTTACTCCTTTTGATTCTAGTGTTCATTTATTTTCTATTGAAAATGATGATGATGTGATTAATCAAGAGAAATATGCTAGCATGATTGAGAGTTTACGTTATGCGACTGATTGTACTAGACCTGACATTGGTTATGCGATAGGAGTACTTAGTAGATTTACTACCAAGCCTGGAAGAGACCATTGGTGTGCAATGGATCGGATAATGAAATATTTATCCGGTACAAAAAATTATGGCTTGTTTTATAAAAGGTATCCTGCCGTACTTGAAGGTTTTAGTGATGTTGATTGGAATACCTTGTCAGGTGATTCTCTTTCAACTACTGGTTATATTTTCACATTGGGTGGTGGTGCTGTATGTTGGAAATCTAAAAAACAAATGATTATTGCTAACTCAACCATGGAAGCTGAGCTTATAGCTTTAGCTTCAGCAAGTGAGGAAGCAAACTGGTTGAGAGATTTATTACATGAAATTCCCTTATGGGAAAAATCAGTTCCACCTATTTTAATTCATTGTGATAGTACTGCTACTATTGGTAGAGTATAAAACCGTTACTATAATGGTAAATCCAATCCATAAGAAGAAAACACAGTACTGTGAGATCTTATTTGACTGATGGTGTTATTAACGTGGATTTTGTTAAATCTTGTGATAATCTTGCAGATCCACTTACAAAGGCCTTGACAAGAGAAAGGATCTGGAATACATCGAGGGGAATGGGATTAAAACCCTTAAATTCATGAGCCATGTATGAGGATACCCAACCTGGGGACCAGAGATCCTGAGAACCGGGTTCAATGGGAAAAACGAATCATATGATGGTCGTAAGAAATGCACTATTTATTTTATTTCTCATTCCTATGATGTGGGTGCATTTATCCTGTAATGTTGTGGAGGATGAGTCTATGGAGAAACTCTTAATGAAATCTGTAGCTCTTATGAGTAGGGTGTAAGAATTACAGGGACACCCTTGGCAGATTTCACCTATGTGAGTGTGAGAGTGGGGCCGCTCTCTATGAGATTTGGGTTTATTCTCAAATACACTCATGAAACCGGGATGAGCACAAGGCCGTAATGTGCTGGCTAATAAAGCTCATGTCAACACCTGGGTTAATATGTGTGAGTAATAATTCTTTATTTCCCTTAAGCAGTCATAGTTCAAGTCTGAGACTATTATTGACTCTGGAGTAAAGGTTGTTATTTTACTAAGTGAGGGTTCAATGCAGAGCACACCTTCATGATGCATAATAATCCTTCTTTGTCTGGAAGTATCTCTCTTATATATATTTTATTATTATTAAAAATAGGGGGGAAATGTTGGTATTTTTAATAATTATTTTCTTTCCCGTTGGCTTGGAGCCGTTGGTTAATGAGTTTTTTATTTTAGTTGCCGTTGGGTTTGGATATTAAGTCAGCCTATTTAAGTGGCTTCTTTATGTTGAAATCATTGGGATTTAATGGTTGTATACGTTGGCCCTTATTTGCTTTTACCCGGTTACGCTTTGGACTATATCTATATATATAGTTGGTCTTTTGGTACGTAATAGGAACTTGACTAAAAAAGTGAGATAGAAAAAAAAAAAAAAAGTTTAGAGAATATATTTTTTGAGAGTATTTCCAGATAAAAGAAAGGTGTTCTTTTGGTGGAGCTTTGAGCTCAACCACTTGTGCAGAGTTGGTTCGGGCTATACGACGATCAGTTGAGCTGTTGTATCCTGAAGGAGTCAAGTCAAAGAAGAGTTCTGCTGCACCAGTTATTTTGAGAGATTGTACACCGCAGAGGGCTTGAATCTCCTTAAAGAGAGCGATATTTCCATGCCTCAGTCCAAACTGGTTTCGTTTGATTGTTAATTTTATTGTAATTTTATTACATTATTGTATATTTCACTAACAATAGTCCAACTAAGGCTAGACCGATTCAAATGAATAATGAATTATTAGAATTCTGTAAAAAAAATAAATTAATGATTTATTAACAAAAGAATTAATTAGAAAAGGTAAGTCACCATAGAGTTGTGTTGTCTTTAATGTTCAAAAACAGGTAGAATTAGAAAGAGGAGTTCATTGTCTAGTTATCAATTATAAACCTTTAAATAAGGTATTACAATGATTAGATACCCAATTCCTAATAAGAAATATTTATTATCTCGACTATATAATGCTAAGATATTTTCAAAATTTGAAATGAAGAGTGGATTTTGACAGATCCAAATTGCTGAAAAAGACCGTTATAAAACAGCATTCACAATTCCATTTGGACATTATGAATGAAATGTTATGCCCTTTGAATTAAAAAATGCTCCTAATGAATTTTAAAATATTATGAATGAAATATTAACTCCTGTCACTTATTTTTCAATAGTTTATATAGATTATGTATTAATGTTTTTCCACGTCAATTGAACAACATTAGAAACATCAAAATACTTTTGTACAATTATTAAACAAAATAGATTAGTTGTTTCATCACCAAAAATAAAATTATTTCAGGACAAAACTAGATTTCTTGGACATGATATCAAGGAACTATTACACCAATTAGCAGAATAATAGAATTTGCTGATAAATTTTTAGATGAAATAAAAGATAAGTAACAATTACAAAAATTTTTAGGAAACCTCAATTATGTTGCATATTTTTATCAATCTCTCAGACCATTACGTAAACCATTATTTAAAAGGTTAAAAAATAATCCACTTCCATGGATAGAAAAATATACAAATATTATAAAACAAATTAAGGCTCACGTTAAGAAATTATCATGCTTAGGCCTCTCATCTCCTCATGCTCTAAAAATTGTTGAAATAGATGTCTTTGATCTTGGTTATGGAAAAATTATGAAATGATTTGAAACAGATTGTTCAATTTCATTCAAGATGTTTGAATCCTGCCCAAAAGAATTATAATACCATTAAAAAAAAGATTCTAGCTATTATATTATGTATTTCTAAATTTCACAATGATTTATTAAATAAAATTTTTTTACTTAGAATAGATTGTAAATCAGCCAAGGAAATTTTGATTAAAGATGTGAAAAAGCTGGCTGCTAAACAAATATTCGCTAGATGGCAAGCTATATTAAGTATTTTTTATTTTGATATTGAACATATTAAAGAAGAATCTAATTCTCTTCCTGACTTTCTATCCCGAGAATTTTTACAGGAAAAATCATATATTCCTCAAAGTCAAAAGTAAAGTCTAAATCTTCTTATGCACGACCACCATCTCCACCATATCTTTCACCTTATCCTTCTGCAACTCCAAGACTATATACGATATTGGGGTCATTACTACAAAATATTAGACCATCTTACAATCTATTTTCACTTTTAGCTTCTCCAAAATTACCAACATACTCTAAAACTGTTTCCCCATCTTCATCTTCTCTTTCTCAAATTATAAACCCTCCATTACTTTCTCAACCTTCTACATCTCTTATTATCATTAAATCTTACTGGCACTCAGTCTTTCCCATCGAATCTGAAATTCAACACCTGTCTGATTCCCAAAAATTACTTGATGCCTTTCTCCTACCAAATTGGCATTATGTTCCACAAAATATTAAGAAAATTCAACATTTTTATGAATTCATATTAGTAGACACCGACTCAATTATTCTCTCTGAGATCCCTTGTTCTTTTTAAACTCAACATTCTCCACCTGCATCTCCAATTATTGCATTTCATAAAGTCACCATTAAATAAGTTCTCACTTTGGAACAATGAGGAAAAAATTCCTATTTAACAAAAAAATTTCTCATCCTTATGATCCGTTGTATTATGATTATTATGATTACTAGCAAGTATGGACAAAAATATTTCTAAAACAAAATAAAAATTTGCGTTATTCGTGGTTTCTTCATTTTGACAAATTACAAGAAATCAAGACACTCACAAAATGGTTTTCACTATGGTGGGACAATTATGGATCTGAACCTCTTCTCCTTCCTCTCCTCCAGGAAAATCTTCGGGTTTTTACTTCACAAGATGATAGCCCACCAGCATTAAGTCATTGTTCACCACTTTTTCTTTTCTTTTTCAAGACAAAATTAAATTGGATTATAAAATGGAAATATGTTATTAAACATCATCCCTCTCTCAAAACCATTATGTTTTTAGCTCACCAAGTTTCTGTCAAATGGTGGAAAAAATACAATTATGATTATGTCTTAAAAATGTTTTTAAAAATTACCAAAGCTTCAAAAGTTCTAGTCCAATGGAGTAGATTTCAGGCACAATTAGCATAAATTACCAGCAAGAAAGATTTGAAAAAATTAGCCAAAACAATGTCCAAGTTTCAGATAGCGATGATGAAGAAGATGCACAGCATCCAATCAGATTATTTCCATTACAACAACCTGCATTATCATCGCTCTATTAGGCCTCTCCTTCTCAAGAAGCCTCTCATTCTCAGGGTAACTCAGCTGCCTCTCCGTCTCAAGATTACTCACCCTACCATCCAGTACCTCTGATGGATTCTCAAGACCTGTTCGATCTGGAATTAGCAAATTATGACCCTCAAAGGATGTGACTCTAGAAGATTACTACTTTCTCAATTAGTCAGCATGGTAGATGGAAGTTGTTAGAAATATTATCTCTTCAGAAGAATAAAGACAAAGAACTCCGCCTATACTATTCACCCCTCAGATTACTGTCTACACTATTTATGTCAGATTATTGTCGATGTCCAAGATTATTATCCAGAAAAACGACAAATGACTTTCTATATATTGTTCACCTTCAAGTGTTAATAATATTCATGTATTATTAAAAATTACTATTATGTACTGTTCTAGTGTCTATATAAAGGACTCTGTAAAGAAAGAAGAGCAATCAAAAATCTCGCATCTGAAACCTCTTCTTCTCACGTCCAAATCTCTCTCTAGTCTTCCTCACTCTCCAAAACCCATCTTTTGTAAACCAACCTTCATTTCTTTCTTATATCTTCTACTTCCAACTCTTCTGAGAATTAATCTACTTGTAAGTATTATGTCTTTAATGAAATTGATTTTGTATATTTCTTTTATCTAATTTATTTTCTCATGCATATGGTCGGTTATACCGTCTGTTTACTTGCTCTCATGCATATGGTTGGTTCTACCACCTATCATTATTAATAAGCTATTCTTAGTTGCTATTTATTATTTGGGATTTACATATTTGGTGTAAGAGCCATTGGCGATTATATTGTTATTGTTATTGTTTTATTTTGCAATTTTATTGTCTATTTTGATTTTATTGTCTATTTTGAATCATATTTATGGAATATTATTTTGCTCCTAGTGCTGGTTATCAAGATCTGTATGATTTAAAGTGTATGGATTATAATTTAAGACTTGAATTAGAAATATTGATAAATGATATAAAAGATCTTAAGGAAAAACTTTCATTAATGAAACAAGACAAAAAATCAATAATAACTAACTACCTTCTATATCAAAGAAGAAGAGAGTTATTAGAACACTGGGAAAATCATCGCAAATGCTTAATAAACAAAATTAAATTCATAAGATATCATTTAAGTATCCTTGCATTATTAAAAAAAAAAGTAAAAAATATTGATAGAGATTTTTACAAAGATAACCCATAGAAAAAAAAATGAAGTATATTGGGAGACCTGTGTTGGTAAGCCATGAAAATCCATTGGTCAGCCTATTCATGCTGGAAGGCTTTAAGGATGGTCCCGGTGGTGTTCCCTCAAATTCTTAATCTACTTATTTCTCTTTGAATATAGGAAATCTTTGCTATAAAACCTGTTTCAATAAGTTCTTTATTTAAATCTGATGAATCCATTACTAATATTTCTATAGATACTGATAATATCAACCAAAAATATTACAGTATAATAGATATAGAAAGAAATTTACAAGATTTGACAATTCCTAATATTCCAAAAAATCAAATATATAAATATTCTACTTTTTTTTTTTTCTAAATTATCATTTCTTACTAATTATACTATTAAAACAGTAGAAAAAACTATTAGCTTAAATAATGATTATGAATTATTACAATTATTAACAAGAGAGGCTATCAAACATCACAAAGAACAGATATATTCTTTCATACATATTGGATTGGTACAAGTACCTATAAAACCACTCACTAAAAATGGATTAAACACCTTAGTATTACTCTGTCTAAGATATGGAAGACACTATAATTTTTATAATTCATTACTTGGCATGGTAGAATCAAACTTGTTCCAAGGTTCAGTTTATTTTAATTATTATCACAATTATTGCATTTCATTATTCAATACTAATATCTTACATGCTTTAACATTAAATATTAAAACAAGGGGTTATCATATGATGATAGGACCACATCCTTTAACAATAATATATAAGATCCATTATAAATTAATGAAAACAACATTAGAGCTACAAGCTCTTATTACTAGTCCAAAAGGATATACTTTATTATTACAATCTAGTACACAAAATTTCAATGTACAAATTCCTAAACAAATTAATTGGAACCAAATTCTCCCTAATGAATGGCAATTAGAAAATATTACTCCATTACCTAAGATAGAAAATAATTCTAAATACGATATTGAATATATAGATAAAAAAAATAGACGAAACAGTCCAAATAACCTTTCAACCTTTTAAAATATCTTTATCACATTATTCTTCTTCAGCACATTCTAGTTATAATACACCTAGATTTGTTCTTACATTAATTTCTCGAAATAAATCTCAAAATTTTAACAACAGATCCCAAAATCTAAACACACAGATTCGGAGAATTATTTTTAGAAATATTATTGATACACCAGTATATACTGTTAATCATCCAGATAGGGCATCCACCTCTTATAATCCTGAAATTGAACATTTTTCTCCAACATATTCACAAATGATTGGAGATAAGCCCAAATATATATCTTAAGCAAAGAAGAATTTAAAATTAACAAAGAATATCTCAAACAAGATTATATGAAAGAAGAAAACAGTGACAAAAGATTAATATTCTTCTTAACTTTTACAAAAATAAAAAGAGACTATATTCAAGAAAAATATTACAAGTATTTAGAAGGAATATAAATTAATAAACCTTTCTTTATATAAGAAAGCAAAAATAATAAGATTAAGGTCTTGTCTAGATAGTAAGATGAGATTAAATGATGTGTGAATATTAGTGAAATGGTTTGTGAATAGTAAAGAAATTGTATGAATTAATATATGTTATGGGGTTTTAGGAAACGAGAGAGAAAAAGTTTAATAAAAATATTATAAAGTTAAAATAATATTAGAATATTATTTTTTAATATTTTTTTTTTTTAAAAAATTTGAAAAAAATTTAAATTACTTTTTGTGTTTTGTTTGAAAAATTGAGAAAGTTATAATGATTAAATAATGATTAGATGAAAAAGTTAAAAAATTAAAATTAAAAAGTATTTGTGTTTGTGATATTTGGATATTAAGATGAGATGAGAAAATATGAGTTGAGATGAGATATGATAAGTTGGCAGGATTTTGCTATCAAACCATGCCTTAATTTTCATGTTATATTAATTTTATAAGATATGTACTATATAGAGCATAAAAATTTAACACAATTAAATATATATAATATAAAAAATTAAATATATATTTCGGTTCAGTTTGCTCCAATTCCATTTTCAAATCTTGAAACCTGATATTGAAGAGGTTGTAATCGATTTTGGTTTATAAGAATCAGATGATCCGGTTCGATTCGGTTCTGTCGATTTTTCGATTTTGTTTTGCACCCGAGAGACCAACTTCCAACTTTATCTACAATTTTCTTATTTGCTTAGATATATTTAAATATTCGATGAAGACCAAACTATTTGAAAATCTGAAGGAGAAATCTTGCTCCGAAAGCAACCTGTCTTAACAGTCTATTTGCATATTGTTAGGATTGGCTATTCTGAAATTCAACAAGAGTTTATTCAACCCAAGAACTATTCAATGAGCGTGAAATTGAAATCTAAAGTTATCCATTCTAAGTTTGGGACTTCAATTGAGTATACCTAGAAAATAAAATATTGTTTGTGGCCTCTCCAAAATTAAAATTAAAATTAAGTTTAGGAGAAATAATAAACTAATTAATATGGATCCCAAATTTTTTTTGCTATATAATATTAGGCTTCTTAATATGGAATCCAAAGAGAAAATATAAGAAAAATCATTTAAAGTCGATGATCTATATGAAAAATAGTTGAGAGATTTTATCTTCTAGACTTCATTGAGAAAGAAAAAAATTTATTTAAACTCTCAATTATAGCATTATATGTTTAATGTGACATGAAAATATCTAGATTTTGCATGAAATATGATAAATTAGTTTACATACTAGAATAAAAGATGACATTCTAAAAGACTCCTTGATATTTTATATGAAGAAAATAAATTCTAAATATTTCATTACAAAAATAATAATGGATAAATATTATTTATTTCATGAAACATTATTGTCAAAAATTTGAAACATATAGCGCTTTTAGAATTTTATTTATACGTGTATGTAGCAAATTACCGAGATATAATTTTATATTTAATTATGTTTTTATGATTTTTCAATCTCCTTTTAGCATATATAAGAGAAATGAAGTTTGTAATCCTAAAATGTGCAAGCGTCGTCTACTCATTTTGAAAATAGTAAGTAAATTTAGGATCCACATAAAAAAATTATTTTTTAATAGTGGACCCCACTTTTTTTCAATAGTGTGTAGAGTTTACACACCCTAAAACTGTATTTAGCATTACTCTTTATATAAATGTTTCACACAGTAGAAAAGTTGCCCCTCTCAACACAATTGTTGGTTCCGCCACTAAAGATGGTGATCGATCAATGTGATCTACGATGTGCTCAACCACAAAAGTTCTAGAAGAAGGCAAGTTTGAAAATCATCAGAAATCTGGCTACTAATAAGCTGCAAAACTAGTCATTTTGTCTTGTCAAGTATGGATTCTTGCTTCACAAAGGTTTTGTTGAAAGGAGTGGTTGCAAATGTTTTGTCATCAGGCTACTTGTAAGTTTTCTTACAATAGTGGATTGGTTTATTCTAGGTAGGCTACCCCGAAAGGTAATATTTTTTTAAAAGGCTTTCCCTTTGAGAATAAGTTTCTTGTCTCTTATAATTATTTGTTTACTTCAATTTTTCATGCCACATGTGGCTCCTATTAGTAGATTATTAATCTGGAATGGTCCATAATAACATCTACTCTAATTGATTATATTCGGACCTCCATAATTCTTACATATTTGACAGATTGTGTCATACACTTAGTACCACACCCTCTAAGTATTATATTGGGTATAAACGCGTTTTTTCACGTGTAAAAAGTGTTTGTGCCAACCTTAATTGTTCGAAGAATTATCATTGATAATGGAACAATCTTCATGACCCTGAAAGAACCATAAATTGTTTAAGTTCTTTGGTTGCTCTAGCCATCAAGCACCATTGGCAACAAATTATTATTATTTTCAAAAAAAAATGAGGACGGCACCTCCCTTTATTGAATAGAGCCTCACTTATGGTAGAGGAAAATCCAGCTTACAGGACCCACACTAAAACCAAAACCAAAATACTCCTAAAAAATATCAACTATAGCACAAAGACTCCAAGAGAATTTCCACCATTACCACACCAGTATTTCCCTATCGAATAGGTAAGTAGGAAAGATTTAGCTTATTCGTGTGAATTAGCCCTCGGATTTCCTAGGTAGCTGCGTGGTGTTGTGCCATACTCGGTCGTGTCCCTGAGCACCAAATTTCACCAAGTAGTCGGCGGGGGCATTTCATTCCCGGAAGACATGCTGTATTGAGTGGTCCCCTTCTCTAATAAATCTCAAGATTTCCTCCCAGTATTCTTCAAGGTACCACACTCCACACTTATCATTGCTAACCCACCGAACCACCATCAAAGAATCAGATTCAACAACCACTCCTTGGATCCTTTGTGCTTGGCACAGCATCAACCCATGCAAGATGGCTTTTAATTCTGCTGCGTTACTGCTATCGATACCGAGGCTAACACAGAATGCAAAAAGTACATTACCTTGATCATCACGGAGGTGTCCTCTTGCACCCGAGGCACCTGGATTATTCATGCTGCATCCATCCGTGTTTAATTTAAGTCTTCCTTGCTGCGGCTTCTTCCACCTGATAACTTGGACTTGTTTTGGTTTCACAGGGAACGCTGTAATATTCAAGGCCCTCAACGTTTCCAGATCTCCATTTGCAAGCTTTCGAAATTTTGAGGACTCTTTCATTATTCTTGTCAACCAGAATGAAACCACATGCCAGACTTCTTTTATTGTTTCCACATGTCCTTCCATGCGCAATCGACACCTCCTCAACCATAGCTTCCACGTTATAATAGATGAAAGAATTCCCAAACTTACCCGATTTGAGTGGACTTGGAAGCACGCCTAAACCATAGTTTCATGTTTTCTTTCCATGTGATACACTCCTGAAACGGGATACCGAAGTGCTGTGCACATTTTCTCCACAGCTGTTGGGCGAAATCTCCAGCATATAGGACATGGTTGATATCTTTATCGCCTCCTCCAGTACAACAATTGCACATAGACACCACTGTAATCCCAATCCTCCTTAGTCTATCATCCACGCTAAGGCTATTGTTCCATGCTTTCCGTACCATAATCAAAATCTTCTTCGGTAAAAGCTCATGCCAAACCCACGCCGACCATGGGGTCTCCAGAGTCCTCAGTCGCAGGCACTTCCATGCATTTCGATCCGTGAACTACCCATCTATGGCAGTGGTCCATATTAGCAGGTCTTTCTCCTCGTGGGTTTCCCAGTTCTTCAATTATCTCCTCTATTTTTTCCACTCCCACTAATCGCTCCAGGAGATGCACGTCCTACTCATTAACCAATTTACAATCACAAACCTTTAGCCTAGGGAGTTCCGTAAGCTCTAAAGAGTCTACTAAGGGACCTTCTCCAGCCCATGAGTTGGACCAAAATGAAACATTTCACTCACACAATTTCCATTTAGGTTGCTCCAACACATTCGGAACTTGCTTCATCACCATTCTCCAAAACCGTGTACCTTTAGTTTTATCAACAAGAGATAGATGCCTCTCCCTCACAAACTTTCCCCTGAAAAATTGTGCCCATAGAGAATTGTCTTTAAGAATTTCCCATGCAAATTTCATATGTAGAGATTTTTGAACATCCTCAAGGTCCCAGAGGCCTAGTCCACCTTCATTAATAGGCTTGCAAATTTTCTTCCAAGAGCACCATTTCTTTTTAGGAGAGCCATCTGTTTCACCCCAAAAAAATGTACCAAGTATTCTGTTAATTGTGCTTAAAACCGACTTCGGAACTTGTAGCACAAATAGAAGATAAATTGGTAAACTAGACAAAACATGTTTCAGGAGAATAATTTTGCCTCCAGTTGATAGAAGTCTCATTTTCCACCCGCTCACCTCTTCACATATTTTGTTCATAAGTCCTCCAAATGGCTAAAAGTAAGCCTTCCATATACGATATTCACCCCCATGATAAATCTACTGAAAAGAATTACCACAGCTTAACACACACAAGGTGTTTGAGAGAATGTTTCATACTCTATTTCTTTTTCATATTTACAAACAGTAATTCTTTGCCTTTTATTGAACTACACAATCGAGGCAATACTTTACAAGAGCCACTCATATGATTACACTTCATCAAGTTTGTTACACAAGAATATTCCAGACTCGTATTGGCTGATGTTGTCAGCTGCAATGCCAAAAGGTGATGAGGTGGTTAGCTGCAGTGCTGAGGAGTAACATGCTGCAGTGCACAGGAAGGACGCTGCAGTGCACAGGAAGGACGTGCTGTAGAAAGCATTGTCTTGGCGTCGTCGTCCTTACTGCTGAGGTCCTTAATAGCCCCCCTCGATCCAGAGGGCACCACAGAAATGGTGAGACTGGATCGCAGAAGTTGATATCGAGCAGCAGAGAGAGGTTTAGTGAATATATCAGTTATTTGATCTTTACTTGAAACAAAGGCAACTTGTAGTGATTTGGCAGCCACACGATCTCTTACAAAATAGTAATCAAGTTCAACATGCTTTGTGCGAGAGTGTAACACCGGGTTGACAGACATGTAGGTAGCACCAAGGTTGTCACACCACAGAATAGGGGGATTAGAGAGGAAAATGCCAAGTTCACCAAGTAATGATTGTACCCAAATCAATTCACAGGCAGTATTAGCTACTGCCTTGTATTCAGCCTCAGTGGATGAACGTGTAATGGTAGGCTATTTTTTTGAACCCCAAGAAATTAAATGAGAACCAAAATACACACAGAATCCTCCAGTGGACTTTCGATCATCAGGGCACCCGGCCCAGTCAGCATCAGAATAGGCAGACAGCGAAAGAGAAGAAGACACAGAAAAGGTAAGACCAAAGTTAGGAGTATGGCGCAAATATCTCAAAATTCGTTTAACAGCTTGCCAATGGGAGACTCGAGGACAATGCATAAACTGACAAACCTTGTTGACGGCGAATGAGATATCTAGTCGTGTAAAGGCCAGATATTGCAGACTCCCAACCACACTACGATACAACTGTGGGTCTTCAAATGAAGAACCATCAAGGACAGACAGTTTAGTGGATGAAGACATAGGGGTGGTGACAGGTTTGGAGTTGTGCATATTGGTCTTTCGAAGTAAATCCGAGATATACTTTGTTTGAGACATGAACAAGCTGTGTGCAGTCCTAGTTATTTCGACGCCTAAAAAATAATGTAAAGGACCTAAATCTTTAATTGGGAAAGACACTCTCAGACCAGATAGTAAATCAGTAATAAAATTCAAGTTAGATCCTGTGATGATTATATCTTCCACATATACCAACACAAACACAGACTCAGTAGCATTTGAACAAATAAACAGAGAAGAATCAGATTTTGAAGCATGAAAACCAAGAGAAAGGAGCCGATTGCTTAACTTGGCAAACCAGGCTCTAGGTGCCTGTTTGAGACCGTATAGAGACTTACGTAGCTTGCACACATGTTGGGGGTAGTCAGGATTTGCGAATCCGGGAGGTTGGTGCATGTACACAGCCTCCTCCAAGTCACCGTGCAGAAAAGCATTTTGAACATCGAGCTGATGCAATGGCCACCCCGAGGATACTGCAATGGAAATTATCAACCGGATACTAATAGGTTTCACTACGGGGCTGAAGGTTTCGGTGAAATCCAAACCGGCCTGCTGATGGGACCCTTTGGCCACAAGACGCGCCTTGCGACGTTCAAGGGTGCCATCAGCATGGCGTTTGGTTTTAAGCACCCATTTTGAACCAAGGGTATTGTGAGAGGAGGAAGATGGAACCAAGTCCCATGTATGGTTCTGTAATAGAGCCTGAAATTCGGAGGCCATAGCCTCACGCCATACAGCATGCTTTGATGCCTCTGTGAAGGACTGAGGTTCTTCGGGTATGACAGTACGACTGGAAAATTTGAGAGAGGGTTTGTGTTGAGGATGAGGCCACGGGATGGTTCCGTCATTTCGAAGGAGAGGTTTGTGGATGTTGCATTTTGATCTGGTGAGCATGGGATGTGAAGATTCGGGTAGTTCAGGTGTGGATTGGGAAGGGGATGACACACGGGTTGAGGGCAACGGCGCAGAGTGTAACGATGAGGATGACCTAGAAGGAATGTGCAAAGGAGCTGGGTTGGATAGAAAGGGATCATTTTGGGTTGGAGTGGGTTGGGTTTCGGGTAAAATGAGAATGGGTGGAGTCGAGTCATGCGTGTAGGTGGGCCTGATAGCAGAAGGAGAGGTGGTGGGCTGGGCTGAGGTTGTATTTATGGGGGGTAACAGATTAGATGTTGCAAACGGACTGTGTTGGGCTGGGCTTGGTAGGGGGGAAAATCCGAATTTGGAAGTGGGTGAGATAGAAAAGAGTTAGATGAAGCAGATTGTTCTTTTTGCATAGCAAAGGGAAAACTATCTTCTCTAAATTGAACATCACGAGAGACGTAGACGCGACCTGTGGGAGCATGAAGGCAGTTATAGCCTTTGTGATCCGAAGTGTACCCAATGAAAATACATGGGCTAGACCGAAGATCCATTTTATGTCGATTAAAAGGTCTCAAGTTTGGCCAACACAAGCAACCAAAGGTGCGTAAAAATGTGTAATCAGGAGATTTTTTAAAAAGAACGTGAAAGGGAGAGAGTTGTTTTAAGATTGGAGTTGGCATACGGTTGATGAGAAAAACAGCCGTTTGAAAAGCTTCTGCCCAATATGTTTGTGGGACCGATGCGTGGGCTAGAAGAGAAAGCCCAGTTTCAACAATGTGTCGATGACGACGTTCAATGGACCCATTTTAAGGGTGCGAGTATGGGCATGTAATGCGATGATTAATGCCAAGATTTTTGAAAATTCTGTGAAGGGGCCGAAATTCACCTCCCCAGTCCGATTGGATGGAGAAAATTTTAGAAGAGAAGAAATTATTGACGTAGTTTAAAAAAGCTAAGAAAATTGAAGAGACATCTGATTTAGACTGTAAAGGAAATATCCATATATATTTAGAAAAGTCGTCTAGAATAGAAAGATAGAACCTACATCCGTTTGAGGAAGGCACAGGTGCCGGTCCCCAAACGTCCAAAAACAACAACTCAAAACACTTCTTTGACCAAGATAGAGAAGAGGGATGAGGAAAAACATGAGATTTCGCTTGGGGGCAACTATTACATGTAGTCATGGGACTCGTGGATGTTGTTGGGAGCTGGAATTTGTTGATGGTGAGAGAGGTGATCCGTTGTGATGGGTGGCCAAGTCTGTTGTGCCAAGTTTGAGGAGAGGTCCGTTCACCAAGAAGAGTTGTAGGGGACGGATTAGAAGCACGCAGTGAGGAGATGGCCATAGCATCAGAGGGAAGCTCATACAAACCGTTCTGGACGTGGCCCTGAAGAAGAACTTCCCGGGTGCGTAAATCCTTCACAAGAAAAAATTCAGAGTGAAACTCAAAATAGACACAATTATCTACACAGAACTGGCGAACAGAGAGAAGATTTCTGGTTATTGAGGGAACATGAAGCATTTGAGATAAAATAAATGTACGAGAGGAAGAGTGAAATTGACCAGAATCGATACTGTGAATTGGCAAAGTCGACCCATCACTAATGCTCACTTGGTCAGGTCCTTGATAACTACTGGAGTCCAGGTTCATGTTGGAAAATTCTGAAGTAAAGTGGTTGGTAGCAGCGGTGTCAGGGAACCAGTTGTTGGATGCTGGAGCTGAGGGAGAAAGTTGATGGTGCGGTGAGGCTGTATAGTTGGCTGTAAATGAAGGGGGTGGTGATGCCGTATAAGCTTGGTTGAAGCGATTGTGGCATACCAGAGCAGTGTGGCCAGGTTTATGGCACACTTAACATGAGGCACGAGTGTCAGGTCTGGGTGAGAAGAAGGTCGAGCCACCTCTGTGGAACCCTCGACCACGACTTCCTCTGGAAAAAGAATTTCTGCCACGGCCAGGGGTGAAGTTTGGGGGTCGAGTAGCAGTAGCGTGAGCAGCTATCTGAGTACCTGCAAGTAATGTGTTAGTCTGATGAGTCAACCTAGACTTATGATTCAACAAATAACTGAAGACTTGAGTGGTGGAGAGGGTATCGGGCCGAGTAGTTAGAGACGTGACAAGCGACTCATAGTCGGAGCCAAGGCCAGCAAGCAAGTAAATAATGAGTTCAGAGGGAGGAAGTGGATGGCCTGCTGCACCAAGAGATGAGGCAAGAGCAGTGACTTTGTTAAAGTACTCGGTAATGGAAGAGGAGCCCTTTTTAATGGTGGTGAGTTGATATTTAGTTTGCATGATATGTGCTGTGGATTGAGCAGAGAACAAGCTGTGTAAAGTAGACCAGATTTCGGCTGAAGTAGTGCAAGGGAGAACTTGAGCGAGGACAGATTCAGATAGAGATGCATTGATGGTAGACATGATAAGTTGATCCTATAAGAGCCATTTTGAGTAAGCCGGATTGGGATTGCCATTGGTGGTGGGAGGAGGGGCTGGTAGAGAACCATCTACGTAACTGTATAGTTGGTGACCACGAAGAAAGGGAACTATTTGAGCCTTCCAGAGAAGGTAGTTTTCGAGACTAAGTTTTATAGTGATAAAGTGTGAAGAAGAATTGAGAAGAGAGGATGGGGAAGCAAGAGTAACCATGATAGGAAGAGAATGCAGGATCGAAAGGAAAAAAAAAATATTGAAGCGGGACGTTTAGTCCTTGAGGCTCTTTGATACCATGATAAATCTACTGAAAAGAATTACCACAGCTTAACACACACAAGGTGTTTGAGAGAATATTTCATACTCTATTTCTTTTTCATATTTACAAACAGTAATTCTTTGCCTTTTATAGAACTACACAGTCGAGGCAATACTTTACAAGAGCCACTCATATGATTACACTTCATCAAGTTTGTTACACAAGAATATTCCAGACTCGTATTGGCTGATGTTGTCAGCTGCAATGCCAAAAGGTGATGAGGTGGTTAGCTGCAGTGCTGAGGAGTAACGTGCTGCAGTGCACAGGAAGGACGCTGCAGTGCACAGGAAGGACGTGCCGTAGAAAGCATTGTCTTGGCATCGTCGTCCTTACTGCTGAGGTCCTTAATACCCCAGATATTTCATAGGAAGGCAACTTCTCCAAATCTTGTGATGTGCAGAATATTCCTTCTCCTAGTCAACTTGATGTGCTTTGAAAAAACTATTGCCGACTTCTCTTTACGCACTTGTTGACCCGACCATTTCTCATATAGTTCCAGAACTTCAACCAAGGCTTTTTATAGACCTTTTGGCTCCATTAGTAAGGATCACAATATCATCCTCATATAATAAGTGGGAAATTAAAGGCGTACCTCTAGCTTGAGAATAACCTCCAATTGTTCCACTCTCATATTTTTCCTTTAGCAATCTCATGAAGACTTCCTCCATCAAGATAAATAAATTTGGTGAGAGGGGGTTCCCTTGTCGAAGTCCCATTTCTCCCTTAAAGAAACCCTTTCTGGTTCCATTTAGAGGGATGGAATACCATGGCTTCATGATACAATTTTTTATCAGACCACATACCTTCTCATTGAAACCAAAGCAAGCCAAAACATGTAACAAAAAATTTTAGTTTACTTGATTATACGCTTTGGACATATCCACTTTCAACAACACATTTCCACCATTCGTGTTTTTGTGTATGGATTGAGCCATTTCTTGCTTAAGGCTAATATTTTCAAAGATGCTTCTATTGGGAATAAAAGAGCCTTGCTCCTGGGAAATCACCCTCGACAGTAAGTGTGCTAACCGGCCAACAATCTTAGAGCATATTTTGTATATCACCGAACATAAACTTCTTGGTCGAAATTTATCAAATCCCGCAGGTTGCTGTACCTTGGGGATAAGAGCCACGTACGATGCCGTGTATAACCTTAGTAAGTGTTTGCCTTCAATAAATTCCGCAATGGCATCCACTACATCACCATGTACGATGTCCCAGCACGCTCTGAAAAATTCCAGTCCAAATATATCTGGACCCAAGCTACTCTCCACCAGAATGCTAAATAGTGCCTGCCGAACTTCTCCCACTGACGGACTCTTGTTAATGTTTTTATTCTCTTCTTCCGTAATAACTTGATCAATAATGGAACTCAAATCAGATAACACACCCCTGGTCTTGTCACTCAAGAATTCTTGAAAATATTGGACGACACCCTCATGAATTGCTTCAGGTGTATCAAACCAAATAGCATTAGGCTTGATCATTTTGGTGACTTGGTTCTGCTGCTGCTTTCTCTTCAATACCTCATGGAAGAACCTTGTATTATTATTCCCTTCATGTAACCATTTAATTCTAGCCTTTTGCACAAGCAAACTCTCGTCTCTTTTCTACCAAGTAACTAGTTCCATTTTGGAAACCAATAAATCCATCTCCACCTCATACCCATTCTCTAGGTGAGTTTCAAGCAACTCAATCCGCTACTCTAGATCTCGAATTATTACTGCAACACAACCAAAAACTTCCTTGTTCCATGTTTTAAAAACATGCTTCATGCTTTTCATTTTGAATGCCAAATTATCCAAACCACTCCACCGACCTTCCTCAGTTCAACTTTTCTTTACACAAGGAAAGAAGTCCTCATGTTCCACCACATTTGTTGGAATCGAAAAGGAGAAGGTCCATATCATTGGGAATTTCGGTCACACAACACTATCACCGAAGAGTGATCTGATGTGTTACGACCCAAGTATCTCAGCAAGGTTTGAGGAAGCAAATCTAAGAACTTGGTATTTAAAAAACCCCAGTCAAGGTGAGCCCAACTCCTTGCTAATCGTTCCTGCTCGTTACACCAGGAAAGACTATTACCTTGGAAGTTAATATCCAGTAAACCACTTCCATTAATCTAAGAATTGAATTCCTCCATTGCAATCCTCATACGAGGAACTCCCTCCCTTCGTTCATCATTGCTTTTGATTATATTGAAATCCCCTAGGATCATCCATGATATATTAGTCTGCCCATCCTCTTCAAGATCCCTCCAAAGTTGTCTACGTAGCCCATAGTAACATTTGGCATAAACAAATGTGATGAGAAAAACCGTGCTCCCCTCCAACACCTTGAACGTTATGAACTGGTCACTCATGCGCACAATACTCACATTTACATTCATGTTTTCCCACAATATTTAAATCTTCCCAGCCTTCAATTGATTAGAACTGCCATTCTCCAAACATAGATACCTCATCAAATTTCCCATGCTACTCTCATCAACAAAAGTCTCTGCCAGTGCTACTACCTTGGGTTTAAATTTCTTTACAATCTTCTTTAACCTTCCCCTTGAAGTGCCTAGTCCTATGATATTCCAATACAATATGGGCCCTATCATAAATTTAATTTTAGGGGACGGGTGATGACCTGTTTGGTGCTTTTTGAAGAATCCAAGCCACTCTTGCCATTTTTGGTCTTGCAACCACTTTGATCTTCTTCAGACAAGTGATCTTTTTCTTTTCCTATTGTCACATTAACCATGTCCTCTTCCTGGTCAGACAAGGATTGCTGCTCCACCTCTGTATCACCTACATGTATTTCTTGCCCCCATTCATCTGTGGGTATACTCTCAATTAGAACCACATTCTCCATCCAAACTGCATTTTCATTCTCACAGTCCCCACTTTGCAAAGCAAAATCCCCCGCGTCATATTATTTGGAACAGACTTGCTCTTCATTATCCCCATCTACCATGTTTTCCCTATTTATAGGAGAAATCACGCTGTCAGTCCCTTGTATAAAAGTCTCTTTCTCGCCGTCATTCCTCACATGATTTTCCCCCTTTTCATTTTGCATTTCCTTCTCTTTCAAATTTCCTTCTTCTTTCTCCTCCACATTGCCAGTCTCCACTACACCCCAGTCCTCAATATTGTTTTTCCCACTGACTACATTAGGAAGTCTTTTAACTTCACGGTATGTCATTCCATTTTTTTCCTTCCCTGTTTTTCCATTATCTCGACTATTTTTTCATTTTCTACATGTTATCTTGTTATGCCCCTGCAACTTGCAGGTTGAACAAAATGTCGGCAACGTTTCGAACACAACCTCCTATTTAAAACTAGAGCCAGGAGCATCAATTCAGAATGAATCTAATTGCTGTAACGAAGCATCCATCTCTAGACAGACTCATGCTCCGTTCGTTCTTGTTGCACAACGTGTGGAGTTGTCAGACCTAAGGGTGCAAATCGATCATTTTGGTCTGATTCGGTCTGGTCTGACGATGGATTGAACATTTTCGGTCCATCATTTTCTCGGACGGGACTAGACCAAACACCCATAGGGATCGGACTGGAGCGATAGCTATCGATCCAGTCTAGTCTGGTCGATCCGTTCGATCCGGCCTATTTTTTTTTCTTTTTTATTTTTTTAAATCAATTAATAAAAAAATTAATTTAAAATACTAAATTAAAATTAAATAGCTTATTAATGTAGATTATGTAACTAACTCAATAAAAAAATATTTTATATGATCAATGATAATAAATTAGATGAAAATTACATTATTAATTTATATAATTACTATATAATTAACTAATTGATATTATATATTAGTTAATTGATAGAATATTAACAAGTGTTAATAACATATTTAAAATTTTATATTGTTAATAGTGATAGGTTAGATGAAAATTACATAATAAATTGTACAATTATTATATAAATAATATATATAATATATATATATATATATATATATTTTTTCATTCAATCCGGTCCAGGGTGGAAAAACCCTAGACCATGGACCGGACCGAAACTTTTTGGTCCTCTAAAAGATGGACCGAGACCGACCGGTCTTAGTTTCGATCCGAACTGAAATGGTTGGTTCGATAGGTCCATTCAGTCCAGACTGACCTTTTATCTCCCTTAGTCAGACCGGATGAACTTCCCGAGTGATGCCGCCAATATTTTGAGGATAGAATCATGGTAGAAGTTTGGAGGGAGTCCTGGAAGCATTGTTCGCATAAAAATATATATGCAAGTACACAGAATAGTAACAAGTAGTAAAGTATTTTAAAGAAAACAGATATCGAACCCACAGGAAATAATTATGTTAATGAGTATTGAAATTGACTAAATTAATTACTATTTGAAAAACTGAAATTTGAAGAATGGATTATCTAAATTAAACTGAAGAAAATAGTATTAAAATTAAGAGTTTAAAGATAATAAGCATAGACTCAGAGCGTTTGACTTCACATAGCAAATCCAACACAATTTATTCTTCTTTGTCATAGAATTCCAATTATCCCAAGTTGATGATAAAAGTCCCTTAACTATTCAATATTTTCTTTCGAACAATACCAAAAATGTCTCCAACTAATAACTCTATTTCTCTATATGAATTTAACTAATTAGAAACTCATTAAGTTTTTTGGATTTTTTTTTTAAATCACACTGATCATGGTAAAATATCTCTACTTTCGCTCAACTAATGGTGCTTAGCTAGTTAGCTAGAAAATTGCAAACATTAAAAATAAGGAATAAACACTCATGAAAATATTGACAATAAAATAACTTAGTATATAAATTGTGTGTTCAATGCTAGGCTATATCAAAACTCTAGAAAAGAAAATTAGTTCAAAATGAAATTAAAAAGAAAAACAATAAAACTTGTGTTCTTTGTTGGAGTCAGTTGATGAAGCACGCGGCTCTTGCCTCTGCTACCCAGATCTACCTCCTTGAAAGAAATTTCAAATAATAAACTTTAAAATATTGAAACCTAAACTTAAACTCTCTAAAACTCTTTAGACTCTCTATTCATCCCACAAGACAGGATTAAATAGATATCAAAACTCAAATTCAAAAATAAAATAAATGCAATTGCAATCTTGTCTAAAAGTCTAAAAAATAGTTTCGAAAGATAGATGTTAACATAAAAGAAAATTATCCCAAGAATATAGAAATTATCTAAAATGGAAGATTCAGTGATATGTAGTTTGAATTACGAAGTTCAGGAGGATTTGGTGGTCAGCAAATTGATTGCGGAACTCGGAAGGGTCCCACCAAGTAGATGTCATGTGTTGAATATAATTAGTGTGAAGGTCACAAACGAACGGGCGTGGAGGTCACAAATGAACGGGCATGGAGGTCACAAATAAATGGGAGTAGAGGTCACAATGACCACACGGCCCTCTCCTCTCCTATTGAATGGAAAGACTCCCGATCGGGATGAAAGATTCCTCTCGCATTTTCTAGTTGTTGCCCACGATGTCATTTAAGTTGATCTTTAAAGTTAGTCGGTTAGACTAGTCGCCCAATCTAACTGCCCGGAACCTTGCGCCAAGTTTTCGCGCCCAGATCTTCATGCCTAGGTGGTAAAATCTCTCACTAATCGCCTAAGGATAGGTTTGGAAAACACATCTCACACAAAATTCTCATCTCATCTTATCTTATCATTACAAAATTTTCAAATATCTATATAAAATATAATAAACAATTCAATTTTTTCAAATTTCAATACAACTTTTTCAAATTCCAATTTAACTTTTTCAAATCTCAAAACTAAAAAATAATATTTAAAACTTTAAAACAAAACACAAAATTCTCATCTCACTCCCCAAACTTATCCTAACTCTTGTCACCAATCCTGGTTGCGAGTTCTGGTTGCGTCTTCTCCTCTTTTATACCAAAATGCTCTCCTTTCGCATAAAATCTTCTAATTCCTTCAAATCCAAGGAAATAAATAAGCATATATATAAATAAAATAAATTCAATAATATTGAATGAAAAATAAAACTTTTCATAAATAAAAGAGTAATAAAAATCATATAAAAATCACACTTATCAAGCACCACTCAGACAG
>CM056953.1:23027764-23091764 GCA_029856935.1 Cyclocarya paliurus | reverse complement strand
CTGAGTCTTCATCTGGTTTGTGAATTTTGAAGGGTTATGTTGTGGCCCTTAGTATATTCAGGTCCATGCATTTTCTTTATCCAAATTTTTTATACTTAATTTTTTTTTTCTATATGTTTCTGAATTCCTCATGGTTGTTTGTAATTGTATCGTGATTGATCTTTTATGGAGGCATTTTTTTTATGCAACTAAAATATGGGTCCGAAATATTTTTCTACATCTCTCAAGTTTCTAATTGTTAATGAATTCTGAAACTTTCTTTCTAATAATAAATTTTCCCTTTCTGTCACCTTGTATTTTTTTTCTTTATGCAGTTTGCTTTTCGAATGGTCTTTAACAGATTGCTTGGTTTATATATAATGTTAAATACGGCGACTGTTATTATTATTTTATTCTTGTTTCTTTCTATTTCTTTTTTATTCTTTCTTTCCTTGTTTTTGTATGTGTATGTGTGGCTTTAGTAAGGGCTGGCTTTTGTATTGATGTTTTCAAGTGCTCTTTAAAACTCTCAGTCTCTGGCCTTGCTTGCTTGGCCGGGAATATAGTTTCCTTTAAGTTTCTTAAGTTTCCATACTAAAATTCATATTCTTTTGGAGCACAGATTGCTAGATTTACTTATTCTCTTATTGAACTACTAATTTCTACCTATCTATTTCACCCCTCATTTTTTTTTTAAAATTTTTACTAGCTAGGTATTTGGATACTCATCGTATCTCAATGAGTCGAATACATGTCACGCATACTCTTTTTGGTTCTGATTCTCGTAGAATGATTCTAATAGCTCTCTTTAGAGGTTTTCTAGCTCATTATGGTTTCGTATTAAATGCCCTCATTTTTATTTGAAAGCGGGTAGTATAAGCAAGTGTCTGTATTGTGGTCAAATTAGGATTTGTGATCACTGATTATTATTCCCTTAACAATTATTTTCTTTTTCTTTCTTTCTTTTTTTTTTTTAAAAAATCCTAGAATTAGGCACAACATTTCTTTCATCCATTTTTAACATGTTTATCTATTTAATATCAAAGTTATCTACTTGATTGATTAGTGGAAGTTGGAACTCACAACATACATAAAAACTCATAATTACTTAAATTTTTCTAGAATTAGTGTAATGTGGGAAGAGGAAGATGGAATGGCACCCAGGCCTTCGACTTGGACTTCACAGTCTTTAATGACGTCTCAATGTACATTTGGAGAAGAAAACGATTACCATGTGAGTAGGCAGGTTAATGTTTCTTATTTTTTAACGAGGAATTGGTTGACGTGCTCATTAATCTAAATAGTTGCATTATTGCAGCATAATTTTGATGTAAATATGCCCTACTCTCTGTTGACGAGTAATTCGAAGGACTCTAGGCAAGAATTTTATTAATTTTTAGAATTTGAAGAAAATATTAGAAGTACATTTTCTGATACTGCTAATGGTATTAAACTTTTTTTTGCTTTCACTTTTAATGACGCTAATATTGAAAGTGAAAGCTAATACATCCCTATGTTTCCATATTTAGAAATGTTATTCGACATAGATGAAGATTTAAAGGGTATCACTGTTATCCCGAATGATGAGATTCGGGTTGAAACACCAAGATCCGGTATAGAATTTGAGAGTGAGAATGAACTTACAGCCTACTATAAGCAATATGCCAAGTAAGAGGGATTTGGTGTAAGGACACAGAGGACTAAGAGAGATGATTATGGGAGGCCTGTGTATGTGACTATTGGTTGTGCTCGTGGCAGAAAATACCAATCTAAGAACATTAATCCATCCAAGCCACGTGCAACAACTAAAATAGATTGTAAAGCGAAAGTAAATGCAGCATTGAACAAGAATGATAAATAGGTTATCACCACTGTTGATAATGCGCACAACCACATTATTGTCAGTCCCAAGAAGGCAAGACTCTTGCGTTCTCACAAGCATCTAGATGAGTACAGTCAAATGATCCTGGACCTCAATGATAGAGCTGGTCGAATGAATAAGAATTACTTTTCTCGTCGTTGATGCGGGGGGTTTTGAGAATCTAGATTTTCAAGAGAGAGATTGTTGGAATTTCATTGACAAGGCTAGACATTTAAGATTGGGTAAAGGAGGTAGTGAAGCCCTTAATGAGTATTTCCAAATAATGAGAGATCAAAATGAAGGCTTCATTTCTTCCATGGACGTCAATGATGAGGGAAGGTTACGTAATATGTTTTGAGCTGATGCACGGAGTCGAGCAGCCTATGAGTATTTCGAAGATGTTGTAATATTTGATACAACATACTTAGCAAACCAATACAGGATGCATTTCATTTCATTTGTTGGTGTTAATGATTATGGGCAGTCCATACTACTAGGGGTGGGGTTGCTGTCAACCGAGAACACGCATTCGTTTGTTTGGTTGTTTCGTATGTGGTTGGCTTGTATGAATGGTCGAGTGCCCAAAGCCATCATAATCGACTAAGACTGGGCAATGAAGAACGCAATTTTGATTATGTTTCTGGAAATCTGTCATAGATATTGTCTATGGCATATAATGCGCAAACTTCCAGAGAAGTTAGGATCTCACTCCCATTAAAGCATAGGGTTGAAAACCTCCATTTTGGTTGTATTGTATGATTCACATACCTGTAGGGAATTTGAGAAGAGGTGGGGTCAAATGCTTGATATGTATGATCTGAGTGCAATAATTGGCTCCAATCCTTATACGAGGAAAGTAATTTTTAGGTTCCGATTTACTTGAAAGATATATTTTTGACTAGTATGAGTATAACACAATGCTCAAAAAGTATGAATGCTTTTTTCGACTGGTATGTCCATTCCGATATGACTTTGAAGGAATTCGTAAACCAATTTGCTCTAAGAAAGAAGGTAGAGGTAGAAGCAATGGTTGATTTCAACTCCAGCAACCAAATCATCCCCTGCGTTTTCCTTTTCAACTTTGGGAAGTAGTTTTGAAAGGTTTACACAAATGCAAAGTTTAAGGAGTTCCAAAAAGAGTTGTTTGGCCTAATGTGTTGTAATTGCACATTGGTGACCAAGCAGGGGTGCATTTCAACTTTCGATATCTTGGATGAAATATCTATTGATGACTACACCAAAACAGTGCACTACACAGTTTACTATAACGATGAGGAGTGCGAGATGAAATGCATGTGTGCATTGTTTGAGATGAGGGAAATTTTATGTGAGCATGTACTTAGAGTTTTTCAGTTGAAGAAGATTAATGTACTGCCAGATAGATATGTCTTGGATCGCTGGAGGAAGGATGATAAGGGGAGATATACATTGATCAAAAGTAGTTATGATGACTTGCGGGCTAGTGGAGATGCACGGAGGTATGAGATGGTGGTTAAAAGATGCGCGAAATTAGCAACTAAAATATCTCCAAGTGATGAGCATATCAATGCATTCTTGCGCATTATCGATGACTTTGATGCAAAATGTTTTGATGTAACATGTGGGTTGAGATTCGAATCAACACAGGTTGGACCGAATGTCATCGCAGATAAGGGTAAAAAGTGATGTAGGGGGGTCTGAGACAGATGATGCTGAGCTGTCAAATAGCACCTTGATGGCGCTGAGATACCATGAGTTGGCAGATCAGCGCAAAGGCAGGAATTGATTGTGATATGTTCCTCATTGGGGCCGTTTTGAGTGTGTTTCAGTCTTTTGGCCATAGCTTTGCCTACGGGTGTCGGAATCGCACATAAGATCCCAATTCGGAAAGCTCCTTTCGACGCGCACGCTGTCCACATCGAGCATGGCTCCATGTGCCTTTTTTTCGACCTCAAATTCTGCTATTTTCCCCTCCAAATCACTAGTTTTAGTTATTTTTTACTATTTATGGTAATTTTTCGCTTGTCAATTAGGAAGTCGTTTTAAATCCGATTTGGGCCGAATTTTTTGCAGATTGCTTATTTTATTTTGAATTTCAATTTAGAGTGACTTCTGAGATTTTTCTATTTTTGGCAAAATTCGGATAAACACGATTTTTGGCTATAACAGTCCGGCTTGTGGACTGATTTCGATGATTTGGTTGGATTTTTTAATATTCCGTTAAACCCTAGAGACTTTTCTCTCTGGTTTTGGGCGAATTTTCTCCTGTGAATCATATGTTGGAACTAACCTACAGGATAATCGCTATCCTGTCCGGTGTCAAAAAGATATTAAGCCCCCACATGGTATGAGGAAAAGGGAGACCCCCAAGTAAGAGAAAGGTTTCACCTGTCGAGAAGATGGCAAGAAAGAGAAAGGTAGTAAAATTTTCAATTTTCATATTTTTGTAATATTCTTTTTTTAATCTATGTCTATTTTTTATTTTTTTATTTAAGCTTGCAGGAAAATATTGGATGATGAAACACAATTAGTTAGCACCCTGGGATCTCAACACCACCAATTTAATGATGGGGTTGGTGTTGGGACACAAAATAACATTGTCACACAGTCGATGCCATCAAGAAATCAGGAGATCTTCAACTATTGGATAAATGTATCTTTGAATATATTTGTCTTTGAATATATTTTGTTCGATTAAAGATTTGTTGCATAATTTTAAAGTTGTTTACATTATAGTTGTTTTCTTTCAGATGTGTCGCCATAATTGAGTTGTTGTGTCTATTGGTAATGGTCTGGTATAGTTTGTTAGTCATGTGTTTCATTTTTGTTCCTCTTGGTTATGGGTTGTGTGTACTTTGGAAATATGATAACTGTTTCTTTTTTGTTCCTCTTGGAGAGGGTTGGGTGTAGTTTGTTCATATGCAAAGTGTGAGATTTTTGTTCCTCTTGGAGAGGATTGGGTGTAGTTTGTGAATATACAATTTTTTTTTTTGCTAGAGAGGGTAACAAATTTTTTGTCTGTTGGAGAGGGTAACAAATTTTTTGTCTGTTGGAGAAAGTAGCATGTAGTTTGTCAATATGCTTCCAGTTTAATTCTTGGTGTAGTTTTGGTGTACTTTGTCAATATGCCAAAGGTAAGGTTTTTTTGTGGAAATGCAACAGTTTAATTTTTGTACCTCTTGGAGAGATGGGGTGTTTTGGTACCATAAGCCGAGTAATCTAAATGTAGAGGGTTTTTGTAGCATGATTGTGTACGTTGGTTAACTGTGTCTTTGAGATGATGGGCAACATGCACAGGTTTGGTTTCTTTCCATTCTCATTTCAAGTAAAATAGGTTTGGTTTCTTAAGAGTATGTGACTTTTCAGAGATTCTAACACTTTATTTGGAATGTGTACTTCCTCTCATTATCTTTCTCAAGTAATGGCCATATGTGAAGATTTGATACTCGTTTATCTTCCTTACCCCCCTATGAGATAGTAATGCATTATTGATTTCTCACTTTTTCCTCCCCAAAGATTAATGCTATTACTTGAAAGTTGCATGTTTTATTTGACTTAGTGATGTACATTTTATGAGTGATTCTAGGGAAGTTGTAAATTGACTAGTCCTTTTGGAGTTCTAGTGCAACCATGATTGGTGCCTTTATTATGTCATTACATGTTTATTGGGTTGATTGATTTCAGTCAGTTTCTTTTCGAATGTTGTGGAATGTTGGTACTCTATAGTCATTTATAAAACATAGAGTGGCATTCTATAGTCATAAACAACAGAGTTGGTATTTTATATTAATTCAATATTTGACTTTTGTTTTTTTTTTTTTTGTATATATAGTAAAGATTGGAATTTTTTTTTCCAAATTCCAGGTTGATCTTTTGGGTGATGAAGTTGATGCTCTTTCAAGTCTTCTAGAAAAAATATACATTGGACTTGATCATTATTCACCAATTTTGCAGAATTATCCTGGAGTTAGATAGTTCTCTTCCTATGATTACATTACCTTTATGTTTTTGGCAATTGCAAGCATATACAAGAAATCCTGTAACAGCTTCAAACCATTGGTTGACAAGTTTCTTATATTAATATATAATTATATTTTATAGCAACTAGAATAGTTTAGCGGTCGCATATTTTATAAGCAATATGCAAACCAATATTGATTTAGTGGTCGCATCTCAGAACAAATTTTCTATAGTTTTATTGCCTCGATTTTCTTTTTTGATTTTGCTTAGTAAGGATGCATCTTAATTATCTATTTTTATGTTTTGCTAAACAGATTATGGTGCCCCTAGCCCTCACTTGGGATTGGACGGCGGCTAAAACGCCAGGACATGTAACACAAGGCTACATACCCCTCGAACATGACAGAAAATATACTATGCACCTAAGTACACTAGTAGTATGCAATATCGTGGTAGTTCTAAGCAACGTAAACAGCAATTGCAAAGTACAGAGTTCCAAACTAATAAAAATATTAACACTTTGTCCATGACCATAACATTATAGCATAAGATAAAATATCCCAAAATATCAAGTAATAAAGTTCTGTCTCCCAAAATAAGGGACCTTCTAAAAAATATTGTTTCTTAAAAGCTGAGGCCTAAAAACCATAAGTTCTTTTCACCAACATACTAAGTTTCTTTTTCCTTCATTGTTAAAGTCCGATCAGGAGCTAGGCACCAAAAGACTCCATGAGACTTCTGTCGTCCGGGCGGTGAAGACTCTAATTCCTTAACTACCTCCTTTGGGTCAGGTGAAGGCTTTGAGGATTGCCTAAGATAAATGGACATCTGGTCTATAAGCCTATCGAACTTCAAAAATTCGGAACAAGCCTGTAGAGAATACTTGTCCCCCGTTGTGGAACCATATATATTCATGATTATTGAGAATCTGGAGTACCTGTAATAATTTTTACCATTCTGATTTGGGGAATGGTAGTGAAAATTACTACAATAAGATTTCGAGAAATCTCAGCAAGTAATCACACAACATACAATAGTTAAAGCAAGCATACAAGAGGTGCATCATGAAATGCGTGCATGGACATGTACTTGACTTAAACAGAAACTTGGCATATGCATTTGACCATTTTCTAAAGACTTGCACAAAGACTTTGACATTTCCTGAAAAACTTCTTAAACATTCTTTTCAAGTTGATTCTTAATCAAAACTTTTCTTATCAGAGACATATCACAAGATTTGCATCGAGTGATCCTTAACACATGAGTTCTTGTTTTTATTCATGGGGTGGACACAACACAACTCCCCTCCTTGCACTGCGTGTTCCAGCTAGTTGCCTCACTATTAACAATCTGTAGGCGAGAATCACAGGTGAGACTCTATCACCATCCCTACAGTTCGAGATACACAAAGAATCATAATAACTCGACTTTACTTCATCGAATTACATGCCTTATGCACCCACTATCATTAGGTGCTTCCTCGCTCCGACATTCTTTAAAAAGAATGAATTTGAGGCTCGTTGACTATTCTTCGTCGAATTAGGAGTTACCACTCTATTCTTAAGCATTGAAGAGTGGACAGAGGAGTTCCACTAGGACAATCCCACGTCCTAGTACTTGGGGTTGTAATAAAACATTTGGACTATTTTCTTTAAAAAGAAACCTTTTTCTTCGAAAACGTTTTTTCCCAAATGCATGAGACATGGAACTTAAGATATATATACTTATACTTGACATGTGACATATGAAATGCCATACATGAAATAACCAATCATAACATGATCAATTCATAGTATGATTAGATGAAACACATGAAATATCCAAAAACATTCATGAAACTATGGGAACATGCTTAGGCCGAAACACTTAGGGGTAAAAATCATGAGATTCATCACTTAAATATGTTCTAATCTGTAAGCATATAACATAGAAATCAAAGTTTAGCAAAACAAAGCATGAAATCATAGCATTTGGCTAAGATCCAAATCATCCAAGACATGGTATGGCCAAAACATCATGATTCATAATCCATAATTCTTAAACAAATGAAAACCAAAACATGTGAGAGTATTTCATGGCATTTTCATCACAAATCTCAAGCATATAATTCCTTCCACAGATTCATACGAGATCATATTAACATATTCAAACAAACAATCAAGAAATATCAAACAAAGCAAACATGGCAATGAAAAGATTTACGCAATCATATACAAGTATTAACCAAGAGTAGGTTAAGTGTATACTTATAAAAACCCGCATAAAGAAATACTAGCAAGCTATAAATCCGAACATTCTATATTAGAAAAAGTAACTAGAAACCTTATTTTGTGTTCTTGAGTGTGTGTGTGGATTTCTTGGGCAATACTTATTCATATCCATTCGGCTTCTAGGGTTTTTGGGTTAGAACTCTTCATTTTGTTTATAAGGTAAAACAAAATCCTAAGATAAGCAAAGATACATGTGGTAGCAGAAAAACATGAAGGATGAACTCTTCTCTCTACTTGGCTTCGAAGGTTTACTAAGAACTTTAAGTCATTTCCAAGAAATCATTAGAAAGTGTGGGTGTTCTATCATTCTCATAGTCCAAATGAGATTTGAATCTCATTTTCGAGTTGAGCAAGTGATGTGTGTGTGAAACTTAGAAGGAAAAACCGTTTCTTACCTTGACTAGATTTAATGTGTTGAAATCTCCCATTGTAAATAAGAAATTTTCTTGTTTGGTTGGAAAGAAAGTACAAGAAAGTGTGGTAATCTTTAAGAGAATATGAGAGAGTTGTGTGGAGAGAGTGAGAGCATGAAGAATCCGAAATTGGAAAAAAGAAAAGCCCTTGGGCGTGTGGTCTTCCTCTCCTTACATAGAAGACTCCTCATTCCCTCATTGGTGGTTAAAATCCATTGCATGCAAGACAAGTGACATAGATTTTCTTCCTCCTTTCACTTTAGCCGAAAATAACTCTTGGTATTCTCCATGTAGATTGCATTGGGAAGGGACATCTTGGGGTGGCGTGTAGGGTTCCCTTCCCTTGGCCGAATTCCTCTTCCCTTCCTCTTATGCCCTTCCTTTCTTCAACAAATTAGTGTTTCTTTTATGGGTAACATGGTAAAATATCATTTGACTCTTCCTTTTCCCAAACAAGTAACATTTTGCATGGATGATAAGTGACATTTGACATGTGCCTTGGCCTTGGCCGAATTTCTCCTTCTTCTTTTCCCAAGTTGATGCTTCATCTTCCTAGTGCTCATTCCCAAGATGACTTTTCATGTTCCTTTGGTCCAAAATAGCCTAGATGATAAGTAGCAAATGAACAAAGTACTTGGGAGTGTGCTAGCCGAATTCTTAAGGGTATTCTTGTCCTTCAACACAAATGTCTCTTCACACATCCTTCTAGAAGGTTCGTGCATGCTTGACACTTGGCAAAAACTAACTCAATTTCGAAAACACATATGCCTCCCTTCAGTTTCCCATGCAAAACTCCTAGAAAAACTCCATTTCACTTCCCTAAGCTTCCATTCCCAAGATATCTTTCTTGGAACTCAAAATGGGCAAGACAAAGGGTCTAAACATGTGGGAAATTGGGTCTAGTTGAAAATCTCCTAGTCTTTCTAGGTTCTTTTTATCCCTTGATTTATCTAGAAGGTTTCTAATATAGTGAC
Source organism: Cyclocarya paliurus (assembly GCA_029856935.1). Classification (NCBI taxonomy): domain Eukaryota; kingdom Viridiplantae; phylum Streptophyta; class Magnoliopsida; order Fagales; family Juglandaceae; genus Cyclocarya; species Cyclocarya paliurus. Next base: position 23,082,328 of record CM056953.1, on the reverse strand, counting down.
AAATGGCAATTTTTCTAAGATAGACGTGTACGCCAATCCTTGGCATTTTCGTAAACTTTTCTTTCCCCCTTGACTTATTATCAGGTCTAGATTCACAATGTATCTCTTACATGCCACATGGCACTTGTGACTAAAGTTTGGGTTATGGGCCTAAAGGCAATGGGTCTAGGTTTCTAAACAAGGCCAAATTTCACAAAACTTTCTAGGGTTAGTTCTCTTTTGGGCTCAAGTTATCATTTCAAAAATTTAAAGCTTTCTAAAATAGCTAGAGCTCCAAAAAAAGTCACGACTACTAAGAATAAAATCTACGGGCCATGCTTACGCAAATCTTGGGTCATCACACAAATGCAAGGCCGCATTTTTCATTTTAATCCTTGCTGCTATTGTGGGTGTAGATATTGTAGGATTTTGTTGGGAGTCATTGGCAAACATCAATTACCTCTTGTAATAGTGTCATTAAAGTGTATATTTACAACATTGTCATTAAAGTGTATATTTCTTAAAGTGACTATTTTTGCTTGTATATATAATATAGTGTTATTTTCTGAAGTAGATTTGAGAGTGTTGTTACAAACTTACAACGTATATTTCACTTCAAATAATTATTTGACAAGAATTTGTCAAGCCAAGAGTAGTCCTCTAGAACATTAGTTATATGTTCATTCTTCATTTCTCATCCTTGGAAAACAGAAAGTAATTAATAAAAGTGAAAATAAACTCAGCATCAAGCATAAGCATAATTACAGTGTTAGTTTGGGCTGATAATATAACTGCTGTTAGTAAGGACATTCAAAATTGCAAATTGAATAGCTTGATGGTTGACAAAATAGTGGACGTGTTATCCAAACTACATAACTACACAAGACATGGCTAAGTTTAGGGAAAGTCAATTGAAGGGCATAGGCTCTTCCCATTACACAGGTTGTTAACTCAAAATACAATTTACATAGGTTGGAACATTTTTAAATACAACCTGTTTACATTCAGAACTCATCTAACCCATACAATGTGCTTTTTTACATGGAATTTATCCAAACCATGCAAATACTATTACAAAGGTCACAACCCAGTACAAACAAAATAATTTTTGCTTTTCATTTTTCAGATTCTTTGCTTTCTCTCTCACTTCATCTTCCCTTTTCCGAATGTCATACTCGCATTGTAATACATCATCCCACCTCTTCCAAGCCTTATTCTCTCTTAAGAAAAAGTTCTCCTCTAGCAACTAAAGTATATCCGCCCATACTAAGAATTCACACCTCGCATCTCCCTGCACATAGTGTGAACGTCCAATTAACATGATAAAGTACACCCCACAAGAGGCAAATTGATATGCAAATATAACAAATATAAAGTCATTTTACCGTATTATACTTTGGGTAGGAAAAAAAAATCTCATTCTAGGATTTTTCTTAGTGTGGGACATCTTTAACGGTGTTTTCAAACCTCACCAACAAATTGGTGATTCCATTACAAAATTATTACTAAAAGATGATGATTGGGATAATTCCATTCGTGATACTGAACAACCATAAAATGTGTGTATAGAAACAAAATCAGAAACATCAAATTCAACATGTATTTCACCACACACATACACACACGTTTTATTCATAAGGAAACTCAGGCCCAAAAGTTGGTAGCATTGCAATAGCAAATCATAATTCAAGTCTAGAAAAGTTATAGTCAAAGAGCCAGCTCTTTGTACCTTAGTTTAATTAAGTACTTAAACTATTTTGTTTGTTAATGTTACTAAACTTATTAAAATTTTTAGTCATACAAAAAAACTATATTGATGGGGGAAGAAGATTTTGTACTCATTTTCTTAAAAAACTAGTTGAATACTTTAAGAGGCATATCTGATGGATTTTTGCATTTCAAGCTGTCATTTTTTGTTATTCGTCACTGAATTCAAATGTTAATAAGTTTAGAGGCATAAAAAATGAAGAATAGTAAGTATAGCAGCCGAGAATTGTGCAATAGTTGGTATGCAAAAAGTAGATTACAAACAAGAGTAGTTCAAGAAGTTGACAAAAAAGAAAGAAAGGTTCCTTCAACAGACCTATAATGGTTGGCTAATGTTTACTGTTGATGTGCAAAGTGTAATTATTTTCGTGGATTGAAAGTGGAATATATTATTTTAATAGTTTTACAATGTAAAGTAAACTATTCCCTTTAGTTTTTTATGCAACAAAATTGATACTATTCCCTTTAATTGGAGGTTCCTGTTTACAAAGACCTAACAGCCCATGCAGTTCCCTATTAGTGGTTATATAAAGTTGTATATTTCTTGAAAGAACCCCCACATTGACCAAAGTTGGCTTACAATATTACACATCCTTAGCTGGCATAGGAGATCAAGGATAGACTCTTATGCCGTACATGAAAATAATTTAATTAAAAATCACAAAATAAGGACCTAGGTTAAGCATCCTAGTTAACAAGTTATGGAAAAATGTTGTGGAATTGTAATAACAACTCAATTATACGTAACTCAAGGTTCAAAAAATCATAATCAGGTTTGAAGTTAGTGAATAACCAATTCAATGAGTCAAGTGAATTCAAAGAATTGAATCGAGCGATTCATGAAAATTCTAAATCAGTTATTTTAGTTAGTATCAATAAGCATATAAAAAAACATACATATCATATATAAAAAGAGAACTGTGCATACTCTAGCGCAATGGGCAGTATCCAATCACTATTATGGAAGCATACCCCTCTCTACAATTCCTCCCCACATCTTACATTGTCATAGTGGCAAAGACCCCCTGACTTGTAATATGAAAAGACAACTGTGTATCTATTTTCAGTTTAATGCATCCTACTTGCTGAGAAAAAAAAAAGATATCATATATAAAAGAGTTTAAAGTGTGAGCTCATTAACTAGATTCAATAAAAATATGATATAGATCTAAATAGTTTTAATAAATATGTAATTTATGCATTTTACTTCAATTGTCTACATTTTCTTGCCTCAAATATTCACACGACATAGGAAGAAGATAAAATTCCATTAAGATATAAATATATCAAAATGATTACCTTTGGTGCACAACCACAAATTGAATATAAAAAACTTATTCATGAACTCTTAATTCATTATGTCCAACTAATGAAAAATATGTTTTATCTTTAATTTTTGCTAGCATCTTCATGGAATACAATGGTTTCCAAAGATAACAAACGTTTAGTTTTATGATATTTTTGTACAAGAAATAAAAAATTCCATGGTGGATGAAAAATGACAAAAAATATTAGGTAGGGGAATCCAATCCCACTCAACTCACATATGTAAAAGGCAAGTGATCAAATTTCCATCTCTTGCTCGTCTGGCTCCACAAATTTGGCCAATACATCATCACCCAAGATACTAGACACCTCGCTGCTCAACTACCCATCGTTCTTCACCTTACTCTTCTTATTTTTGTACAAAAGTGCCATGAATCTACCCATTTTCTTCTTGAAATTAGAGCACACAACAGTAGCCACTCAAGTTTCATTCGGATCTCATGTATACTATATGTATGCTGAATGGTAAAAATCTAGATCATGTTCTAACAAACTGATCATGATGTCTTCCCAAACTCAAATGTGGTGGCTGCTTAATTTTGATTGTTAAAACAATTGAAAACTAACAAATAGTCGTTGGTATTTCAATCACCAAATAAACTATATATACTCAATCAATAGCATAAATTAAGATCATACTATATTTCAAAGCAAAAAAATTAGCAGAAGTGTTAGTACACAAACCCAAGCTAACTGAAAAGCCATAAAGAAAACTTCCTTTAGAATCACATATATATTAATACTCCACCACACCTAGCACATTATATGTAATCCAAAGCACATAACTAGCTCTAAGGATCTTATCATCAAACATGAAGCCTTAGAAATATGGCCATAACCCAAGATATTGAATCGCTCTAAATGAACCTCAAGTTCCAATTCGTCTTAAATTTCAGATGAAATTCGAGTTCTCTAATTTACTCTTTAGTGTTCCAAAGTACCAAAACAAATGAATTTTTTCTTGCACATGAGAAATAATTCTAACGGACAAGATCCGAAATCCATCTGTTAGAAGATACAACTCAAGCCACTAGTCGTATTGCAAAGGAAGAAACTACAAGTCGTTAATTGTTATTTTATTTGTTGTATTTTATTTTTTGCTCTTTCTACATTTTCCCAACTAACAGTAGGACAACTGGGTGATTTCTGTTAGTTAGTTATTTGATTATTTTCTATACAAATACCACGTTTTTTGCTAGAAACCAAGACACTGAAATCAATACATAAAAGGAAATTTTTCCACTCCATCGACTCTGCTCTCTCCTTTTTTTTTCTGTTTTACTTTCTTACATGGTATCACAGAGCTATTGAGAGCTCATATTCATGGAGGACCTTAACATGCCTACCCCCACCAACTTCCCCCCATCACACAAACATAAACACAAACACCCTGTCCCCATTCTTAAACCTCAGCGACCCAGCCAACCCCTTCCGTCTAGACCATGGTGACAACCCAGCCATCACCCTTGTTTCAAACCCTCTTACCACAGATAACTATAAGACTTGGTCTCGTGCCATGCGCAGGGCTCTCCATGCAAAAAACAAACTTGGGTTCATCATCGGTTCTTTTTTGAAACCAACTAACCCATCCAACCCGTTACTTGAATCATGGGAGCGTTGCAATGACATGCTCGTCTCCTGGATTCAGAATTCAATCAGCCCCTCTATCAAGTCCAGTGTCGCATTTGTGGACGATGCCAAAGAAATATGGCTCGATCTTTAAGCTTGGTTCTCCCAACAAAATGGTCCAAGGATATTCCAACTCAAGAAAGCACTTGCAGGTCTCCTCCAGGACCATGACTAGGTGAGTGTGTATTATGGGAAGTTAAAAACCCTCTAGGATGAGCTTTCAGTTTATGACCCTCTACCTATTTGTAATTGTGACTCAATGAAAATTCTCTAGGACCGATACCAATGTAATTGTATCATTCAATTTTTAATGGGATTGTACGATTCTTACTCCCTTACCCATGACCAGATAATGTTGTTGAATCCCTTACCACCCCTCACCAAATTTTTCTCTCTTATACAGCAACAAGAACGCCATCACTTTATGACCACCACCATTCCTTCCTCTGACTCCATAGCCTTAGCCACTAGAAAATTCTATCCCACTTCAAAACCCACCTCTAACCCTCACTCCTCTTCCAAAAGAGAAAGACCTTCTATACCCACTGCAAGATCAATGGCCACTCTTTGGATAATTTTTTTAAACTTGGTAATGTTGAAATACCTGTTTGCATACATTGCAATTTATCTGGCCATACAGTTGAGCAATGCTACAAGCTACATGGCTTCCCCTCTAGGCCACAAATTTCACTCCAAACCTTAGCCCTCTGCTGTCACTACAGATTAGGCTACTCTTTCTCTTAATTCTAACTCGGATGGTGCTAGTGATGAAAAGGTGGGCTTAACCAAGCTGCAGTACCAGCAGCTTATTGCTTTGCTCCAACCCAAGGACCCTTTTATTGCTGCTATTGCTCTGAACTCAAGCACCCAACCTCAACCTGCTCTGCTTCCACCTTCATCTTCAAAGATGTCTGGTAGTTCATTTTGCTTCTCTACACACACACATTCCTTTTTCCAATTGGATTTTAGATACGGGTGCCACAGAGCATATGGCTTGTGACCCCTTATTCTTCACACATATCACCTCACTTGTTTCCTATTCAGTCACTCTACCAAATGGCAGCTCCGCATCTATTACTACTATTGGTAACATCAAATTGATCGATACCATCACTTTGAGGGATGTACTATGTGTACCATCCTTCTCTTTTAATCTAATTTCAGCAACCAAATTGGTTGCATCTCACCATTGTTGCTTACTTTTCTTCTCCAACTATTGTTTTATTGAGGACTTACATTTTTGGACAACGATTGGGAAGGGTGAGCTAAGGAATGGCCTGTAACACTTGATTTGCACAGTAGTCCCTTCTTCAGCATTAGCAACCTTTATTTCATAGCATTCCAATCAAGACACTCAAGTTTTTAACATTTATACTCCTGTTACAAATTCTGTCCATGTTTCTGACCTTTGGCACTTTCACCTTAGTCATTTATCTTTTTCAAGATTACAATTGATCTCTGATCCTTTTGTAAAAGACAACATGTCAAATGTTAATGATAAGCATTGCCATATTTGCCCTTTGGCTAAATTTCATCGTCTTCCCTTCTCAGACGGTTCTCATGCTTCCTCTCGTATATTTGAAATGATACATTGTGATCTTTGGGGTCCTAGTTCTACTATAGCTTATGATGGTTCTAAATTTTTCTTAACCATAGTGGATGATTTTTCAATAACAACTTGGCTATATTTACTTGGGACTAAAGCTGAAACTAGAAAGTGTATTGAATCTTTCTACAACTTAGTTCATTCTCAATTTGGTGTCAACATTAAAATTCTGAGAAGTGATAATGGTGTTGAATTTCAAATGACGGATTTTTTTAATAAAAAGGGCATAATTCATCATAAATCTTGTGTTGAAACCCCTCAACAAAATGGCATTGTTGAGAGGAAACACCAACATTTATTAAATGTAACTCGTGCACTCAGATTTCAAGCTAACTTACCTTTAGAGTTCTAGAATGAATGTATCTTGACAGCAACTTACATCATTAATAGAATTCCAACTCCAATTTTGAAGAATAAAACCCCATGTGAGCTACTTTTCAATACCAAACCAAATTACGCTCATATGAGAGTTTTTGGCTCATTATGTTATGCAGCCACCATTTCCAATGGTAGAAAAAAAAATTGACCCTAGAGGTCGACAATGTATCTTCCTTGGTTATCCCTTTGGAACCAAGGGATATAAACTTTTAGATCTTCAAACTCACACCATCTTCATTTCACGAGATGTTGTGTTCCATGAGCACATTTTCCCATTTCAAAACCCTTCTCCCACCCCCTCTCAGACTCCTCAACCTGCTCCTATTTTCAGCCTTTCCTTCCCTAGCCATTGCATTTCCCCTGATGACTCTTTTGCCACCCCTCATCTCATTACTGGTCATCCTCCTGATAACTCCATCAGTTCCATTCCTTCACCAAATCACACTTCCACTGATACCACTAATAACCAGCCTGCCCCTGCCCCTCTTCAAAGATAAACTCGAATTAGGATAGCACCACAATATTTACAAGAATTTCATTGTCAATAGGTGTTGCTTACCTCTCCTTACCAATCGGGTTCCAAGATTTGTCCTGCATCACATGGTAAGCTTTTCCCTTTATCTAATTGCATATCTTATCATAAGTTTGCTCCACCTTTTCAAGCTTTCACTTCCTTCATTTCAATTCATTATGAACCTACTTCTTATAAGCAAGATTTAAAAGAACCTGGTTGGTGCAAAGCTATGAAAGCTAAAATTGCAGCTTTGGAACAAAACCATACCTAGACAGTCACTGATCTCTCTCCTGGGAAAGAAGCAATAGATTGTAAGTATGTTTACAAGGTAAAATTCAAATCTGATGGTACTGTGAAGAGGTTAAAAGCTCATTTAGTAGCTAAGGGATACACTCAACTTGAAGGTATTGATTATACCGAGACTTATTCACCAGTTGCAAAACTTGTTACTATAAGGTGTCTACTTACTGTTCCAGCTGTTAAATGATGGTTTTTACATCAATTTGATGTAAATAACGCTTTTCTTAATGGTGACTTAACCGAAGAGATTTATATGAAAAAGTCCCCAGGATATGACAAAGGACAACCCCACCAAGTTTGTAGATTGCACAAAAGCCTTTATGGCCTTAAACAAGCATCTAGGTAGTGGTATTCCAAATTTTCTTCTTCTCTTATTGAATTGGGTTTCATTCAATCCAAAACTAACTATAGTTTATTCACTAAGCATGATGAGAACTCTTACACTACCTTATTAGTTTATGTGGATGACATAGTAGTTGCTAGTACTTCTCAAAAGTCCATTGATTCACTCAGATTTTTTTTGAATCACAAGTTCAAAATTAAAGACCTTGGTTGTTTAAGGTATTTTTTGGGATTGGAAATTGCTAGATCCTCTCAAGGCATTCAAATATGCCAAAGAAAGCACGCCTTGGATATCTTGGCTGATTCGGGCATGCTTGGTTGCAAGCCTCTCAAGCTTCCCATGGATCAAAATTTTAAACTAAATAAAGATGAAGGCACTCCTCTCACTGATCCAAGCTTGTTTCAAAGGTTAATTGGTAAACTCTTGTATCTGACAATTACAAGACCAGACCTTTGTTTTGCTGTTCAACTCTTAAGTCAATTCATGGATAGGCCAACTTCTTCTCACCTGGCAGCAGCTTACAAAGGTCTCAGATACATCAAAAGAACTCCTGGCCAACGCATTTTACTCTCATCTTCTTCTCAGTTACAGCTTAAGACATTTTGTGATTCAGATTAGGCATCATGTCCAGACACTCGTCGCTCAACCACAGGTTATTGTATTTTTTTAGGCAACTCTCTAGTTTCTTGGAAATCCAAGAAACAGTTGTCTCATGCTCTTAAGCCGAATCTGAATATAGGTCTATGGCTGTTACATGTTCTGAATTAACTTGGCTCCGTTACCTCCTCAATGATCTTGGCATCCAGCATCCTCAAGTTGCTCTTCTTTTTTGTGATAATCAGGCTACACTTCACATTGCTGCCAACCCAGTATTTCATGAGAGAATGAAATACATTGAACTTGACTGTCATTTGGTTAGAGACCAGATTCAAGAAGGATATGTCACTACAGCCCATGTGTCCTCTAACACTCAACTAGCAGACATATTCACAAAGGCCTTACCCTCTCATTTGTTACACTCACATTTGCTCAAGATGGGAATAGTAAATTTCTATTCTCCATCTTGCGGGGGGTTTTAGAAGATACAACTCAAGCAACTAGTCGTAGTGCAAAGGAAGAAACTACAAGTCGTTAATTCTTATTTGATTTGTTGTATTTTATTTTTTGCTCTTTCTACATATTCCCATCTAGCAGGAGGACAACCGGGTGATTTCTGTTAGTTAGTTATTTGATTCTTTTTTGTACAAATACCACGTTTTTTGCTAGAAACCAAGACACTGAAATCAATACACAGAAGGAAATTTTCCCACTCCATTGACTTTGCTCTCTCCTTTCTTCCCTGTTTTAGTTTCTTACACCATCATTGGGTTCATAATAATGCCCTTGAGACCATATATAACCTAAAGAATTCCCTTGTAAATAAAGAATGCACTTTTATTCTAGAGAAACCCAGGTAAAATGATAAAAGCAAAATCTTTATGACAATAGAAGCAAAAGATGACCTTGATAGTGAATTCGAAAATTGATTGGGGCTCCTTTGTGGGTTGGCAATAGAAGAGCACAAAGAGACGACCTTGCTCAGCGTATAATCTGGGCAGTAGTAGAAGAGCACAAATGACAGTTTAAGGTAGCAGAAAAAGACAAAGTTTGGGGCTTTCTCCTCCGCAAATTCATATTTTGGATGAAAATGGTTGGGGCGAAAACTCCTTTGCAAATTCGTATTTTGGATGAAAATGTTTGGGGCAAAACTCCTCTGTGAAATCGATTTTGTCTGTTCTTTTTCCGTTCTTTTTTCTTATAAATAAAAAAAATATGAAAGCCACGTCGGCAATTGGTACGCATGATCGCTTGTACCTACAAGAACTGTATAAAGTTTGGGGTGTTGATTTAAGTGCCATTTGGATAGTGAGTTGAGATGAGATGAGTTGAGGTTGAAAGTTGAATAAAATATTGTTAAAATATTTTTTTTAATATTAATATTGCTTTGGGAATTGAAAAAATTAAATTGTTTATTATATTTTTTGTGAGAATTTGAAAAAGTTGTAATAATGAGATGAGATGAGATGAAGTATTTTCACTATCCAAACGGGGCCTTAATGCAATGCGGGGACCTTTACAACTATTTACATTTTGTGGGAAACAGGATTATGTGCCTACTGTTTTCGACAATTTCAATGCAAACGTGGTTGTCAATGGGAGCACTATTAACCTGGGGTTGTGGGATACTGCTGGTAGGTTTGCAAAAGTCTCCATTTTCTGCCTACAAGTCTATATTTAGAGCACTGGCATTGAATTATCTAAATGCCAGTGCTAAATATAAAATATATTTAGAAACAATATATGATTGTTTACTGGCATTGGATTATCTAAATGCCAGTGCTAAATCCAGTGCTAAATCCAGTGCACTGGCATTGGATTATCTAAATATAAAATATATGACTTTTAGAAACAATATGTTAGTTTTGTGGATCATATATGATTGTTTACTGTATAATGGCCAAAGCTTATTTTTATTCAATAAACGTGAGACACCGGTTACTTTTTGTACTCTTCCTACATCCATGTCTCAAATAATTACGAATTGATTGCTGATTTTTGGGGTGGGTAGATTTCTACACTCTAGTTTGGTTTGTAACTAAAAAAAAATTGTGGGTAATTTTGTTGGCAAATAAGGGATGTTTGTTTTCAAAACTCTCCTCAACCCATCTTAACTCATCTCGTATTCATCATTACAATTTTTCTAAATTCTTACATAAAATATAATAATTTTTTTTTTAAATCTCAAAAGAATCTTTCCAAATTCTCACACCAAAATATAATAAACAATTTAACTTTTTCAAATTCCAAAATAATCTTCTCAAATTTTCATACAAAAAATAATAAACAATCCACTTTTTCAAATCTTAAAATAATATTAATATTAAAAAATAATATTAATAAAATATCTTATTCTACTATTTATAAACCATCTCAACTCATTTCAACTCTCCTCCCAATTCAAACAGCCCCTAAATGTATTTGTGGACATTTTGGTTTCAATTAATAGAACAAAAAAATTGAAAAAAAAATATTATTGAATTTATAATATTTTATTATTATTGAGAACAAAATATTATTGAATTTATGATGCCAATGGCTTTTAATTCATTTGCGGAATTGTAACTTGCAGAATGTAAAGGCAGTCTTGGATGCGGCCATTAGGGTTGTTCTTCAACCTTCCAAGCAGAAGTCAAAGAAGAGCAAAGGACATATGAATTGCTCAATCTTGTGATCACATAGGTGTAAAGAGATAAACAGCTGCCTGTCACTCTGTCTTGCCCTTGTTCCCCTTCCTCTCTTCTCTCTTCCCTTTGCGCTTCCTTGAAGAGGCTGAGTCAGGTGGTTTAAACTGCTTTCTTGGAATTGTTCTGATCTCTAATTTTTTAATCTGATCAAATGGTTCCCATTTTTATTTACCTAGAGTTGTTCGATCGACGTATTAAAAGAAAACGAAAACGTATGTAGAGTTGTTTGATGTATTGATAGCAGTTGGACACATATTTATTACTTTGTATTATGCTCTAAGGGCTTGCTATTTGTGTGGTTTTACGAAGTCTTAACAACATGATAGTTTCTAACTTGCATCGTGGATTTCCTTAAAATTATATGCTATAGTCCTTGCTTGCTGATCACCTTGTTGATGAAAACTATACCATATACAGGGGAAAAAAAAAAGGAAACAAAAAAACCAAAAAAGCTTTGGAAAAGAAGGGAGAAAATTGTGCATAATTTCTTTTAAAATAAGTTTTGTATTTGAATTTGGGAAAATAAATAGAATTAAAAAGATGTTAAATATAATTTTTTAGGAGTATGTTTTATTCAGGTATTTGTAAAAATGGTTTTCATTGCTGTATTTGGATAATTATTGAAAGAAACATTCAAAAGCTGAAGTAGTGTATTTTTTTTAGATTCAAAGATACTTGGTTTGACATTTTAAAATTTATTGAAAACTAAAACATAATTTGGAAAATTTCTCCAAACCAAACATGGCCTTAGGTTTTGGCAAACTCAAAAGAACCAGTTTACGTCCATGTTGAAAAAAACCAAGCTACAATGTCCAAATATGTAAACCAAGTTTCATACTGTAGGTAAAAACTTGGATGACTTTATCATGCCTAAGCCAATCCAGACCTGTTTTATGCCATATTAGGCATTTGAAGGATTGTATCGCGGTATTTGTTAAGCCAATGCCAGTGCTCTAAGAGCTCCACCACGTTCAACAATGCTCGGATTTCCTTTTGAAGCTCCATTGATATTGAGTTTGAATATGCAAATAGGGGCGCCGTTTACCTAACAAGAGAAGGCTTGCGAATTTTAATTGGGACAATGGGAGTGTGCAACATCTGATCTAAGATAATAGTTTTAGGCTTTGGAATGGTCTGAATTGGGTTTAGGATCATGAACGAAAAGCTCATGCAGCCAATGACCCACTTTCCATACGATTGCTTTAGCAGCTTTATGAATAGCCTCAAACCTGGTTGAATTTCTTGGCAACCATACTACCAAAATATAAGGGATGGAACCAGGGAAGCTGTGAGGCTGGCTTGATCAGTACCCTCAAAGAAAGGACAGTGTTAGGGGACCGAGAATGGTGCCCCCGCATTGTTGACAAGTGCAAGTGTACTTTTTTTTTAATTTTTTTTCTTTTCTTTCAACCATTTTTTATACGTCTTTCAATATTTAAAAAATACAAATTCACTAATAGTCATTTTCTCAACCATTGAGTAAAAAAAAAAATTAAAAAAAACAATCGGTTGATTTTGTTGATAGGGAGGGATTCTCGGTTCAAATAGCATTTTCCTTAAAAGAAATACCACATCCGAGGACTTTTCCCCCTCCAATCATTTGAGGTGAATTGTGACAAGTCAAATAGATTAGAAAAATGATTCCACAGATTAGAAACAAGTTCCTTGTCAAGAAAGATATGGGAGACGGTTTCAAAGTGTCCATTTTCGTAGCAACTGTATCTGGATGCTAAAGAAACCCCACAAAGTTGTATTCTATCATCAACAGGTAGGCCATTCTGTAACAGTTTCCATGTAAAAAAGTCTTTCCTAGGCTTAATTATAACAGGAAGCATTCAGATGTCATTGATTAAGGAGGGGTCACGTATAGAAGCAAGCTTAGAATAGCACCATCGATCTAGCGGGAGAGCCCACGTATGATATTTTGAGTTTTGGAGCAGAAATATTAGGATAACTCTGTTGTGCCATAGAGTCCTTCTCATGCCAGTTATTGAACCAGAATTTAATATTTATCTCCATTGCTAATACGCCAACGGCTTTGCCTTTCTTGCTGTATAATAGGAAGAAACTTGCATAAACTTTTCCAAGCCGGGAATTGATAGCTTTTAGGAGTAAGAGAGTGAAAAAGGAGGGCTGTCTTTCAAGTACTTTGGTTGGATGAAAGAAGACTAGGAAGAATCTATCTCCAGCAATCTCTAGGCTTGCTTGCAGTGGAGAGAATTATCCTAAGCCACATTCATTAATCGGCACCTACATTTTCGACCAAGAGATCCATTTCTTTTTGGGGTGTCCCCCGGCCCCTTAGACTGACCTCCATGCCAATTATATATAGATGCACACATCATTAATACAAGTGACATTTTTCTTAAAGCAACAGGAAGTTCTAACAAGCCCATCTGATTTTATATCAATGAGTTAATGTAGCAAAATAATAATACGATTCTAATGCTGCTTGATCCATAGACATATATATGTATGTGTGTGTGTGTGTGTAAAAGGAAACTATATGTGCTTAACAAATATACAGTACTAGCTTGTATATGTTTTAAGATACAAGATAAACAAAATAAAAGCCAATATTGTACAGGTAATTTGAGATGAAACACCATATATATAGTTGCTTTCATGACTCAGACTGACATATTGAGTATGGAACTCATGGACAAGCATGAGATTCAGATGGCATAATATTGCAATCGGGCAAAGTATAAAGTCATGATGCAGTGTCTGGGCACCCTTCTTTGGGAAATGATGAAAAATCCAAATCCTGTAGTTCTAGAATTTCAAGTATTTTTGCCATGGTCATATACTCTTGAATCATGAGACAATCATTCTTCAACGACGACCCTCCATTAACACTCCCATTATGTGAAGACCAGCCATCGCACAAAGACAAAGGTTGAGCTGTGAATCCATGATCAGAAAACTCGAGTTCATGACCATATGTTGAGGTTTGTCCGCCGGAGTGAAACTGAAGCGCTTTATTGCTCATCTCATGATGAGTTGTTGGATCAAAACTGTTAATGGGGGGAGGAAGTTGACTAGGCAGTGATGTGGGGAATGGAATAACGCCTCCTTCGTTAGGAACAGTATAGGATAGATTCATGACCTGATCTGAAATCATTGAACAATCATTCGCCAACGACCCTCTAACACTCCCATCAAGTACTGCAGATCCGCCATTGCTCATAGACAAAGGTTGAGCAGGGAATCCATTGTCAAAGAACTCAGGTCTGGCATGGTTGGAATTAAGATAATCCTGAGCAAATGTTGAGCTTTGTCCAAATTGAAACATCTGATCAGGTGCTGTATTGCTCATCTGAAGTGGAACAAAACTATTAAGGAGGGGAGGAAGTTGATTCGGCGGCGATGTGGGAAATGGGATCACGCATCCTTCACTGGGAATGGTAGTGTTTGATGGAGTATGTTGCTCATGATTTCTGTTTCCTACTTTCTGCACCTTCTCATACATCTTGCAGAGAACCCAATCATCCAACTGCACAGAAACATAAGCATATCTAATTAATCAACCTCCGAACCATTGGCTTTTGTACGTAGTTTGTTTTAATTAATTAGTGAATAATATATTCTAATATTTGGGAGGTAAATAATATTACCAGAAAAATTATTTTCGTAAGATGATGTGGAAGATCTCAAACGTGGCATGGTTTGATTTGCAGGAAAAAAAAAATCTAGCAAATTGAGTTTTATATTAGATAAACTTTAATAAATAATGAATATATACTACGTGGATGCAGATAATATTAGGGGCATTAATAATCATAGGAGCGGATAAGATGCATAAAATAATATTTATCTATTCTAAAAGATCAATTCTAAAAACTAATAAAAAACTTAAAAGTAAAAGTAAAAAATAATAATATTAGGAGCATTAATCTTAGGCAACATTTCTCTTTAATTTCAAAAAAAAAAAAATTGAAACGTATATACGTACCTTAATGGGAGGTGGAGTGCTGCTTGATGTAGTTGGAAGAATGAGGTTCTCATTAATAATATACTCTTGCATTAAATAATTAGTTTTAATCCTGTATGCTTCTTTGGAGGGTCTCCCTCGGTAATAGACAAGTGATTTTACATATCCAATTGTTGGACCATTTTTTGGGATGGGACGATCTCCTCTCGTTGTCTTCCAATATCCGTCACCGGCAACACGACTCGGACGTTTTGCATTTTGATTCTTTCGAACCAGTCGAGTGAAGAAGTACATTACTTTCTCTTCTCCTGGTTTGCAATACATCTCTGTTCGTCGACCATCATCAACATATTAGCTAGCTAGCATATAATAAACTGAAAAATAATATTTGCAGTGATAGATCAGGGCGTAAGCGCTGTATATACCTTTTGAAAAAAATGAATAAATGTAGGATTTATATGAAAAAATTAATTTTTTAATAGTAGACCATACTCTTTTTAAAAGAAGTGTGTGAGGCTTGTACAACTTATCAGTGTATCTAGCATTATTCCTAGAATAAATGAAGCAAATCTAACAAAACAAAGAACATGCATACCAACAAGTTGGTTAGGATTGTAGTTGTAGATATCGAGTTCATGGATTATGCCAGGGTGCATAGGCTTATTCAAGACTTTGTTGATCAAGTAATGACAAACTAACTCTTCATCTGTGGGAATGAAGCGAATACCAACTGGAAATTCTAGAAATGTCTCGACCCTACACATTCTTCTTCGATTAACATCTTCCTCTTGTTTTTCCATTGTTGAACCTGCTCCTTCAACACTGTTCTTCAAAGTCAGGACGGACGATGTTGTTTAGAATTCATAGACTCTTTGCGAACAACTTTAATTAACGTACGAGAGTACAAAAAATACAAGCATGATAGGAATTTATAGAAGCTGGCACCCGATGTTATGAACCAGAAAGTCCGAAGCTCTCGCGACTCGCTCCAGTTCCAAAAACCCAAAAAGCCCCTAGCCCAGCCCTTTCGGTTAAAAAAAAATAAAAAACGAAGTCGTTTTTGAGACAAAACCATATTTCTCCTCCCCCGTCTCCTACTTGATGTCGTTTTTGACGGTGCGACCTCCTAATTCATGGAAGAAAGTTCGAGATTGCCGTTGCCGGACGCGTTCCTTGATTTTCTCCTGGCAAATGGGCTTGATCCTTCGATGTACACTGCAAGCGATTCGACCCCTCGTTACGTAAGGTACTCGCTATATCACCAATTTCATTCATTTTCGTCGATGTTAAGGTGCTTCGCAGAATTTAATTTTGCCCAAAACAAAGCAAAGCTTGATATACTGCCACCAATGGAACTCTACTTCTGGATGTTTACTTTAATGTTTATATTATGATTTTTGTTTTCATTCATTGTCATTATTTTGTGTAGGTTGAAACCTAGTTGTGAAGATTTTGTTGAAGAGATTGAAGATGAGATGAAATGCAAGCTTGAGAAAGTGGGTTGGTTACCTGGGTTCTATTCTCTTCCGCCTGATATTCAGATTGCTAGCTCAAGGGCGTACCGAGAAGGAAAGGTGAGCGCATAAAATATTAAGGGGCGCTGCGTTTATATCTGTCGTTGACATGCTGACTCGTCTGCAATGTCTAGCAAACCTTGAACTTGATCTTCGTTACCCTCTTTTTCAAGAATATTATATTCACTTTACACTTTCGGAAGGACATGATTATACAGACCCCATTCAGTTGTCTTCCTTTATCCTGCATTGTATATAGGAATCAGTTCTGCTTCGTTTTTCTTGGTAATTGGGATTTTTTTTTTTCAGATTCTAAGTCGAGGCTAATGATCTAATTTTCAACTTTTTTGTTTGGCGTCATTTGGCTTTCCGGGGGTACTTGACCATCAAACGCGTGTGATTTTAGTTTGAGTTTATGAATCTTTCTAATAGCATTCTTTGTTGTTTACTTTGGATTGGCATTCAGATGTACGGAATTGATGCGGCCTCTGGAGCTGCCGTCAGAGCACTAGATGTTTCAGCAGGAGATCATATCCTTGATCTCTGTGCTGCCCCTGGTATGTATTTGTTCCACACCTGTATTACTATGCATCCTCATTTAGACTGGCTAATGCTTACTTCAATCTAAATTAACATGTATATCTGGCTACAGCAACATGGGGATTTCATTTTTTGCTGCTTCAGCAACAGAACAATTTTGTTTCTGTGCTGTCATTGTTAATGGTACTTTTGATGGTGACCAAACATTGTTGTCACCAGATTTTTGTTTGGGACTGTACTGTTCAGTATCAAAATATTGTGCAGACCTCTGACTTAAAAACAGGGGGGGTTAATGGTATAATCCAGTAAAGTGATGTCCCAAATGTTATATTTTCCTTTATATGCCATAAATTGTGGTTGAAAACTTTCTATAATCTACCCTCCTGTGAGATGATTAACTTGATAAACAAGGCAACAAGGGCCTTCTAAGATCATCGGATTCAAGTTTTCTCACCTATCTTGTGTCTTCAGGTGCTAAACTGTGTATGATAGCAGATATTCTTGGCAAATCGGGATCTGTAACTGGAGTTGATGTTGCAAGCCAACGCATGGCAGCTTGTAGAACTTTGCTACAGAAATATGCACTGGGTGATCGATGCCGACTCTTTGTTGCTGATGGAACGACATTTGACCTCCTTCCTGTGATGTTTCATTCAGATTCAAAATCATGTAATCAATCTGGAAAATAGTTCTGATACATTTACTTGTAACTTAAATGTCTTCCTGCTAAAGATTTGACGTGTGAAAGTAATCATCTGCCTGCTTTTGATGCGTTATCATTCCGTCTGGTATTGAACAGGTGAAAGTGCAGTGGAAGGAAAGGGAGATGCATTCCGGGAGTGGACATCTAGAAGACCATATAAAGAAAGAAAAAAAGCAACTAAAGCTATGAAAACCATTTCTTCACAGTTGGTCCGGGGGACTCAAAATCAAGAACTTATATTTTATGGGCGGCATTCTGGAGTGGTTGGGCTCACTAGAAGTGAATTATATCAACCTGCTTGTGAATGTGAGGTTTCAAGGCGGGGCTATGACAAGGTAAATTGTGCAGTTAAGTCAGTTGGATTTTTCTGAGTTATGAATCTTTATTCCTTGCAAATTCTAATGGCTGTTGGTTTTAACTTCAGGTCCTTGTGGATGCAGAGTGCACTCATGATGGGTCAATTAGACATATTCAAAAATTTGAACAATGGGATTGGACAACTCTTCAGCGTCGTGTTTTGGATGCAGAAAGAACTGATAGCTTGACTGCTCTTCAGGTTTCTGATCCATTATGCAGTCTTTGCTGAAAATATTACTTCTGTTTTGGAATTTCCTTTGGAAGATACAATAGGCATTTGCTGAAGTGATATGCTAATGACAGAATATTGCTCCTTTGCCATTTTAATTTTTCAATTATGTATCTTATGGGATGAGGATTTGCTTTGAAGCCCTGCTATAGCCGTAGTTAAATTTTAACGTGACCTTTCTTTTTCTATAAAATATGTTTTTCCTCAATTGCAGTTGAGACTTCTGAGCAATGGTTTTAACCTGCTAAAAGTCGGGGGATCACTGATCTACAGCACTTGCAGGTGCTTTCCACTAACAGTTATGGATCTTGAAACACAAACAGCCACATTTTATGTCATATTTCTGTCTTCTAATTTCTACTTTTTGTCCTTTTCTATAAATTAGTTTAACAGTTGCTCAAAATGAAGATGTCGTAGAGCAGTTTCTCAAGGAACATGCTTCTGCTGGTAGGGTTGTTTGCTCTGAACCTTATTCTCGAAATTTGGTTTTGAATTTTAATTACTAGCATATAAAATATTTGGAGACTCTTGCCTGCTATTTGTATGACAAACTATGAAGCTTGTTTGAAACACTAGGGCTGGTTTGGATTCAGAGATGAGATGATATGGTTTTAGATGAAAGATGAAAATTTTAAAAAATATTGTTAGAATATTATTTTTTAATATTATTATTGTTTTGGGATTTGAAAAAGTTGAATTGTTTATTATATTTTGTGTGGAAATTTGGGAAAGCTGTATGATGAGATCAGATGAGATGAAACACTTTCTGAATCCAAACAGGGCTAATGCCATTTTGTGTATAGTCAAACAGTTCAGATCTGTCATGGTGGTCTTGAGTCATGTAGAGTAAGCTAATAGTTGCTGATATAATTCCCATTAAATTACTCGTTACTGTTCTTGGTAAGCTATTACTGCTATCTGTTCTCAAACCCACGTTTTTCTAGGGTTAGAATTAGGAGGCTATCTTAAAATACTCAGGAAATTATATCAGCTAGGAAATTTAAACAATAATATTGTCTTTTGAAAATTTGGTGGAAGCTGTTTTATCATTCGTTTTGAAGTGAAGAGCAGAACCTCATCAGTCATTACAATTTCCATTTTTCTTATATTGTACTGATCCATATATATTTGCATCTTTTAGAGCTGCGGGAGGTGGAGGATGCCAAAAATTGGCCTTGCAAGAGCGGGCGGATACCAAAGACCTTGCGCTTTGACCCTTTGACATCACAAACTAGTGGACTCTTTGTAGCAAAGTTCATGAAATTGGCCATTTAATGAAGGTTGGTTCTAGTGCAAACGCTTGTTTCCTACTGCTAAATGACTCTAGTTCTCATGGGAAAAAAAAAATGATTTGCTCATAAATTGATCTCTTTAGATGTGGGTGAAAAGATTTTCTTTTTGATATTACTAGAAGCAATTTGTATTCCCGAGCAAACATATGCTGAACAAAATCCTGCCCCCTTCTTTCTCTCTCTTTCTCCAGAACAAATTAAGACCAGAATAGAGGTTTAAAAGCTTTGTTTTGATGCAGGAGTTTCCCTGGTTGAATCTTTTGCCCTTGTTGAAAAAAACTGCTCATTGGCTGCTAACCTGTCACGAAAGGGATTGATGCAGTAATGTAGTATGAGTTGAACGATCCAAGACAACAGTTACTTCCTGGGTCACTAGGTTATTCCTGTACATTGATGCTGCCTCAGCTTGCAACAATGGTCTTGTCGTCCAAGCATGGGGAACCTATCAAAAAACTTCATTTTCTTCGACTCTTCCGGAGTTGCATTTTACAGGCTTCTGAAGGCAGGGATTTTATCACAAGGGATTTTATCTTTAGATGGATCAACAGTTGTTGGCCAGATCCTTTCCAGTATTATTATCACTACCCTTTACTTTTTACTTAATATCTTGTTGTCTTGTTGGTGCTGGTGATCAATTTACAACTAGAAGAAGAGGTAGAATGATTGACATCTATGAATTATTTGAAGATAATTCATTTCAATTCATCTCATCTTATTATTAAAAATTTTTTAAATTTTTATACAAAATATAACATTTTATATTTCAATCCAACCTTTAGAAAATTCAAATTTATTGACTTTTGGAAGCTCATTAGCTGGCCTAAAATTCTATTCCAACACACCTTAATACGCTTCTCCCGGCGAATGTGCAGGCCTTATCACAATGATGTGTTACTTTTCAACCACCTTGACTTTGCTGGGATTCTGTAAATCAATGTCATTCATTTTGAACGAAAATTCTCTCCATGCTATTTATGATACTCTTAACATGATCTATATAAATAATTAAAACCAATGATTACAATTAAATTTTCTCCATACAATTTATCATGCTCTAATGATTTATGCATAAAATAATTAATTAAAAGACTTAATATAAGACGTATGATTTAAATTAGTATGTTTAAACCCATTTCTACAATCGTTGGCAATCAGATAAATTATATTCAGACTCAAAGTCAATGTTTTGAAGATCTCCAAAACCCGACCCGGAAAGAGGGATCAATCATAAACACAACCTGGTTGTTCCAACTTCCATTCAACGTAATAGTAACAGGTGAAGTGTATAAACAATTTGTAATGTTATTTGTGTTGAGTTGAGTTATATGTATTTGATCATATGGGTCAACTTGAATACAACCTACTTAATTAACCGACAAAATGCTAAACTCTTAACATGATTGGTGACACGGATATTAATTAGACTTATCTAAGACTGAATTGGGTGGAATAGATAAAATATCAGATGTTTTAGGAGGGATCTCATAAAAAAGGAAGTCAGAAAAAAAAGAAGAGAGAAGTGAGAAAGGAAAGAGGAATGGATAAAAGAGTGAGAAGGGTGTTAAGATGTTAGGAGAAAAAGAGAAGAGGTGACATAAATGAGAGGTGATGTGACATAAAGGATAGGGCAAAAGATAGGGGGAACCAAATGACGTCAGAGACTTTTGGCCAGTTTTCTCCTTGAGAACTTCTCCTTCTCCTTTAACTTCTTTGATCTCACGAGAGGGACTCTAGTAACGAGTGCTCCACCAGAAATAGAGGCCAAGATGGCCATAGCAAGTCGAGAATAATTTTTTCTCCCATTTCGGCCTATTGTGCCGATTTTAGGTGTTAATAATATGAATGAGGTTAACTGATTTGCATATTAATTTTGATACAATTAATATAACTTCATGCATAATACAATAATAAATATATAAATATTTCATAAGTTCAACTATATTCATGATGCCAAACCCTATTATTTTTTTAATTGTTGGTTACACATTTTGCCCTATAATTGACATATTTACTAGTCGTATCTTATAAAGTCAACTTGTTTAAATTCATGAGAAATCATTTATATTAAACTCAAATCCTATTATTTTGTGTTGTATTTATATATATTTTTTTTTATAAAAGCGGAACTTGTTCCATTCATGAAAGGGGACATACAAAGTTGACTTAAAAAGTCAATTACAATCGTTATAAGCTTCCCAGCACACTTTCGTGGTTGACATGGTCTAATCCTAGCGGCAATCTCTACAGACAGAAGTCTGAGAGACAGCACCCCTCTATCTAAGATAGAGGTAACAGTAACCCAATAAAACAAATCTCCATATCCGACTAATCGGAATATGGAGTTTGAAACCCCATCTTCTCCGTCAATGCGGAGCGGAGACACAAAATCCATTCGGACCAAGGTCTGAATGGCGTTACATTTTTTTATTTTTATTTTCTAAAATGTAAAGACGATACATTAAGGAAAATACATTGTGAAAACACTGTAAAACGGAAAAACAGTGCACAAAAAGCAGTTGGAGGGAGGACCGACGGTGAGGCTTGGAAGATCCAGAGGTGCCGAGTCAAAAACGCCCGCGCGTTGCAGCGGCAGAATATTCCTTGGTGGCGCGTGGCGGTCACGCTCTGGCGAACTCCGAAGTCTTTGACCCGCGCGTGCGGGCTACGTGCCGCTCCGATGGAGGCCGCAATTGGAGGTTTTGTAGATCGGCGGCAGGGCAGTCTCCTAGTGGGGCGCGTGTTACCTGTCCATTGCCGGAAAGTCACGAACGTCGATTCCCCTTTGGCTGGCCTGAAAAAACACGGAAATAAAACTAAAACTACACTAAATGGACAAACCGATGGAGAAAGAACAGAGGGTGAGGGGGGAGGAGCCTAAGCTCCCACCCCCTCTGACCGAGCTCGATGGAAGGTAAGTTTTGGGGGAGGGGAGCTTTCGGGAGCCGAGAGAGGGGAGGAGCAAATTTAGGACTTCGTGTTGTATTTATATTGAATTAATAGATTGTATCATATATTACCACCCTTGATGTATCTGACTATACTCTAACCTAATGTTAAATGATTTGTTTTGTTCTAAGCTTACTTCAAGAATCAAAACGGCTGGAAATAAAAACCTCCCGACCGCAAATTGGATTGGGTTGAAACAAAAAGCTATGGTTGTTGGGTTAGGTTGAATAAGTACATTTTTATCATAAAACTAGAGGGATGAGATGGTATAAATCTCCTAATAATTTTAAGAATCAAATACGTTGATACCTAATATATAGTAACAATAATAAAATCAAATTCTTGTTTTAATAGAATAAAGTTTTTTAATTAATTTTATCTCTTAACATTCAATACGATATTTGGATAACGCTTGTGTTTTGTTTTTTTTCCTCTTAAGAAATAGATACTGATATATATATAAATATATAAATATATATATTATGGGATTATTTTCTGGCAAAAATAAAATAGAGTTATGTTTGATCATCCTATATTTTATTATCTCCACTTGCATCCATTCATCTAAATACTGGACATATAAAAATATTCAAAATACCACAAGTGTATAGAGAATAACTAAGTGGGAAGGATGACCTAGGCATTGATGCCATAAGATCTTATTAGCAGTAGTCTAAGTGGAAAAAGTAGTAATGGGTTGGGGTTGATACACATAAAGTCTATTGCAAAACTCAATCGCTCCAATCAGCCTCGTCGACTGTGGGTTTTGAAAAGAAACAGTAGAAGAGGAAAAAGAAATAATGCAAAAATTATTATTTGTGAGTTTGGAACAGAAAGGAGATTAAATAAGAAATGAGGGACAAAAAAGACATTATGCAAAATGAGGTGTTCGGCCAAATTATAAGTCCCGACACCCTCAATGTTTATTGTATGCCCATTTGGAAAAGTGATCTTCTGGTCATGAGAGATAGGAGACAAAGTAGAGAATAGGCTTCGGTCATGGCAGAGGTGATCGGTGGCACCACTATCCACCACCCAATCGAAGCGGCTGTCAAAGAGAGGGGAAGAAGAGACATTACCCATGAAGTTTATGGGTGGAGGGTTCGGTTGAAGCAGATCAAGGAGTTTTTGATACATATCATGGGTCAAACCAAGAAGAGGGGAAGAGGTGGAAACTTGATGAGCCATCAACGCCGAGTTTGATGGTGGTTTGCCGAGGAGAGACGGTTATGGCTTGCCATGGGTGTCGCGACCTCCTGGGTACCTGATTACACACCAACAACGGTCACGGGAGTGACCAACCTTGCCGCAGACGGTGCATTGCAGGGGCTGTTTCGTGGGTCCACCGGAGCGAGTAGCGAGGATGTGGACGTCCGTCGAGGGTGGCCTGAGATGAAGAAGGCGTTGCTGCTCCTCCTGAAAAAGAATGGAAAAATGTTTTGTGATGGGGGGAAGGGTTTCCATGGCTAAGATTTGGGTTTTGAGTTGGGAAAAAGAATCATTGAGACCAAGGAGAAATTGGTAAACTCTCTCATCTTTAGCTTGTTGCTACAATTGTTTGAGATTGTTGGTTTGTTTTAAGTGACTGAGTTCATTCCAAATCTGCTTGATTTGGTTGTAGTAATCATGAACAGAGTGATTGTGTTGCTGTAGGGAGGATAACTCACGCTTGAGATGATAAATCCTAACATTGTTGCCATGGCAAAATCGGGACTGGAGATCCAGCCATATAGTTCATCAATATGAAGTTCAAGGGAGTTGGCTATGGAGGGATTGATGAGATTTAGGAGCCAGGTAAGGACCATGTCTTTAGTTTGGTTCGATTGTTTATAATTTGGAGAAGTAGTTTCGGGTGGGATAAGAGTATCATCCACAAAAACTAGTTTGTTCTTGGTGTTAAGAGCACGGGTCATGGCTTTTTGCCATTTGAAAAAATTGTCACCGGTGAGAAGACTGAAAACAAGGATGAGGCTAGGAGAGTCATAGGGATGAAGGATATATGGAGAGACGATAGTGGAAGAGGAAGACATGGGGGTCACAGGTAGGGTAGGGATCGTGTTTAGTCTGATACCATGTTAAGAACTCAGTCCTTTGTATTTCAAAAACTTAAATTGTACATTGAGAGTGGTCTGAATAAATAGAACAATAAATAAATCTATCTAAGGTAACTAATTGAGTATGGTATGAATTTATAATTACAGAATTAAAGGCTAATTATCCTAAAATCATGGTGTTAGAAAAATGGAGGAGATCTTGGCTTGATTTATGAAAGTGATCTGTCAATAACGTAAAAATTAATAAGAGAAAAACTTGCAACTGGATGGGTTTAAAACCATTTTTCACACCAGCCAATCACATCTTGACATGTATGCCATCCAAAAAAGGACTTCCTGCATCTCACCACACTCGAATACCTCTCACATATTTCCTTCAAACACGTAAGGATCCCATCAACATAAAGCCATCAACCCAGGACTTACTGCATACTGCACCTTCCCATCCTCAAGCCATCAATCCATTCCTCTCTATTCTCACTGCATACTGCACCTTCCCATCCTTAAGCCATCAACCCGGGACTCTTTGTTCTCTCCATCTCCTTTCCTCAAGCCGATGAAAGCCAGACGATGGATGGACTCTCTGTTCTCTCCCTCCCTCGAGCCGATAGAAGGGAAGCCCCACTTTATGTGAAAAGCCAATGGACGGAAGGTAAAAAGATTTTTGAAGAGGGAGATGCACTTCAAAGCCATTTATGTTCTTCTACTTTATTTTTGCAAGGCCTATTCTTCTATTTTATTCCATTCCAAAATAAGCCACTCCTATTTTATTCCATTCCAAAATATGCCACTCGTAAGGCATCCATCCATCCAAGTATTGTAGTGTTTTCTACTTAGAATATTGTCGGCAATACAAAATTTCTATGGTGCTTTTCATTGATTTGTCGTGGGCTTTTCATTGATTTTAACCAAAATTTTTTTTATTGAAGATATAATTAATAGTTGTTCAAATTCGCCTGACCAGTAATTTTATTTTTTAAAAATAATATCCCGAACTAATTCTATTAGTTGGTTAATTTATAATAAATTATAAATATAAGCCACATGACCAAATCTATTCCTCTATATATAAACAGTATATGAATGTGGCTTAAATTATTTTCTTCAAGCTGTATGGCAAGGTTGTCTATTTTGTGATGATTATCAATTTTTTTTCTTGATAAGTCATTGGTTCGGCTATTAAGTCATTGGTCATTGGTCATCTTTCATTAGTCTGGCTATTAAGTTCTTCATTTTTTCAAACGGCTATAAATTTTCATCAGTCTCCAGTAGAGTTCTTGTCAAGTTCGTGTTTTTTTTTTTCTTTTAAAGTCAAATTTAGTGATAGCGACGTCAAATAAATAGTATTATTGCTCATATAGAGAGCCGACCCTTCTTTTCCTTCCAAGCAATAAATAAGTTTGTGACCACCGAATTGTCTTCATATGTGTTATAGTTGGTGAAAGTTCTTTTCATTATCTATTGAGCTATCGTTGCCATGTACATGATATCAGGTTGTGTGAATGATAAGTACATCAAGAGATCATATTGAGATTTTAGATAATTTTAATTCCAGCGCTAATGAAGTTGAGATAATTGAAGCGGATGGTGACGTTGAACTTGGTATGAATATGCCGAAGGAAGGCCATACAACGTCATCTTCATATGTGGAGCCGTATGTGGGGCTGGAGTTTGACGATGTAGAGGATGCACTTAGTTGCGATAAAGCCTTCTCCCAACGAACTGGTTTTAGCATTCGAATAAATCATACTCGGTTGTCAGATATAGACAAATCATTAATTGGCGTAGAGTATATGTGTTTGAGAGAAGGATTCCGTCAATATAATCTTAAACTTAAAGAGAGAGCAAGACCCAAGGCTTCGGAAACAAAGTATGGTTGTAAGAAGATGATGAAAATAAAGAAGAATAAAGAAAAATGAGTTGTGTCCAAGTTTGTACTCTAACATAATTATGAGTTGTTAACACCTAAGAGTACAAGTTTGCTCCGTGGGCATAGACGGGTGGCACCGGCCTAAAAAAATTTGATAGACATGCTAAATGAGTCGGAAATACCAACACGAAAAATAATGTCCATGTTGAGTAAGAAGCACGGTGGTGATTATAATATTGGTTGCATTCCTAAGGACATTCAAAATTATTTGGGCAATCGAAAGAAGCAAGTTCTTGGAGAAGGTTTTAAATGAGAGGTATTCGGTTGTGGTGAGATGTAGGAAGTCTTTTTTTGTTCAAGATGTGATTGGCCAGTGTGAAAAAGGGTTTTAAACTAAGGATGATATCTGCATGGTGTGGAGCGGGGGTACCCCCCTCCCCCCCCCCCCCCCCCCCCCGGGCACCATGTGGGGGGTTGGTAGGCAACACATGTCTAAAAAAATTTTGTTGGTCTAAAAATATTTTTTTAGACCCAAATTATAATATAATTTAAATAATAAATTAAAATTTATAAATATAAAAAGAACTTAAACTCATTAGAGTTAAATTTTGGATTGCCTTGACCTCCTAAGCCAACCTTTATATAGGAGGCCAAGGCAATATAATAGTCATCCCACATTGCGTAAGGATGACTATTGTATTATCTTGACCTCCTATAGGGGTGTAACCAGTCCGGTTCGGTCCAGTTTTAGACAAAATTTAGGACCGAACCAGCATGACCGATTTAACATTTTTCAAAACTGATTACGCACCGGTTACCCTCTTAAACTGGTACTTTCGGTTTTTTTAAAGTGTAAATTTGACATTTTAGACTATAGTATAAGTATAACTATAGTCTATATTAGACTATTAGTATTAGTTAAATAGTTATAGACTTATATATTAGTATAACTAAATAACATATTAGACTATATAATAGTATTAATATTAGATTATTAGTATATTTATATATTAGTATTAGTTATAAACTATATATTAGTATTAGTTATAAACTTATAAACTTATATATTAGTATAGCTATATAAATTATAATATATTAGACTATATAATAGTATTAATATTAGATTATTAGTATAGTTATATATTAGTATTAGATTATTAGTTATAATATGAAATTATTTCATATATGATATATGATATATAATTAAATATAAAAATTTCACATATAATTATACATTATATATAAAATTTATATATTAAAATATATAAAATATTTTGTATAATTTTAATTTTGTATAAAACTTATATATAAAATATTATTTTTCATATATTTTTTATCAACCGGTCAAGTTCGGTCCGGAAAATCTTAAAATCGGAACCAGATCTGTTACGGCCGGTTTACGAATTATAAGAACTAGTCCCGGACCGGTCCAAAACTAGTAAAATTGGTCTGGTCTAGTCAGGTTTATCGGTTTAAATTTATACCCTTAACCTCCTATATAAAGGTTGGCCTAGGAGGCCAAGACAATCCAATAATTTGAATATAATTTCAAGTCTTTAATAAATTGTATATATTTATATACAATATATATATAAATATAAAAAATTGTATTTATGTGGCGCGGGGGCGGGGGTGGGGACAGGGGCGGGGCACCGCTGGGGCCATCTCGCCCTCACCCCTGCTAGGCCTTCTCCACGCAGGGTGAGGGGCGGAGCAAGGTAGCCCGCCTGCCCATGCTGGGGCGGGGCACCCCTATTTTAAAGCCATCTGGATGCAATTTTTTCTCAATTAATAAATCCTATTAAAACTGATGATTGAATGTCGAGAGTTTCAGATTCAAAGATGAATTGAAATGATTTGAGAATAGTAGAATAAAATATTGTTAGAATATTATTTTTAAATATTATTATTATTTTAAAATTTGAAAAAATTAAATTATTTATTATATTTTGTGTAGAAATTTGAGAAAATTGTAATAATGAGATTAGATGAATTGAGATAAGTTTTGAATTCAAACGAAAAAGAGTGGTTCTCTCTCACCAAAAAATGGGTACATCAAAGTAATTTTTTTTTTTTGCTTTTATTTTTCTTTAAATATTTTTTTAAAATTTAAAAAAATTATAAATTTATTAAAGAAATTCTTCATTAACATTAAGTAAAAAGAGAAATTAAAAAATAAAATAAAATTCGATAGAAAACATTGGAAGACAAATTCGGTAAGAGCAGTGTTTCTCTATTTGTTTAAACTCCTTAAATATTTAAAAATAAAAATAAAAAAAAATCATAAATTTATTAAAAAACACTTACGTAATTATTAAAAAAAAAACACTTACGCATTTTTCTTAAAAAAATCACCACTGCCGGATCACCTCTTCCTCTTGACCAAATTTTGTTTGGCATTTTATTTATGATTTGCTTGCTCTAGAAGTTTTTCTTTTTAACCTTTTTAAGTAATTTTGAAATTGTGTTTTTATTAAATACTACTTATGTTGTTAATAAATAAGATTGCTCGACAAATCACTAAACATCTGCAACTTGATAAAAAATTAAATTTAGTCCTATTCATTTATTGAATGAGTTATATTTCGTAAATACTAGATTTTTATTCATTATTAAAAGATACAATTCAATTTGTATCAAACTTGTTCATTCCTATTCGAATAATTTTCATATTTATCGTTTATTATATAGTCTTATTTTTATATTTGTAATAAAAATATTTTTAATATTTAAAGAAATTAGAGGAAATCATATTCTTAATACTAAACATGCTACTTGTATCCTTGTAAATATAATCATTTATATATACATAAATTTTATAAAGATGTTAGTCAAAGTTAAAATATATAGATAAAATCACGGATATAATTTAAATAATTTATTTTATCCAAATAAAAATATTTTTTTGTATAAGTTCATAAAATTCGAACAACATGAAAAACTTGACCTAACTTACATTCAAATAAAAATTAAATGAATAATACTTAATTACTGTTCCAACTCAACTTAATTTATACCAAAATTACAAATATTTTCTGAATAATTAAGGCCCGATTTAGATACAAAAACGGTTTCATCTCAATATATCTCATCATTACAATTTTTTTAAATTTTTATATAAAATATAATAAATAATTCAAAATTTTCAAATTCTAAAATAATAATAATATTAAAAATAATATTTTAATAATATTTTATTCAATTTTTAATTTTTATTTAAAATAATATCATCTCATCTCACTATCTATACGGAAACTAAAAAGAAAACTACCCAAATTTTATGAATTTTTGACGTCAAGTAAACTTTTCATTACTACTAAAAAAAAGTAATAAAAAATGGAGCTACTACAAACAAAAAGAGACCTGACAAACTGATGTGGCATTATGCCACGTCAGCTTTTTTTTTTTTTTTTTGTCCAGCCGCTGCATTACTGCCAACTATCCCGTCTGCAGCTCCTTCACACAACGTGTCACATGTCTCTTGACAACATCCTGTATTTTCTTAGCAAACCACACAACTCACTCCTTCACACACGACAACGTCACTCTCCCTTCCCTAGCATCTCTCTCTCTCTCTCTCTCTCTCTCTCAATTCTTCTTTGCTTTTCATTTTTTCATTCCTCCATTTTTTTTTTCGATATATCGCCAGCTTCATTCCTCTTCGTCTTCTTCTTCTTCTTTTTCAAGTATCTATTGCCGGCTTCATTCCTCTCTTTTTTTTTTTTTTTTTTCTAGGTACTATAGCCGGCAGTGTCCTTTGAGTTCGAGAAGTAAGTTCCAGGTATTTCCATTTCTTCACTTTTCTTTGAGTTCCAGTTTTTTTCAGATTTCCTTTCATTTTTACACATTCAAAATGAGTTCTAAGAGATAAAAAATAACATTTTTACACATTCTTGAGGGATAAAATGTATATTTTCTGAATGACAGTAACTTTGGGGATAAAAAGTCATTTACGAGATAAAAATGACATCTAAGGGATAAAATGAAATTTTTACACATTTTCAGATTTTACACATTCAGTATACAGATTTTACACATTTGATTATATAATTTTGGTTTTGTATAGAACTATTATATATATATATATATATATATATATATATATATATTATTTTTATAGCTATAATCAAGATGGAACCGTGTCGATTAATATTTTCCGAGGAAGAACAAGCAGTGAAGGTCCTAACACTCCACGAGGTTAGAAGTTAATTATTGAATTCTTAATGGCATTGTTTTATGGACTCTTTTAAATATCGATTATTTTATGGCATGCTTAACGGATTTTAAATAAATTATGTTTTGCTTAATTTAAACCAATAAGAGCAAACTAGATCTCAGTATATCGAGAATCAAAAGGTTGAAGAACCAAAAGTTGATATGATATTTGGGACTCAATCACATGTTATTGAAACTACACAAAATATGCCAAACAAGAAGGATTTGGAGTGCCGAAAAGAACATCAACTACTGGGGATTATGGGGAGGTAAAATACTTCACCATAGCATGCAGTCGCCATCATAAACCAATAAGCAAGTCATCAAAAGTTGATCAGCCAAAACCGATAGGAGGGACAGATTGCAAGGCTAAGATTAATGTAAAGCAAATAGCAGAAGGAAGGTATTAGTTATCCAATGTCTTCATCAAACACAATCATGCAGTAAGCCTGACTCTGTCAAGATATATTGCTTGCCATAAAAAATTATCAAGTTGGTCGAGAAAAAGAATTGAAATGATGGATAAAGCTGGAATCCGTTTGGCTAAAAATTACAAAGCTATACTTGTTGAAGGGAGTGGATATGAGAATCTCACTTTTAAAGAGAAAGAGTGCAGGAATCATATCGAAAAAGTTCATAATGAGTTGCTTGGAGAAGGAGATGCAGAGCCATTTCATAAGTATTTGGTGCGGTAGCAAGAGAAAAATAATGGTTTTTTCTATGCGATGGATCTAGATTAAAAAGGAAGGTTGAGAAATGTGTTTTGGGCAGATGCCTGAAGTAAGGCAGCATATGAATCATTTGGAGACGTCATAGCGTTTGACACAATGTATTTGGCAAATAAATGTAAAATGTCATTTGTCCCTTTCGTGGGAGTCAACCACCACAGTCAATCGATACTTTTTGGATGTGGCCTTATACAAACGAGGACATAGATACATTTGTGTGGTTATTCGACTTGTGGTTGAGGTGTATGTTAGGACGGCCTCCTAATGCGATTATAACCAACCAAGATAGGACAATGAAAGTGACAATAGAAATAGTTTTTCCGGGGGCCAAGCATAGCTTTTGTTTATAACACATTTTATTCAAATTATCTCATAAGTTGGGATCTTATTCACAATATGACAACTTTAAAGGCCCTTTATTAAATTGTATATATGACTCTTTGAGCTGTCAAGAATTTGAAGAAAGGTGGCACAACGTTATTCAGAGCAATGGTTTAACAGACATTGTTTGGTTGAGTAAGTTGTATGAGGAGCGGCATCAATGGGTGCCTGCATATGTGAGAGGTACATTTTAGGCTGGAATGTCCACAACCCAACGTAGTGAGAGTATGAACGCATTTTTTGATGGCTATGTAAATGCAACCACACCATTGAAGAAGTTTGTTGGGGACTATGATAATGCTTTGGCTAGGATGGTCGAGAATGAGAAGATAGCTGATTTTGGTTCATTCCAACGAAATATCCCTTGCATTACGGTTCATGCAATTGAGAAGCAACTTCAAGAATTATACACGAATGCCAAGTTCAAAAAGGTACAAATAGAGCTTAGGGGGACTATGAATTGTTTGTCTTCCCTAAAAAAAAAATGAAGGCACAATATCGTCGTATGAAGTTGTTGACTATTTGAGCATTTATGATGATTTTGTAAAAGAGGTGAAATACTGTTTATATTTCAATGAAGAGGAATGTGAAGTGATGTGCACTTATAGACTATCCAAGTTCAGAGGAATTTTATGTAGACATGCACTCATTGTCCTCACCATGTGGAAGAAAGTCGTGGAGTTGCCATCCAAGTATGTTCTTGATCGTTAGAGAAAGGATTTAAAAAGAAAGTACACGATGATACATAGTAGTTATGATGACCTCAACAATAATCAAGTTGCACAAATGTTTAATGATTTGTGTAATGATCATTGTGAAATTGCTTTAATTGCTTCAAAGGATCATGAGACCTACATAAAGTGGAAGAATCATATGCGCAAGTTTAAGGAGATAGAGTTGAGTCAGAACAGTACAACGAGTGACTATGTTGTGTGTCCGGATAGTCCAAGTGAAACAAAACAGCAAAACCATGGGGTTTGTAGTCCTACTGGTATTAAAATTAAGGGTAGGCCTCCATCCAAACGACGAGTCTCTATAGTGGAGACAATAATGAAAAATAAAAGAAAAAGTCAGAAAAGAAATAAGATAGATGAAGTATCGTAAAATTGTACAATTAGATTGTCATGCCCAAGCCTTTCCTTTAACACTCCACTAACAGTTTTTTTTTTTCGTGATTTGCAAGTGAAGGACATACATGCTGGAGTAGGGAGTCAAGATAATATACTTACCCAACCATGAGTACTCTATAATATTGGAATTTTAATCTAATTAGGCAATTGGATGGTAATTTTGGGATTTGAATGTAACTTTGGGGTTTAAATGTATATTTTGGTAATGTTAGTGGAGAGAATTTGTTTTGGTATTTAAATACTGATTCAACAAGCATGGTACAACTTCCATAGTACAAAATCTCATTTCTATTTAAGTATTACGAATTCTTGTACAACTTGCGCAGTTACAATTATGTCTTACATACTTGATAGCAAAGTACTTTGTCAACAACTACTAACATTACAACTCAAAGTACTTGACAATTGCTAACATTACAACTCAAACAACTACCATCCTTAATACAACCTGTAGAAACATTATGGGGCACCTTATAGGAACTGTTGCTAGTAATACTCCAACTACCAACAAAGCATGTAACATTATCAGCATAATTTGATTCTAAGTTTGCAAATGAACACCCCACAGTACCAGTTTGTCTTCTCCTTGCAACGTCCACTTCAAGAATCCCAGTTGGTCAGTACAAATTCACACATCAAACACAAATAAAAGCACTGCATGTAGAAGCAAAAGAAGTGCAAATTCATACATAAAACACAAATAAAAGCCATGTTGGTCAGCACTCACTTGTAGAAAAATGTGCATCGATTGCTAGGTAACAAATATTTTCTGAACAAAATAACTTGCCAATTTTTTCAATCCCAGTTGGTCAACACAAATTCACACATCAAACACAAATAAAGGCCTACACGCAGAAGCAAAAGAAGCACAAATTCACGCATAAAACACAAATAAAAGCCCTGTTGGTCAGCATTCACTTGTAGAAAAATGTGTATCGATTGAAAGGTAACAAATATTTTCTAGCTCAACTTCACACTCTTTATGATACTAAAAATGGAACTATTCAGGTTTAACAAATAAACCAACAGCTGCACCCCAAAATCACACAGCAATCACATACCAAAATACAACAACCACACACAAAAATCAAACAATCCAGAAACCAAGGGTGTTATCATCAAACGCTCAAAATTCATGAAATTCATCACGATGGATATCCTCATGGGTGTCGGGGCATAAAAATTCGAAGAAAAAAAAGCAGAGATGACAAAATTACGAACCAAAGTGACACCCATTTTGAACGAAATAGAGCCTTTGAATTCGCTGGTTGGATGGGTAACGGGACAGGAATGGGTTTTCATAGTGGGTAGCGGGGGAAGAGAGTGGCGTTGGGGATGGGTAGAGGGGAAGAGATTGGGTTGTCTGTGACCAGGGGGGCTTGTCTGCCACTGGGTAGAGATCCCGCTTCATTCCTCGTGAGGAGAGTGGTGTTCGTAAGGGTAAAGGGGAGCAGGAAGGAAAAAAAAAAAAAGAGGAAAAGAGAAAAAGAAAGGTCTCGGGAGGAAGGGGGAAATGGTAGACTATCAGTGTCTTTTTGGGATCTATTTGTAGCTCTAGTATTTTTCAAAAAAAATATGATAGAACTCTGTATCAAGAATGAGTTTTGATAGGGAGAAGCCACTATAGCGGTGTGCAATTTTGCACACCTTACGTGGCAATTGGTTTTTGCTTTTTTTTTTTTTTTAAATAATACAAAACGCACCATTTTGCACAGTATCATGTTTTCAATTCCCAATTCATTTTGAATTTGGCCCCCAGCCCCTCATGTTGAATCTCCTCCTCTCTCGCTTTCCTTTCCTTCTCGCCCACGTCGAACCTCCTCTGCCCACAGGCAACGCCATCTCTCTTTCAAGCGATGTCGAGCCCGTCTGCACAACACTACCACTCCCAGCGTCGCCATCTCTCCTCAATCCCCATCACCCTCATCCTCCCAGTTGCGTGTGTGCGTGCGTCTCTTTCATTTCTGATTTTCTTTGCTTCATCGCACGGTTGCTAACTCTCTCATCTTCCCTGCTTTAAAATCCTCTTCCCTAAAATTTTCACTTTTATTTTACTAAAATATAAATTTCCTATAACTCTAGGCTTAGTCAGTTTTTCTTGTTTAGTGTGTGCTAAACATAGATGTAACATATCTAAATTTTATTTTATTTCTTATAGATTCCTTAGCAACTATTCTTAATGCAATAGAAAGTTAACATATTTTTCTAACCTTTTTTTCAGCCTGCAAAGCCAATGGCTCCGATCTCCGAGTTCATTTTAAGGTTGGATTCCATCAACTTTCTTGAATCTCACTTTTATGTATGTGGAGTTTGTTTTTAATGTGGTTCATTGTGTTGTGTGCATAATTTTCAAGTTTTATGCTATCGTTCAGTTCATGGCTAGGCAGATATGGTCGTGTTTGTTTGATTATACCTTTTTTTTTTTTTAATATTTTGTTAATCTTTATTTGAATGTTTATTTTATATATGTGGAGTTTGTTTTTGTTAGTCTTAGATCACTTTCTCTGTGGAAAACACTTGGATCCCTAGAGTCCCTGCTTTAGAATCGAGTGGGAACTTTTAGTATATTCAGGTCCATGCCAGTACGAGTTCATACGATTTATACAAAATCCGAGTCTTCATCTGGTTTGTGAATTTTGAAGGGTTATGTTGTGGCCCTTAGTATATTCAGGTCCATGCATTTTCTTTTTCCAAATTTTTTATATTTATTTTTTTTTTCTATATGTTTCTGAATTCCTCATGGTTGTTTGTAATTGTATCATGATTGATCTTTTATGGAGGCATTTTTTTTTTATGCAAGTAAAATATGGGTCCGAAATATTTTTCTACATCTCTCAAGTTTCTAATTGTTAATGAATTCTGAAAGTTTCTTTCTAATAATAAATTTTCCCTTTTTGTCACCTTGTATTTTTTTCTTTATGTAGTTTGCTTTTCGAATGGTCTTTAACAGATTGCTTGGTTTATATATAATGTTAAATACAGCGACTGTTATTATTATTTTATTTTTGTTTCTTTCTATTTCTTTTTTATTCTTTCTTTCCTTGTTTTTGTATGTGTATGTGTGGCTTTAGTAAGGGCTGGCTTTTGTATTGATTTTTTCAAGTGCTCTTTAAAACTCTCAGTCTCTGGCCTTGCTTGCTTGGCCGGGAATATAGTTTTCTTTAAGTTTCTTAAGTTTCCATACTAAAATTCATATTCTTTTGGAGCACAGATTGCTAGATTTACTTATTCTCTTATTGAATTACTAATTTCTACCTATCTATTTCACCCTCATTTTTTTTTAAATTTTTACTAGCTAGGTATTTGGATACTCATCGTATCTCAATGAGTCGAATACATGTCACGCATACTCTTTTTGGTTCTGATTGTCGTAGAATGATTCTAATAGCTCTCTTTAGAGGTTTTCTAGCTCATTATGGTTTCGTATTAAATGCCCTCATTTTTATTTGAAAGCGGGTAGTATAAGCAAGTGTCTGTATTGTGGTCAAATTAGGATTTGTGATCACTGATTATTATTCCCTTAACAATTATTTTCTTTTTTCTTTCTTTCTTTTTTTTTTTTTAAAAAATCCTAGAATTAGGCACAAAATTTCTTTCATCCATTTTTAACATGTTTATCTATTTAATATCAAAGTTATCTACTTGATTGATTAGTGGAAGTTTGAACTCACAACATACATAAAAACTCATAATTACTTAAATTTTTCTAGAATTAGTGTAATGTGGGAAGCGGAAGATGGAATGGCACCCAGGCCTTCGACTTGGACTTTACAGTCTTTAATGACGTCTCAATGTACATTTGGAGAAGAAAACGATTACCATGTGAGTAGGCAGGTTAATGTTTCTTATTTTTTAACGAGGAATTGGTTGACGTGCTCATTAATCTAAATAATTGCATTATTGCAGCATAATTTTGATGTAAATATGCCCTACCCTCTGTTGACGAGTAATTCGAAGGACTCTAGGCAAGAATTTTATGAATTTTTAGAATTTGAGGAAAATATTAGAAGTACATTTTCTGATACTGCTAATGGTATTAAACTTTTTTTTGCTTTCACTTTTAATGACGCTAATATTGAAAGTGAAAGCTAATACATCCCTATGTTTCCATATTTAGAAATGTTATTCGACATAGATGAAGATTTAAAGGGTACCACTGTTATCCCGAATGATGAGATTCGGGTTGAAACACCAAGATCCGGTATAGAATTTGAGAGTGAGAATGAACTTACATCCTACTATAAGTAATATGCCAAGTAAGAGGGATTTGGTGTAAGGACACAGATGACTAAGAGAGATGATTATGGGAGGCCTGTGTATGTGACTATTGGTTGTGCTCGTGGCAGAAAATACCAATCTAAGAACATTAATCCATCCAAGCCACGTGCAACAACTAAAATAGATTGTAAAGCGAAAGTAAATGCAGCGTTGAACAAGAATGACAAATAGGTTATCACCACTGTTGATAATGCGCACAACCACATTATTGTCAGTCCCAAGAAGACAAGACTCTTGCGTTCTCACAAGCATCTAGATGAGTACAGTCAAATGATTATGGACCTCAATGATAGAGCTGGTATTCGAATGAATAAGAATTATTTTTCTCTTGTCGTTGATGCGAGGGGTTTTGAGAATCTAGATTTTCAAGAGAGAGATTGTTGGAATTTCATTGACAAGGCTAGATATTTAAGATTGGGTAAAGGAGGTAGTGAAGCCCTTAATGAGTATTTCCAAATAATGAGAGATCAAAATGAAGGCTTCATTTCTTCCATGGACGTCAATGATGAAGGAAGGTTACGTAATATGTTTTGAGCTGATGCACGGAGTCAAGCAGCCTATAAGTATTTCGGAGATGTTGTAACATTTGATACAACATACTTAACAAACCGATACAGGATGCCTTTCGTTTCATTTGTTGGTGTTAACAATTATGGGCAGTCCATACTACTAGGGGCGGGGTTGCTGTCAACCGAGAACACGCATTCATTTGTTTGGTTGTTTCGCATGTGGTTGGCTTGTATGAATGGTCGAGCGCCCAAAGCCATCATAATCGACTAAGACCGGGCAATGAAGAACGCAATTTTGATTATGTTTCTAGAAATCTGCCATGGATATTGTCTATGGCATATAATGCGCAAACTTCCAGAGAAGTTAGGATCTCACTCCCATTAAAGCATAGGGTTGAAAACCTCCATTTTGGTTGTATTGTATGATTCACATACCTGTAGGGAATTTGAGAAGAGGTGGGGTCAAATGCTTGATATGTATGATTTGAGTGCAATAATTGGCTCCAATCCTTATACGAGGAAAGTAATTTTTAGGTTCCGGTTTACTTGAAAGATATATTTTTGACTAGTATGAGCATGACACAATGCTCAAAAAGTATGAATGCTTTTTTCGACGGGTATGTCCATTCCGGTATGACTTTGAAGGAATTCGTAAACCAATTTGCTCTAAGAAAGAAGGTAGAGGTAGAAACAATGGTTGATTTCAACTCTAGCAACCAAATCATCCCCAGCGTTTTCCTTTTCAACTTTGAGAAGTAGTTTTGAAAGGTTTACACAAATGCAAAGTTTAAGGAGTTCCAAAAAGAGTTGTTTGGCCTAATGTGTTGTAGTTGCACACTGGTGACCAAGCAGGGGTGCATTTCAACTTTCGATATCTTGGATGAAATATCTATTGATGACTACACCAAAACAGTGCACTACACAGTTTACTATAACGATGAGGAGTGCGAGATGAAATGCATGTGTGCATTGTTTGAGATGAGGAAATTTTATGTGAGCATGTACTTAGAGTTTTTCAGTTGAAGAAGATTAATGTACTGCCAGATAGATATGTCTTGGATTGCTGGAGGAAGGATGATAAGGGGAGATATATAATGATCAAAAGTAGTTATGATGACTTACGGGCTAGTGGAGATGCACGGAGGTATGAGATGGTGGTTAAAAGATGCGTGAAATTAGCAACTAAAATATCTCCAAGTGATGAGCATGTCAATGCATTCTTGCGCATTATCGATGACTTTGATACAAAATGTTTTGATGTAACATGTGGGTCGAGATTCGAATCAACACAGGTTGGACCGAATGTCATCGCAGATAAGGGTAAAAAGATATTAAGCCCCCACATGGTATGAGGAAAAGGGAGACCCCCAAGTAAGAGAAAGGTTTCACCTGTCGAGAAGATGGCAAGAAAGAGAAAGGTAGTAAAATTTTCAATTTTCATATTTCTGTAATATTCTTTTTCTAATCTATGTCTATTTTTTATTTTTTAATTTAAGCTTGCAGGAAAATATTGGATGATGAAACACAATTAGTTGGCATCCTAGGATCTCAACACCACCAATTTGATGATGGGGTTGGTGTTGGGACACAAAATAACATTGTCACACAGTCGATGCCATCAAGAAATCAGGAGATCTTCAACTATTGGATAAATGTATGTTTGAATATATTTGTCTTTGAATATATTTTGTTCGATTAAAGATTTGTTGCATAATTTTAAAGTTGTTTACATTATAGTTGTTTTCTTTCAGATCTGTCGCCATAATTGAGTTGTTGTGTCTATTGGTAATGGTCTGGTATAGTTTGTTAGTCATGTGTTTCATTTTTGTTCTTCTTGGTTATGGGTTGTGTGTACTTTGAAAATATGATAACTGTTTCTTTTTTGTTCCTCTTGGAGAGGGTTGGGTGTAGTTTGTTCATATGCAAAGTGTGGGATTTTTGTTCCTCTTGGAGAGGGTTGGGTGTAGTTTGTGAATATACAAATTTTCTGTTTGCTAGAGAGGGTAACAAATTTTTTGTCTGTTGGAGAGGGTAACAAATTTTTTGTCTGTTGGAGAAAGTAGCATGTAGTTTGTTTATATGCTTCTAGTTTAATTCTTGGTGTAGTTTTGGTGTACTTTGTCAATATGCCAAAGGTAAGGTTTTTTGTGGAAATACAACAGTTTAATTTTTATACCTCTTGGAGAGATGGGGTGTTTTGGTACCATAAGCCGAGTAATCTACATGTAGAGGGTTTTTGTAGCATGATTGTGTACGTTGGTTAACTGTGTCTTTGAGATGATGGGCAACATGCACAGGTTTGGTTTCTTTCCATTCTCATTTCAAGTAAAATAGGTTTGGTTTCTTAAGAGTATGTGACTTTTCAGAGATTCTAACACTTTATTTGGAATGTGTACTTCCTCTCACTACCTTTCTCAAGTAATGGCCATATGTGAAGATTTGATACTCGTTTATCTTCCTTACCCCCCTATGAGATGGTAATGCATTCTTGATTTCTCACTTTTTCCTCCCCAAAGATTAATGCTATTACTTGAAAGTAGCATGTTTTATTTGACTTAATGATGTACATTTTATGAGTGATTCTAGGGAAGTTGCAAATTGACTAGTCCTTTTGGAGTTCTAGTGCAACCATGATTGGTGCCTTCATTATGTCATTACATGTTTATTGGGTTGATTGATTTCAGTCAGTTTCTTTTCGAATGTTGTGGAATGTTGCTACTCTATAGTCACTTATAAAACATTGAGTGGCATTCTATAGTCATAAACAACAGAGTTGGTATTTTATATTAATTCAATATTTGACTTTTGCTTTTTTTTTTTTTTTTGTATATATAGTAAAGATTGGAATTTTTTTTTCCAAATTCCAGGTTGATCTTTTGGGTGATGAAGTTGATGCTCTTTCAAGTCTTCTAGAAAAAATATACATTGGACTTGATCATTATTCACCAATTTTGCAGCATTATCCTGGAGTTAGATAGTTCTCTTCCTATGATTACATTACCTTTATGTTTTTGGCAATTGCAAGCATATACAAGAAATCCTGTAACAACTTCAAACCATTGGTTGACAAGTTTCTTATATTAATATATAATTATATTTTATAGCAACTAGAATAGTTTAGTGGTCGCATATTTTATAAGCAATATGCAAACCAATATTGATTTAGTGGTCACATCTCAGAACAAATTTTCTATAGTTTTATTGCCTCGATTTTCTTTTTTGATTTTGCTTAGTAAGGATGCATCTTAATTATCTATTGTTATGTTTTGCTAAACAGATTGTGGTGCCCCTAGCCCTCACTTGGGATTGGACGGAGGCTAAAATGCCAGGACATGTAACACATGGCTACATACCCCTCGTACATGACATAAAATATACTATGCACCTAAGTACACTAGTAGTATGCAATATCGTGGTAGCGGAAAATAATAAAAGTTGGAAGTTCTAAGCAACGTAAACAGCAATTGCAAAGTACATGGTTCCAAACTAATAAAAATATTAACACTTTGTCCATGACCATAACATTATAACATAAGATAAAATATCCCAAAATATCAAGTAATAAAGTTCTGTCTCCCAAAATAAGGGACCTTCTAAAAAATATTGTTTCTTAAAAGCTGAGGCCTAAAAACCATAAGTTCTTTTCACCAACATACTAAGTTTCTTTTTCCTTCATTGTTAAAGTCCCATCAGGAGCCAGGCACCAAAAGACTCCATGAGACTTCTGTCGTCCGGGCGGTGAAGACTCTAATTCCTTAGCTACCTCCTTTGGGTCAGGTGAAGGCTTTGAGGATTGCCCAAGATAAATGGACATCTGGTCTATAAGCCTATCGAACTTCAAAAATTCAGAACAAGCCTGTAGAGAATACTTGTCCCCCGTTGTGGAACCATATATATTCATGATTATTGAGAATCTGGAGTACCTGTAATAATTTCTACCATTCTGATTTGGGGAATGGTAGTGAAAATTACCACAATGAGATTTCGAGAAATCTCAGCAAGTAATCACACAACATACAATAGTTAAAGCAAGCATACAAGAGGTGCATCATGAAATGCGTGCATGGACATGTACTTGACTTAAACAAAAACTTGGCATATGCATTTGATCATTTTCTAAAGACTTGCACAAAGACTTTGACATTTCCTGAAAAACTTCTTAAACATTCTTTTCAAGTTGATTCTTAATCAAAACTTTTCTTATCAGAGACATATCACAAGATTTGCATCGAGTGATCCTTAACACATGAGTTCTTGTTTTTATTCATGGGGTGGACACAACACAACTCCCCTCCTTACAATGCGTGTTCCAGCTAGTTGCCTCACTATTAACAATCTGTAGGCGAGAATCACAGGTGAGACTCTATCACCATCCCTACAGTTTGAGATACACAAAGAATCATAATAACTCGACTTTACTTCATCGAATTACATGCCTTATGCACCCACTATCATTAGGTGCTTCCTTGCTCCGACATTCTTTAAAAGAATGAATTTGAGGCTCGTTGACTATTCTTCGTCGACTCAGGAGTTACCACTCTATTCTTAAGCATTGAAGAGTGGACAGAGGAGTTCCACTAGGAAAATCCCACGTCCTAGTACTTGGGGTCGTAATAAAACATTTGGACTATTTTCTTTAAAAAGAAACATTTTTCTTCGAAAACGTTTTTTCCCAAATGCATGAGACATGGAACTTAAGATATATATACTTATACTTGACATGTGACATATGAAATGCCATACATGAAATAACCAATCATAACATGATCAATTCATAGTATGATTAGATGAAACACATGAAATATCCAAAAACATTCATGAAACTATGGGAACATGCTTAGGCCGAAACACTTAGGGGTAAAAATCATGAGATTCATCACTTAAATATGTTCTAATCTGTAAGCATATAACATAGAAATCAAATTTTAGTAAAAAAAAGCATGAAATCATAGCATTTGGCTAAGATCTGAATCATCCAAGACATGGTATGGCCAAAACATCATGATTCATAATCCATAATTCTTAAACAAATGAAAACCAAAACATGTGAGAGTATTTCATGGCATTTTCATCACAAATCTCAAGCATATAATTCCTTCCACAGATTCATACGAGATCATATTAACATATTCAAACAAACAATCAAGAAATATCAAACAAAGCAAACATGACAATAAAAAGATTTACGCAATCATATACAAGTACTAACCAAGAGTAGGTTAAGTGTATACTTATAAAAACCCGCATAAAGAAATACTAGCAAGCTATAAATCTGAACATTCTATATTAGAAAAAGTAACTAGAAACCTTATTTTGTGTTCTTGAGTGTGTGTGTGGATTTCTTGGGCAACACTTATTCAAATCCATTCGACTTCCAGGGTTTTTGGGTTAGAACTCTTCATTTTGTTTATAAGGTAAAACAAAATCCTAAGATAAGAAAAGATACATGTGGTAGCAGAAAAACATGAAGGATGAACTCTTCTCTCTACTCGGCTTCGAAGGTTTACTAAGAACTTTAAGTCATTTCCAAGAAATCACAAGAAAGTGTGGGTGTTCTATCATTCTCATAGTCCAAATGAGATTTGAATCTCATTTTCGAGTTGAGCAAATGATGTGTGTGTGAAACTTAGAAGGAAAAATCGTTTCTTACCTTGACTAGATTTAATGTGTTGAAATCTCCCATTGTAAATAAGAAATTTTCTTGTTTGGTTGGAAAGAAAGTACAAGAAAGTGTGGTAATCTTTAAGAGAATATGAGAGAGTTGTGTGGAGAGAGTGAGAGCATGAAGAATCCGAAATTGGAAAAAAGAAAAGCCCTTGGGCGTGTGGTCTTCCTCTCCTTACATAGAAGACTCCTCATTCCCTCATTGGTGGTTAAAATCCATTGCATGCAAGACAAGTGACATAGATTTTCTTCCGCCTTTCACTTTAGCCGAAAATAACTCTCGGTATTCTCCATGTAGATTGCATTGGGAAGGGACATCTTGGGGTGGCGTGTAGGGTTCCCTTCCCTTGGCCGAATTCCTCTTCCCTTCCTCTTATGCCTTTCCTTTCTTCAACAAATTAGTGTTCTTTTATGGGTAACATGGTAAAATATCATTTGACTCTTCCTTTTCCCAAACAAGTAACATTTT
Source organism: Cyclocarya paliurus (assembly GCA_029856935.1). Lineage (NCBI taxonomy): Eukaryota > Viridiplantae > Streptophyta > Magnoliopsida > Fagales > Juglandaceae > Cyclocarya > Cyclocarya paliurus. The sequence continues at coordinate 23,038,389 of CM056953.1, read as the reverse complement.
GCATGGATGATAAGTGGCATTTGACATGTGCCTTGGCCTTGGCCGAATTTCTCCTTCTTCTTTTCCCAAGTTGATGCTTCATCTTCCTAGTGCTCATTCCCAAGATGACTTTTCATGTTCCTTTGGTCCAAAATAGCCTAGATGATAAGTAGCAAATGAACAAAGTACTTGGGAGTGTGCTAGCCGAGTTCTTAAGGGTATTCTTGTCCTTCAACACAAATGTCTCTTCACATATCCTTCTAGAAGGTTCGTGCATGCTTGACACTTGGCAAAAACTAACTCAATTTCGAAAACACATATGCCTCCCTTCAGTTTCCCATGCAAAACTCCTAGAAAAACTCCATTTCACTTCCCTAAACTTCCATTCCCAAGATATCTTTCTTGGAACTCAAATTGGGCAAGACAAAGGGTCTAAACATGTGGGAAATTGGGTCTAATTGAAAATCTCCTAGTCTTTCTAGGTTCTTTTTATCCCTTGATTTATCTAGAAGGTTTCTAATATAGTGACAAATGGCAATTTTTCTAAGATAGACGTGTACGCCAATCCTTGGCATTTTCGTAAACTTTTCTTTCCCCCTTGACTTATTATCAGGTCTAGATTCACAATGTATCTCTTACATGCCACATGGCACTTGTGACTAAAGTTTGGGTTATGGGCCTAAAGGCAATGGGTCTAGGTTTCTAAACAAGGCCAAATTTCACAAAGGGTTAGTTCTCTTTTGGGCTCAAGTTATCATTTCAAAAATTTAAAGCTTTCTAAAATAGCTAGAGCTCCAAAAAAAGTCACGACTACTGAGAATAAAATCTACGGGCCATGCTTACGCAAATCTTGGGTCATCACACAAATGCAAGGCCGCATTTTTCATTTTAATCCTTGCTGCTATTGTGGGTGTAGATATTGTAGGATTTTGTTGGGAGTCATTGGCAAACATCAATTACCTCTTGTAATAGTGTCATTAAAGTGTATATTTACAACATTGTCATTAAAGTGTATATTTCTTCAAGTGACTATTTTTTCTTGTATATATAATACAGTGTTATTTTCTGAAGTAGATTTGAGAGTGTTGTTACAAACTTACAATGTATATTTCACTTCAAATAATTATTTGACAAGAATTTGTAAGCCAAGAGTAGTCCTCTAGAACATTAGTTATATGTTCATTCTTCATTTCTCATCCTTGGAAAACAGAAAGTAATTAATAAAAGTGAAAATAAACTCAGCATCAAGCATAAGCATAATTACAGTGTTAGTTTGGGTTGATAATATAACTGCTGTTAGTAAGGACATTCAAAATTGCAAATTGAATAGCTTGATGGTTGACAAAATAGTGGACGTGTTATCCAAACTACATAACTACACAAGACATGGCTAAGTTTAGGGAAAGTCAATTGAAGTGCACAGGCTCTTCCCATTACACAGGTTGTTAACTCAAAATACAATTTACATAGGTTGGAACATTTTAAAATACAACCTGTTTACATTCAAAACTCATCTAACCCATACAATGTGCTTTTTTACATGAAATTTATTCGAACCATGCAAATACTATTTCAAAGGTCACAACCCAGTACAAACAAAATAATTTTTGCTTTTCATTTTTCAGATTCTTTGCTTTCTCTCTTACTTTATCTTCCCTTTTCCGAATGTCATACTCGCGTTGTAATACATCATCCCACCTCTTCCAAGCCTTATTCTCTCTTAAGAAAAAGTTCTCCTCTAGCAACTAAAGTATATCCGCCCATACTAAGAATTCACACCTCGCATCTCCCTGCACATAGTGTGAACGTCCAATTAACATGATAAAGTACACCCCACAAGAGGCAAATTGATATGCAAATATATCAAATATAAAGTCATTTTACCGTATTATACTTTGGGCAGGAAAAAAAATCTCATTCTAGGGTTTTTCTTAGTGTGGGACATCTTTAATGGTGTTTTCAAACCACACCAACAAATTGGTGATTCCATCACAAAATTATTACTAAAAGATGATGATTGGGATAATGCCATTCGTGATACTGAACAACCATAAAATGTGTGTATAGAAACAAAATCAGAAACATCAAATTCAACATGTATTTCACCACACACATACACACACGTTTTATTCATAAGGAAACTCAGGCCCAAAAGTTGGTAGCATTGCAATAGCAAATCAGAATTCAAGTCTAGAAAAGTTATAGTCAAAGAGTCAGCTCTTTGTACCTTAGTTTAATTAAGTACTTAAACTATTTTGTTTGTTAATGTTACTAAACTTATTAAAATTTTTAGTCATACAAAAAAACTATATTGATGGGGGAAGAAGATTTTGTACTCATTTTCTTAAAAAACTAGTTGAATACTTTAAGAGGCATATCTGATGGATTTTTGCATTTCAAGCTGTCATTTTTTGTTATTTGTCACTGAATTCAAATGTTAATAAGTTTAGAGGCATAAAAAATGAAGAATAGCAAGTATAGCAGTCGAGAATTGTGCAATAGTTGGTATGCAAAAAGTAGATTACAAACAAGAGTAGTTCAAGAAGTTGACAAAAAAGAAAGAAAGGTTCCTTCAACAGACCTGTAATGGTTGGCTGATGTTTACTGTTGATGTGCAAAGTGTAATTATTTTCGTGAATTGAAAGTGGAATATATTATTTTAATAGTTTTACAATGTAAAGTAAACTATTCCCTTTAGTTTTTTAAGCAACAAAATTGATACTATTCCCTTTAATTGGAGGTTCCTATTTACAAAGACCTAACAACCCATGCAGTTCCCTATTAGTGGTTATATAAAGTTGTATATTTCTTGAAAGAACCCCCACATTGACCAAAGTTGGCTTACAATATTACACATCCTTAGCTGGCATAGGAGATCAAGGATAGACTCTTATGCCGTACATGAAAATAATTTAATTAAAAATCACAAAATAAGGACCTAGGTTAAGCATCCTAGTTAACAAGTTATGGTAAAATGTTGTGGAATTGTAATAACAACTCAATTATACGTAACTCAAGGTTCAAAAAATCATAATCAGGTTTGAAGTTAGTGAATAACCAATTCAATGAGTCAAGTGAATTCAAAGAATTGAATCGAGCGATTCATGAAAATTCTGAATCAGTTGTTTTAGTTAGTATCAACAAGCATATAAAAAAACATACATATCATATATAAAAAGAGAACTGTGCATACTCTAGCGCAATGGGCAGTATCCAATCACTATTATGGAAGCATACCCCTCTCTACAATTCCTCCCCACATCTTACATTTTCATAGTGGCAAAGACCCCCTGGCTTGTAATATGAAAAGACAACTGTGTATCTATTTTCAGTTTAATGCATTCTACTTGCTGAGAAAAAAAAGATATCATATATAAAAGAGTTTAAAGTGTGAGCTCATTAACTAGATTCAATAAAAATATGATATAGATCTAAATAGTTTTAATAAATATGTAATTTATGCATTTTACTTCAATTGTCTACATTTTCTTGCCTCAAATATTCACATGACATAGGAAGAAGATAAAATTCCATTAAGATATAAATATATCAAAATGATTGCCTTTGGTGCACAACCACAAATTGAATATAAAAAACTTATTCATGAACTCTTAATTCATTATGTCCAACTGAAGAAATTGATGAAAAATATGTTTTATCTTTAATTTTTGCTAGCATCTTCATGGAATACAATGGTTTCCAAAGATAACAAATGTTTAGTTTTATGATATTTTTGTACAAGAAATAAAAAATTCCATGGTAGTTGAAAAATGACAAAAAATATTAGGTAGGGGAATCCAATCCCACTCAACTCACATATGTAAAAGGCAAGTGATCAAATTAATTGTTCGTATTTTTAGTGGAATTAAAGTGAAATAGTTGGATTTTGAGTTAAACTCTTGGGTTAAGCTAAAACAAAATATCACAATTGAGTTTACATATTAGTCAAATATGTATTTAATTTACTTTTAAAACCAAATCAAGTACTACAAAGAAGTAATCAATGGGATTGAGCTAATTTTCTTTTCTGTTTTTGTCCACGAGAATGAGCAAACTAATAACCCTAAAAAAAATTAAAACATAGGCATACCATAACAGAGGTCTAAGATTCCATGAAAGACAAATAACACCCCCTATTATCTTCAGCAAATGATACAATGATCTCAGAAATGTCATATGAAAATTTTGTCTGTGATTGAACTTGATCTCCACGGTGAATCAAGTGCTTTTTTGTCACTAATGACATCTACTTGGAAATTCAACCAGTAAGATTTATTATTTGACCCTCTAGCATACCTGCATCCCACCTCTCCATTAATGTTATACCATCACCAAATTCAAAAACCCTATATTATTATCAATTTGGGGCAAATTAAACTTCCCCTCTTGGAAATAAGCTATATATAACTTACCAAAATTGTGAATCCTGATAACTAAGATTATTGTTCAAATTTGTGAGTGAGTCGAAATAACACTTACAGAAGGATGCAGAGTTGTATGGGAGAGAACGTGCCCGTTGATCCCTTTAGCTAAATCAAAGGATGGGTAGACGATAACCTACGGGGGTGTTGGGCAGAGTGAGGGTCCACGCCAACCCACGGAGCCGTGTCGGTAGAGGGGGCAACTAGGGCATTATTTGGGCGACACGAGCATTGACGCGGGGTTGGGGGAGAGGATATCGATGTTGGTGGTGGTGGAGTGGATGCCGATGCAAGTGGTGGGTGGGGGCCGACGCGGGAGGGTTGGGGGAGGGGGGCGACACGGGGAGGGATGGGGAAAAGTTAAGAGAAGGAAACTCGAATCTCCTCTCAGATCCACTACGCTTACTCTCAACTCACTCAATGAAATGGTGCGTTTGATGGACACGTCACGTGTGAACCGGATGCAGCAGTTGCTGCCAAAAATTATTCATCAAGAGTATATGTATGGGTGTGACACAAATTAGATGATTAAGGCCCAATTTGGGTAACGAACATATTCCAACACTTTCTAAAAATTTTCGTATGGATGAGCCTACTCCACATGCCAAATAGCAAACAGAATGTGAGTGTAAACACCCCCAAGAGTCCTGCACTACTAGTAGTGGGGGCCATGGCAGATACGTTTTCATGTTCTTCGCTTTGGGCCCCTTTTCTTTTTTATTTGTTTTGCTTTTCTTTATCTACAGAAATTGGACATTTCTATTATTATAGACTCGAGGTGGCTATATTTAAATAAGTTTAATATAAAATAATTATTCATATTTAAATAAGTAGCATTGCCTTTATAAGTATTAGAGCATTATTAATAATTTGATAAGTTTTTCAAGTAAAAGTAATACGTGATAATATGAGTTAAAATGAAATAAAATGAGAAGAGAAAAAATGAGAAAAGAAAAAAAAAATCACTATAATATTTATCACTGTTATATATAAATAAAATTATCATTTCATTATCATAAAAAAAAAAATAATCATTGATGGGATCCATACATTTTTCAACTACTTATCTAAAAGTCAACAACTCAATATATTTTATACATTCAAACAATTCAAAATACTCACAATAAAATCTACAAATTCTATTCAATTTCTATTCACAATTATTCCCAATATTTTTCAACACTTGTCGCTTCCAACACACAGCGTAAGCGTATACCTCCGAAAAGCCCACGTTTTAAGATTCAGTGGGTCAGGATGATGAACAGAGATCAAGAAATCGAAGCTCCTAATTTCCATTTCCACTCTCTTTTCTTCTCTTGATTTCCTTTCAATGTTTCCACTGCTTCCTCAGCTTTCTCTTCATCTTTCCAACGCTCCAAACGCTGAGCTAACCGCAACTCTTTCACAATCCAGAAGAATCAGACCTTCCAACCTCAAGCCTCCGATTCGGGCTTAAAGGAGGATGGTTCCGGCGTTGAGAACTCTCCGATCGAGCAGGTAGCTCTCACGGTTCCGGTCACTGACGAACCCTCTCTCCCGAGTTTCACCTTCAGGACGTGGATTCTCGGAACACTAGCATGCGTCCTTCCCTCCTTCCTCAACCAGTTCTTCTAGTATCGGAGGGAGCCTTTGTCAATCACATCGATCTCAGCTCAGATCGCGGTGGTCCCGCTCGGCCCCTGGATCGACTCGACGATTACAGAACGAGTGTTCTTTAGGGGGTGATGGTGGGAGTTCACGCTGAATCCCGGCCCGTTCAATGTGAAGGAGCACGTGCTGATCACGATCTTCGCCAACTCCGGGGAGGGTAACGTGTACGCGATTCACCTCTTTAGCGGCGTCAACATATTCTACAAAAAGAAGATGACGTTCCTGGTGGCATTTCTCGTCGTTATAACGACGCAGGTGCTGGGGTTTAGGTGGGCCGGGCTGTTCCGGCGTTGCTTGGTGGAGCCCGCTGCCATGTGGTGGCCCCAAAATCTCGTGCAAGTCTCGCTATTCAGGTACGTTTCTAGTCGCTCGATCAAGTTTCTTTATGTCTTATCCGACAATCATCATTATCCAGAGAGCCCCGTTGGTCAAAGTTTGTTTGTTTTTATTTTTCATAAAATGAAATTTCGTTGAAAATAAGGAATATAAGCAACAGTTACAATAGGCTGTACATCCTCCATTATAACTCGAATTCAACTATAAAGCTTCGTTAGCTAGACCGTGATCAACTTGGTTAGCCACTCGTTTAACATGACTTATCTTCCAAAGCTCCAGCCTTCCTAATAAACTTTGGTGTCCATTACAGTATTGCCACTATTGCTAAGATCTTTAGCTTTCTTATGTATAGAGTCCACCACCTGCTTTGCATCACCCTCAAATCCACTTTGAGAAAGCCTAGCTCTAAATAGAATTGGACAGCCATGTATTCTCCCCATACTTAAGCAATCTTTGGTGAAAGATAAACCTCTCTTGGAATCTGCATGGATGCTAGCACCTCACCATGATCATCCAGAATTATAACTCCAATTCTCTTTGTTTCTGGTCTAGAGCTATATCCCAATTTGCTTTCACTTAACCTATCCCAGGCTGTATAGACTCTCTTGGTAGTTTCCCCTCAGCACGAACTTTCTGTTTGACTGTCTGATGCTCCTTTATTGACTCCTTTGCATGAAACAGTAGAGATGGAGGATGCTGAAAGTTATTTCTGAAAATATAGTTGTTTCTATGTAACCATAAGGTCCTAGCATAACCATCAGCAATTCAGCTTATTCGGATTCCAGTATGTCCACTAGATTAAAACAGGCATCCTGGAACCTTATCCTTTCTATTCTGCCCTTCTGGATTGTTTTACACTATAGTTCTCATGCATCTTTTGCTGAGGGAAACTCCCATAAGATATGTTTTGTGGTTTCTTCCTCAAACTCATGTATCGGGCACATAGAATTTTGTGGCAACTTCGTACATAGATTAGATCGAGTTGAATCAGATATCATTACAAGCCTTCTACATAAATTTTTAACAACATTGGGAACATTTGAGTTCCATATCACATACCAATTTCGATCTCTATCACAAGAATTTGAAGGACCCCCACCTGTTTTGCTAAAGATCTTCTTTTGAAGGTGATTGGCACTCCTTGAAAAATCTCCATTAGCTTTACATCTCCATATTTGTTTATTATCTCTGTTTTGAGGACTTCAAGAGAGGTTTAGAATGGCTTTTGCATCCTCTTGGTTGATAATTTTCTTTATTAGGTCTAAATTCCATCCCCCTTTATCTTGATTAATCTACTCTTCCACCTTTGCATTTCTATCCAAAACAGTAAATGGAGACCAAGTAGATTAGGCAGAATGTTCTGGAAGCCAGTTGTCTTTCTAATTTTGAATACTCTTACCATATCCTATACTCCAAAATAACTCTTCATAGAAAAGGTCACGTACTGGCCAAATACTCTTCTAAGCATATGAAGCATTCCTGCTTAGTGTTGCCTCTTTCATGTCTCTCCATTTGGGAAATACTTAGCTCTGAGAATGTTAGCTGACAAGGAAGAAGGGTGCTGCACTATTCTCCACAATTTTTTTTTTTTTGATAATTAATAAGAATTTTATTACCATGAATAGACATAGCCCGAGTACACATGAAGTATACAAGAGGAAATACCTACACACAACGACTAAAAAGATTCAAAAAACTAGATTAACTCCGTCACATCATTGCCGTTCATTACATTAGCCTTAGCCCATAGACATAGAGTTTTAAAGAAAAATTCACTAATTTCTTCCATCGATCGTTCTTTGTCTTCAAAACATCTTCCATTCCTTTCTAGCCATAAACACCACAGCAAGCACAAAAAAATCATTTTCCAAATGGCTGCAATAGGTAGACTCCGCCCAGCATACCTCCAACAAGCTAGTAAATTCACCACATGCTTTGGCATCACCCAAGAAATACCCATCCTTCCAAAAATGACATTCCACGAACTTTTTTTTTTTTATAACCATTGGTGTCTGGGTTAACTTGTGCGCACCTCGACTAATCTCATGGAGCCCTGAAGTTAACGACCAGGAAAACCTCCAGTGGCTCTAAGGGGACTCGAATTGGTGACCATTGATGAGCAAACCCAAATCCGATCAGCTGAGTTACCCCACAGGGTTGACATTCCACAAACTATTAGCCAACTCACAATGGAGAAACAAGTGATAAACTGATTCGCCATCTTTCTTGCACATAGAGCACCAATCAACAATACAAAGACCACGCTTTCTTAGATTTTCTGTAGTCAGAATTTTATCATGAGACACTAGCCAACAGATGAAAGCTACCTTACTCGGCACTTTAACTTTTCAAATAATTTTTCAAGGGTAATCACATTTGATTTTGGGGCCATGATTGTGTTAGGTTATTTTTTCTTTCATTCTTTGTGTTTAGTGTCATGTTCTACTGTAGGAAATATGATTAGAAACGAAATTTGATTGGTTTTTGGCCGTCATTGGCTTATTTGGAAAACAAGAATGAGAGAAAAGAAAATAGAGAGGCTTAAATTTGGTTAAAAATGGTTTATACGTAGGGACGGAGTGCAAATCAAAATGAAAGTTTATAGTTCATGTATTATCTGTCCTCAGCTCAACTAGGTAAAGGCATTGAAATGTTGGAATATGATTATTTCATTTATACCAACGTTTGGATTAATTAGTCAAAGATGTTATCTTTCTTATGTGTGGCTTTCAAGTTGGAAGTGAGTAATAAATTTCTTTCAGATTTGGTTTCAATGGTTTTGATATGGATTTAGAACTTGTCTGTTCATTAAAAGTTGTGGTCTGGATAAGAATATTTGAAATCTTATGTACTCATTTCAAATGCATGTCCTTCTTATGAATTTTCAATTTTGATATCCTTTTGCATTATGTTCAACCCACCAAACAAATTGAAGTACATCTACAATATCATTTCACCTATATTGTTTATGCACATGTTATAAAGTTGGAAAACTCTTAACTCAGGCAAATTTGCGGACCGATTGTACACCGAACGCTGATGTGGGAAATGAAACGGAGTGTTTCATTGAAGAAAGAATTTTGGGGCGTCTAGAGCGGGAAGAAATTTCGAATTCGTTGGTTTTTTAATACATCTTCTCCCCCATCTGAAGATGAGCCTTCATGCGTGGCTAACGCACGAGCAACCTATGCCAGAGCTTTCTCCTCTCCTACGGTGTACGCGTCAGCATCAAGATCTTCCTTCATGCTTTCAAGCTTGCCCGTTGCCAGTCATACTCCTCCCTCCTCGATCTCAAGGTCAAAGCTCCCGCTTTGAATCTTCCGTAATCATAGGCATTCTCTGCGTCATTTCGTTATTGTTGTTGTGTACTGGATTGGCTTAAGAGTGATCGTGGTGAAGTTGATTTGAATTAGGGATTTGAAAATATTGCCAAAACACATTCAAAGTTTGAAATCAAGATATTGATCTTTTGTTTTCTGTAAAAAAAAAAGAAAACATAAAATCTAGTTAATGCTTTTTACAGTGTTTTCTTCAAATATTTGGGACTACGTGATAAAATAAGTATAGAACTTGTTTTCTTATCAATTGATTTGTTAAAAAGTTAAGCAATAAAGTGCGATCAATAAATAATTGGTGTGTATCGGTGAGGGTATTCGTTGAGAATGTTCTCAAGGATGATTTGTGATGATGCTATTTTGTTTGCAGCAACTTGTCTCAGAAAAAGATCTAATAGTAAGAGGATTCTAACAGGAGGCATACACTTGCTTTATATCTTCTGGCTAGGGTAGCTCAGGCATGTGAATAAATACCATGTAACATAATTAATTTTCATTTGTTATTTGAAGCAATCATTATAATTTTTGTTTTGATTTGCGTTTATGCTTGCTTGTGCTTGTGTGGATGCAAGCCAGTCTAATGATTTTTTTTCCTTATCTTGTGAGTGTGCTTATAATTCTGCAAAGTCGAAGAACAAGTTTCACCTTTGGGGAAGCCATGCTCAGGAAACCATTTCCACTTTACTTCTCTTTGACCTTTGTGCCATTTGTTGTTTTGCATCTACAAAAGGTACATTCTTCACTCTCAAGTTTATTTAACCTCTACTTTCAATCTCTAGTAGCACAACCATAATCTGTTTTTACATTGACAACACTATTGCTTCCATCTCCTCCTTAGGGATGTTGCCACTTCTTGTCAATACTTCAATTGACAGCACCATCTTCTTTGCCTTCGCCATCTTTA
>CM056953.1:22979664-23027664 GCA_029856935.1 Cyclocarya paliurus | reverse complement strand
TTACAATTCCACAACATTTTTCCATAACTTGTTAACTAGGATGCTTAACCTAGGTCCTTATTTTGTGATTTTTAATTAAATTATTTTCATGTACGGCATAAGAGTCTATCCTTGATCTCCTATGCCAGCTAAGGATGTGTAATATTGTAAGCCAACTTTGGTCAATGTGGGGGTTCTTTCAAGAAATATACAACTTTATATAACCACTAATAGGGAACTGCATGGGCTCTTAGGTCTTTGTAAACAGGAACCTCCAATTAAAGGGAATAGTATCAATTTTGTTGCATAAAAAACTAAAGGGAATAGTTTACTTTACATTGTAAAACTATTAAAATAATATATTCCTCTTTCAATCCACGAAAATAATTACACTTTGCACATCAACAGTAAACATTAGCCAACCATTATAGGTCTGTTGAAGGAACCTTTCTTTCTTTTTTGTCAACTTCTTGAACTACTCTTGTTTGTAATCTACTTTTTGCATACCAACTATTGCACAATTCTCGGCTGCTATACTTACTATTCTTCATTTTTTATGCCTCTAAACTTATTAACATTTGAATTCAGTGACGAATAACAAAAAATGACAGCTTGAAATGCAAAAATCCATCAGATATGCCTCTTAAAGTATTCAACTAGTTTTTTAAGAAAATGAGTACAAAATCTTCTTCCCCCATCAATATAGTTTTTTTGTATGACTAAAAATTTTAATAAGTTTAGTAACATTAACAAACAAAATAGTTTAAGTACTTAATTAAACTAAGGTACAAAGAGCTGGCTCTTTGACTATAACTTTTCTAAACTTGAATTATGATTTGCTATTGCAATGCTACCAACTTTTGGGCCTGAGTTTCCTTATGAATAAAACGTGTGTGTATGTGTGTGGTGAAATACATGTTGAATTTGATGTTTCTGATTTTGTTTCTATACACACATTTTATGGTTGTTCAGTATCACGAATGGAATTATCCCAATCATCATCTTTTAGTAATAATTTTGTAATGGAATCACCAATTTGTTGGTGAGGTTTGAAAACACCGTTAAAGATGTCCCACACTAAGAAAAATCCTAGAATGAGATTTTTTTTTCCTGCCCAAAGTATAATACGGTAAAATGACTTTATATTTGTTATATTTGCATATCAATTTGCCTCTTGTGGGGTGTACTTTATCATGTTAATTGGACGTTCACACTATGTGCAGGGAGATGCGAGGTGTGAATTCTTAGTATGGGCGGATATACTTTAGTTGCTAGAGGAGAACTTTTTCTTAAGAGAGAATAAGGCTTGGAAGAGGTGGGATGATGTATTACAATGCGAGTATGACATTCGGAAAAGGGAAGATGAAGTGAGAGAGAAAGCAAAGAATCTGAAAAATGAAAAGCAAAAATTATTTTGTTTGTACTGGGTTGTGACCTTTGTAATAGTATTTGCATGGTTTGGATAAATTCCATGTAAAAAAGCACATTGTATGGGTTAGATGAGTTCTGAATGTAAACAGGTTGTATTTAAAAATGTTCCAACCTATGTAAATTGTATTTTGAGTTAACAACCTGTGTAATGGGAAGAGCCTATGCCCTTCAATTGACTTTCCCTAAACTTAGCCATGTCTTGTGTAGTTATGTAGTTTGGATAACACGTCCACTATTTTGTCAACCATCAAGCTATTCAATTTGCAATTTTGAATGTCCTTACTAACAGCAGTTATATTATCAGCCCAAACTAACACTGTAATTATGCTTATGCTTGATGCTGAGTTTATTTTCACTTTTATTAATTACTTTCTGTTTTCCAAGGATGAGAAATGAAGAATGAACATATAACTAATGTTCTAGAGGACTACTCTTGGCTTGACAAATTCTTGTCAAATAATTATTTGAAGTGAAATATACGTTGTAAGTTTGTAACAACACTCTCAAATCTACTTCAGAAAATAACACTATATTATATATACAAGCAAAAATAGTCACTTTAAGAAATATACACTTTAATGACAATGTTGTAAATATACACTTTAATGACACTATTACAAGAGGTAATTGATGTTTGCCAATGACTCCCAACAAAATCCTACAATATCTACACCCACAATAGCAGCAAGGATTAAAATGAAAAATGCGGCCTTGCATTTGTGTGATGACCCAAGATTTGCGTAAGCATGGCCCGTAGATTTTATTCTTAGTAGTCGTGACTTTTTTTGGAGCTCTAGCTATTTTAGAAAGCTTTAAATTTTTGAAATGATAACTTGAGCCCAAAAGAGAACTAACCCTAGAAAGTTTTGTGAAATTTGGCCTTGTTTAGAAACCTAGACCCATTGCCTTTAGGCCCATAACCCAAACTTTAGTCACAAGTGCCATGTGGCATGTAAGAGATACATTGTGAATCTAGACCTGATAATAAGTCAAGGGGGAAAGAAAAGTTTACGAAAATGCCAAGGATTGGCGTACACGTCTATCTTAGAAAAATTGCCATTTGTCACTATATTAGAAACCTTCTAGATAAATCAAGGGATAAAAAGAACCTAGAAAGACTAGGAGATTTTCAACTAGACCCAATTTCCCACATGTTTAGACCCTTTGTCTTGCCCATTTTGAGTTCCAAGAAAGATATCTTGGGAATGGAAGCTTAGGGAAGTGAAATGGAGTTTTTCTAGGAGTTTTGCATGGGAAACTGAAGGGAGGCATATGTGTTTTCGAAATTGAGTTAGTTTTTGCCAAGTGTCAAGCATGCACGAACCTTCTAGAAGGATGTGTGAAGAGACATTTGTGTTGAAGGACAAGAATACCCTTAAGAATTCGGCTAGCACACTCCCAAGTACTTTGTTCATTTGCTACTTATCATCTAGGCTATTTTGGACCAAAGGAACATGAAAAGTCATCTTGGGAATGAGCACTAGGAAGATGAAGCATCAACTTGGGAAAAGAAGAAGGAGAAATTCGGCCAAGGCCAAGGCACATGTCAAATGTCACTTATCATCCATGCAAAATGTTACTTGTTTGGGAAAAGGAAGAGTCAAATGATATTTTACCATGTTACCCATAAAAGAAACACTAATTTGTTGAAGAAAGGAAGGGCATAAGAGGAAGGGAAGAGGAATTCGGCCAAGGGAAGGGAACCCTACACGCCACCCCAAGATGTCCCTTCCCAATGCAATCTACATGGAGAATACCAAGAGTTATTTTCGGCTAAAGTGAAAGGAGGAAGAAAATCTATGTCACTTGTCTTGCATGCAATGGATTTTAACCACCAATGAGGGAATGAGGAGTCTTCTATGTAAGGAGAGGAAGACCACACGCCCAAGGGCTTTTCTTTTTTCCAATTTCGGATTCTTCATGCTCTCACTCTCTCCACACAACTCTCTCATATTCTCTTAAAGATTACCACACTTTCTTGTACTTTCTTTCCAACCAAACAAGAAAATTTCTTATTTACAATGGGAGATTTCAACACATTAAATCTAGTCAAGGTAAGAAACGGTTTTTCCTTCTAAGTTTCACACACACATCACTTGCTCAACTCGAAAATGAGATTCAAATCTCATTTGGACTATGAGAATGATAGAACACCCACACTTTCTAATGATTTCTTGGAAATGACTTAAAGTTCTTAGTAAACCTTCGAAGCCAAGTAGAGAGAAGAGTTCATCCTTCATGTTTTTCTGCTACCACATGTATCTTTGCTTATCTTAGGATTTTGTTTTACCTTATAAACAAAATGAAGAGTTCTAACCCAAAAACCCTAGAAGCCGAATGGATATGAATAAGTATTGCCCAAGAAATCCACACACACACTCAAGAACACAAAATAAGGTTTCTAGTTACTTTTTCTAATATAGAATGTTCGGATTTATAGCTTGCTAGTATTTCTTTATGCGGGTTTTTATAAGTATACACTTAACCTACTCTTGGTTAATACTTGTATATGATTGCGTAAATCTTTTCATTGCCATGTTTGCTTTGTTTGATATTTCTTGATTGTTTGTTTGAATATGTTAATATGATCTCGTATGAATCTGTGGAAGGAATTATATGCTTGAGATTTGTGATGAAAATGCCATGAAATACTCTCACATGTTTTGGTTTTCATTTGTTTAAGAATTATGGATTATGAATCATGATGTTTTGGCCATACCATGTCTTGGATGATTTGGATCTTAGCCAAATGCTATGATTTCATGCTTTGTTTTGCTAAACTTTGATTTCTATGTTATATGCTTACAGATTAGAACATATTTAAGTGATGAATCTCATGATTTTTACCCCTAAGTGTTTCGGCCTAAGCATGTTCCCATAGTTTCATGAATGTTTTTGGATATTTCATGTGTTTCATCTAATCATACTATGAATTGATCATGTTATGATTGGTTATTTCATGTATGGCATTTCATATGTCACATGTCAAGTATAAGTATATATATCTTAAGTTCCATGTCTCATGCATTTGGGAAAAAACGTTTTCGAAGAAAAAGGTTTCTTTTTAAAGAAAATAGTCCAAATGTTTTATTACAACCCCAAGTACTAGGACGTGGGATTGTCCTAGTGGAACTCCTCTGTCCACTCTTCAATGCTTAAGAATAGAGTGGTAACTCCTAATTCGACGAAGAATAGTCAACGAGCCTCAAATTCATTCTTTTTAAAGAATGTCGGAGCGAGGAAGCACCTAATGATAGTGGGTGCATAAGGCATGTAATTCGATGAAGTAAAGTCGAGTTATTATGATTCTTTGTGTATCTCGAACTGTAGGGATGGTGATAGAGTCTCACCTGTGATTCTCGCCTACAGATTGTTAATAGTGAGGCAACTAGCTGGAACACGCAGTGCAAGGAGGGGAGTTGTGTTGTGTCCACCCCATGAATAAAAACAAGAACTCATGTGTTAAGGATCACTCGATGCAAATCTTGTGATATGTCTCTGATAAGAAAAGTTTTGATTAAGAATCAACTTGAAAAGAATGTTTAAGAAGTTTTTCAGGAAATGTCAAAGTCTTTGTGCAAGTCTTTAGAAAATGGTCAAATGCATATGCCAAGTTTCTGTTTAAGTCAAGTACATGTCCATGCACGCATTTCATGATGCACCTCTTGTATGCTTGCTTTAACTATTGTATGTTGTGTGATTACTTGCTGAGATTTCTCGAAATCTTATTGTAGTAATTTTCACTACCATTCCCCAAATCAGAATGGTAAAAATTATTACAGGTACTCCAGATTCTCAATAATCATGAATATATATGGTTCCACAACGGGGGACAAGTATTCTCTACAGGCTTGTTCCGAATTTTTGAAGTTCGATAGGCTTATAGACCAGATGTCCATTTATCTTAGGCAATCCTCAAAGCCTTCACCTGACCCAAAGGAGGTAGTTAAGGAATTAGAGTCTTCACCGCCCGGACGACAGAAGTCTCATGGAGTCTTTTGGTGCCTAGCTCCTGATCGGACTTTAACAATGAAGGAAAAAGAAACTTAGTATGTTGGTGAAAAGAACTTATGGTTTTTAGGCCTCAGCTTTTAAGAAACAATATTTTTTAGAAGGTCCCTTATTTTGGGAGACAGAACTTTATTACTTGATATTTTGGGATATTTTATCTTATGCTATAATGTTATGGTCATGGACAAAGTGTTAATATTTTTATTAGTTTGGAACTATGTACTTTGCAATTGCTGTTTACGTTGTTTAGAACTACCACGATATTGCATACTACTAGTGTACTTAGGTGCATAGTATATTTTCTGTCATGTTCGAGGGGTATGTAGCCTTGTGTTACATGTCCTGGCGTTTTAGCCGCCGTCCAATCCCAAGTGAGGGCTAGGGGCACCATAATCTGTTTAGCAAAACATAAAAATAGATAATTAAGATGCATCCTTACTAAGCAAAATCAAAAAAGAAAATTGAATCAATAAAACTATAGAAAATTTGTTCTGAGATGCGACCACTAAATCAATATTGGTTTGCATATTGCTTATAAAATATGCGACCACTAAACTATTCTAGTTGCTATAAAATATAATTATATATTAATATAAGAAACTTGTCAACCAATGGTTTGAAGCTGTTACAGGATTTCTTGTATATGCTTGCAATTGCCAAAAACATAAAGGTAATGTAATCATAGGAAGAGAACTATCTAACTCCAGGATAATTCTGCAAAATTGGTGAATAATGATCAAGTCCAATGTATATTTTTTCTAGAAGACTTGAAAGAGCATCAACTTCATCACCCAAAAGATCAACCTGGAATTTGGAAAAAAAAATTCCAATCTTTACTATATATACAAAAAAAAAAAAAACAAAAGTCAAATATTGAATTAATATAAAATACCAACTCTGTTGTTTATGACTATAGAATGCCACTCTATGTTTTATAAATGACTATAGAGTACCAACATTCCACAACATTCGAAAAGAAACTGACTGAAATCAATCAACCCAATAAACATGTAATGACATAATAAAGGCACCAATCATGGTTGCACTAGAACTCCAAAAGGACTAGTCAATTTACAACTTCCCTAGAATCACTCATAAAATGTACATCACTAAGTCAAATAAAACATGCAACTTTCAAGTAATAGCATTAATCTTTGGGGAGGAAAAAGTGAGAAATCAATAATGCATTACTATCTCATAGGGGGGTAAGGAAGATAAACGAGTATCAAATCTTCACATATGGCCATTACTTGAGAAAGATAATGAGAGGAAGTACACATTCCAAATAAAGTGTTAGAATCTCTGAAAAGTCACATACTCTTAAGAAACCAAACCTATTTTACTTGAAATGAGAATGGAAAGAAACCAAACATGTGCATGTTGCCCATCATCTCAAAGACACAGTTAACCAACGTACACAATCATGCTACAAAAACCCTCTACATGTAGATTACTCGGCTTATGGTACCAAAACACCCCATCTCTCCAAGAGGTACAAAAATTAAACTGTTGCATTTCCACAAAAAAACCTTACCTTTGGCATATTGACAAAGTACACCAAAACTACACCAAGAATTAAACTGGAAGCATATTGACAAACTACATGCTACTTTCTCCAACAGACAAAAAATTTGTTACCCTCTCCAACAGACAAAAAATTTGTTACCCTCTCCAACAGACAAAAAATTTGTTACCCTCTCTAGCAAAAAAAAAATTTGTATATTCACAAACTACACCCAATCCTCTCCAAGAGGAACAAAAATCTCACACTTTGCATATGAACAAACTACACCCAACCCTCTCCAAGAGGAACAAAAAAGAAACAGTTATCATATTTCCAAAGTACACACAACCCATAACCAAGAGGAACAAAAATGAAACACATGACTAACAAACTATACCAGACCATTACCAATAGACACAACAACTCAATTATGGCGACACATCTGAAAGAAAACAACTATAATGTAAACAACTTTAAAATTATGCAACAAATCTTTAATCGAACAAAATATATTCAAAGACAAATATATTCAAAGATACATTTATCCAATAGTTGAAGATCTCCTGATTTCTTGATGGCATCGACTGTGTGACAATGTTATTTTGTGTCCCAACACCAACCCCATCATTAAATTGGTGGTGTTGAGATCCCAGGGTGCTAACTAATTGTGTTTCATCATCCAATATTTTCCTGCAAGCTTAAATAAAAAAATAAAAAATAGACATAGATTAAAAAAAGAATATTACAAAAATATGAAAATTGAAAATTTTACTACCTTTCTCTTTCTTGCCATCTTCTCGACAGGTGAAACCTTTCTCTTACTTGGGGGTCTCCCTTTTCCTCATACCATGTGGGGGCTTAATATCTTTTTGACACCGGACAGGATAGCGATTATCCTGTAGGTTAGTTCCAACATATGATTCACAGGAGAAAATTCGCCCAAAACCAGAGAGAAAAGTCTCTAGGGTTTAACGGAATATTAAAAAATCCAACCAAATCATCGAAATCAGTCCACAAGCCGGACTGTTATAGCCAAAAATCGTGTTTATCCGAATTTTGCCAAAAATAGAAAAATCTCAGAAGTCACTCTAAATTGAAATTCAAAATAAAATAAGCAATCTGCAAAAAATCCGGCCCAAATCGGATTTAAAACGACTTCCTAATTGACAAGCGAAAAATTACCATAAATAGTAAAAAATAACTAAAACTAGTGATTTGGAGGGGAAAACAGCAGAATTTGAGGTCGAAAAAAAGGCACATGGAGCCATGCTCGATGTGAACAGCGTGCGCGTCGAAAGGAGCTTTCCGAATTGGGATCTTATGTGCGATTCCGACACCCGTAGGCAAAGCTATGGCCAAAAGACTGAAACACACTCAAAACGGCCCCAATGAGGAACATATCACAATCAATTCCTACCTTTGCGCTGATCTGCCAACTCATGGTATCTCAGCGCCATCAAGGTGCAATCTGACAGCTCAGCATCATCTGTCTCAGACCCCCCTGCATCACTTTTTACCCTTATCTGCGTTGACATTCGGTCCAACCTGTGTTGATTCGAATCTCAACCCACATGTTACATCAAAACATTTTGCATCAAAGTCATCGATAATGCGCAAGAATGCATTGATATGCTCATCACTTGGAGATATTTTAGTTGCTAATTTCGCGCATCTTTTAACCACCATCTCATACCTCCGTGCATCTCCACTAGCCCGCAAGTCATCATAACTACTTTTGATCAATGTATATCTCCCCTTATCATCCTTCCTCCAGCGATCCAAGACATATCTATCTGGCAGTACATTAATCTTCTTCAACTGAAAAACTCTAAGTACATGCTCACATAAAATTTCCCTCATCTCAAACAATGCACACATGCATTTCATCTCGCACTCCTCATCGTTATAGTAAACTGTGTAGTGCACTGTTTTGGTGTAGTCATCAATAGATATTTCATCCAAGATATCGAAAGTTGAAATGCACCCCTGCTTGGTCACCAATGTGCAATTACAACACATTAGGCCAAACAACTCTTTTTGGAACTCCTTAAACTTTGCATTTGTGTAAACCTTTCAAAACTACTTCCCAAAGTTGAAAAGGAAAACGCAGGGGATGATTTGGTTGCTGGAGTTGAAATCAACCATTGCTTCTACCTCTACCTTCTTTCTTAGAGCAAATTGGTTTACGAATTCCTTCAAAGTCATATCGGAATGGACATACCCGTCGAAAAAAGCATTCATACTTTTTGAGCATTGTGTTATACTCATACTAGTCAAAAATATATCTTTCAAGTAAATCGGAACCTAAAAATTACTTTCCTCGTATAAGGATTGGAGCCAATTATTGCACTCAGATCATACATATCAAGCATTTGACCCCACCTCTTCTCAAATTCCCTACAGGTATGTGAATCATACAATACAACCAAAATGGAGGTTTTCAACCCTATGCTTTAATGGGAGTGAGATCCTAACTTCTCTGGAAGTTTGCGCATTATATGCCATAGACAATATCTATGACAGATTTCCAGAAACATAATCAAAATTGCGTTCTTCATTGCCCAGTCTTAGTCGATTATGATGGCTTTGGGCACTCGACCATTCATACAAGCCAACCACATACGAAACAACCAAACAAACGAATGCGTGTTCTCGGTTGACAGCAACCCCACCCCTAGTAGTATGGACTGCCCATAATCATTAACACCAACAAATGAAACGAAATGCATCCTGTATTGGTTTGCTAAGTATGTTGTATCAAATATTACAACATCTTCGAAATACTCATAGGCTGCTCGACTCCGTGCATCAGCTCAAAACATATTACGTAACCTTCCCTCATCATTGACGTCCATGGAAGAAATGAAGCCTTCATTTTGATCTCTCATTATTTGGAAATACTCATTAAGGGCTTCACTACCTCCTTTACCCAATCTTAAATGTCTAGCCTTGTCAATGAAATTCCAACAATCTCTCTCTTGAAAATCTAGATTCTCAAAACCCCCCGCATCAACGACAAGAGAAAAGTAATTCTTATTCATTCGACCAGCTCTATCATTGAGGTCCAGGATCATTTGACTGTACTCATCTAGATGCTTGTGAGAACGCAAGAGTCTTGCCTTCTTGGGACTGACAATAATGTGGTTGTGCGCATTATCAACAGTGGTGATAACCTATTTGTCATTCTTGTTCAACGCTGCATTTACTTTCGCTTTACAATCTATTTTAGTTGTTGCACGTGGCTTGGATGGATTAATGTTCTTAGATTGGTATTTTCTGCCACGAGCACAACCAATAGTCACATACACAGGCCTCCCATAATCATCTCTCTTAGTCCTTTGTGTCCTTACACCAAATCCCTCTTACTTGGCATATTGCTTATAGTAGGCTATAAGTTCATTCTCACTCTCAAATTCTATACCGGATCTTGGTGTTTCAACCCGAATCTCATCATTCGGGATAACAGTGATACCCTTTAAATCTTCATCTATGTCGAATAACATTTCTAAATATGGAAACATAGGGATGTATTAGCTTTCACTTTCAATATTAGCGTCATTAAAAGTGAAAGCAAAAAAAAGTTTAATACCATTAGCAGTATCAGAAAATGTACTTCTAATATTTTCTTCAAATTCTAAAAATTAATAAAATTCTTGCCTAGAGTCCTTCGAATTACTCGTCAACAGAGAGTAGGGCATATTTACATCAAAATTATGCTGCAATAATGCAACTATTTAGATTAATGAGCACGTCAACCAATTCCTCGTTAAAAAATAAGAAACATTAACCTGCCTACTCACATGGTAATCGTTTTCTTCTCCAAATGTACATTGAGACGTCATTAAAGACTGTGAAGTCCAAGTCGAAGGCCTGGGTGCCATTCCATCTTCCTCTTCCCACATTACACTAATTCTAGAAAAATTTAAGTAATTATGAGTTTTTATGTATGTTGTGAGTTCCAACTTCCACTAATCAATCAAGTAGATAACTTTGATATTAAATAGATAAACATGTTAAAAATGGATGAAAGAAATGTTGTGCCTAATTCTAGGATTTTTTTAAAAAAAAAAAAGAAAGAAAGAAAAAAGAAAATAATTGTTAAGGGAATAATAATCAGTGATCACAAATCCTAATTTGACCACAATACAGACACTTGCTTATACTACCCGCTTTCAAATAAAAATGAGGGCATTTAATACGAAACCATAATGAGCTAGAAAACCTCTAAAGAGAGCTATTAGAATCATTCTACGAGAATCAGAACCAAAAAGAGTATGCGTGACATGTATTCGACTCATTGAGATACGATGAGTATCCAAATACCTAGCTAGTAAAAATTTTAAAAAAAAAATGAGGGGTGAAATAGATAGGTAGAAATTAGTAGTTCAATAAGAGAATAAGTAAATCTAGCAATCTGTGCTCCAAAAGAATATGAATTTTAGTATGGAAACTTAAGAAACTTAAAGGAAACTATATTCCCGGCCAAGCAAGCAAGGCCAGAGACTGAGAGTTTTAAAGAGCACTTGAAAACATCAATACAAAAGCCAGCCCTTACTAAAGCCACACATACACATACAAAAACAAGGAAAGAAAGAATAAAAAAGAAATAGAAAGAAACAAGAATAAAATAATAATAACAGTCGCCGTATTTAACATTATATATAAACCAAGCAATCTGTTAAAGACCATTCGAAAAGCAAACTGCATAAAGAAAAAAAATACAAGGTGACAGAAAGGGAAAATTTATTATTAGAAAGAAAGTTTCAGAATTCATTAACAATTAGAAACTTGAGAGATGTAGAAAAATATTTCGGACCCATATTTTAGTTGCATAAAAAAAAATGCCTCCATAAAAGATCAATCACGATACAATTACAAACAACCATGAGGAATTCAAAAACATATAGAAAAAAAAAATTAAGTATAAAAAATTTGGATAAAGAAAATGCATGGACCTGAATATACTAAGGGCCACAACATAACCCTTCAAAATTCACAAACCAGATGAAGACTCAGATTTTGTATAAATCGTATGAACTCGTACTGGCATGGACCTGAATATACTAAAAGTTTCCACTCGATTCTAAAGCAGGGACTCTAGGGATCCAAGTGTTTTCCACAGAGAAAGTGATCTAAGACTAACAAAAACAAACTCCACATATATAAAATAAACATTCAAATAAAGATTAACAAAATATTAAAAAAAAAAAGGTATAATCAAACAAACACAACCATATCTGCCTAGCCATGAACTGAACGATAGAATTAAACTTGAAAATTATGCACACAACACAATGAACCACGTTAAAAACAAACTCCACATACATAAAAGTGAGATTCAAGAAAGTTTATGGAATCCAACCTTAAAATGAACTCGGAGATCGGAGCCATTGGCTTTGCAGGCTAAAAAAAAGGTTAGAAAAATATGTTAACTTTCTATTGCATTAAGAATAGTTGCTGAGGAATCTATAAGAAATAAAATAAAATTTAGATATGTTACATCTATGTTTAGCACACACTAAACAAGAAAAACTGACTAAGCCTAGAGTTATAGGAAATTTATCTTCTAGTAAAATAAAAGTGAGAATTTTAGGGAAGAGGATTTTAAAGCAGGGAAGATGAGAGAGTTAGCAACCGTGCGATGAAGCAAAGAAAATCATAAATGAAAGAGACACACGCACACACGCAACTGGGAGGATGAGGGTGATGGGGAGGGAGGAGAGATGGCGACGCTGGGAGTGGTAGTGCTATGCAGACGGGCTCGACGTCGCTTGAAAGAGAGATGGCGTTGCTTGTGGGCAGAGGAGGTTCAACGTGGGCGAGAAGGAAAGGAAAGCGAGAGAGGAGGAGATTCAACATGAGGGGCTAGGGGCCAAATTCAAAATGAATTGGGAATTGAAAACATGATACTGTGCAAAATGGTGGGTTTTGTATTATTTAAAAAAAAAAAAAAGCAAAAACCGATTACCACGTAAGGTGTGCAAAATTACAAACCGCTATAGTGGCTTCTCCCTATCAAAACTCATTCTTGATACAGAGTTCTATCATATTTTTTTGAAAAATACTAGAGCTACAAATAGATCCCACAAAGACACTGATAGTCTGCCACTTCCCCCTTCCTCCCAAGACCTTTCTTTTTCTCTTTTCCTCTTCTTTTTTTTTTTCCTTCCTGCTCCCCTTTACCCTTACGAATGCCACTCTCCTCACGAGGAATGAAGCGAGATCTCTACCCAGTGGCAGACAATCCCCCCTGGTCGCAGACAACCCAATCTCTTCCCCTCTACCCATCCCCAACGCCACTCTCTTCCCCCGCTACCCACTATGAAAACCCATTCCTATCCCGTTACCCATCCAACCGGCGAATTCAAAGGCTCTATTTCGTTCAAAATGGGTGTCACTTTGACTCGTAATTTTGTCATCTCTATTTTTTTTTCTTCGAATTTTTATGCCCCGACACCCATGAGGATATCCATCGTGATGAATTTCATGAATTTTGAGCGTTCGATGATAACACCCTTGGTTTCTAGATTGTTTGATTTTTGTGTGTGGTTGCTGTATTTTGGTATGTGATTGCTGTGTGATTTTGGGGTGCAGCTGTTGGTTTATTTGTTAAACCTGAATAGTTCCATTTTTAGTATCATAAAGAGTGTGAAGTTGAGCTAGATTTCTCATTCTCAAGTTGAGCTAGAAAATATTTGTTACCTTACAATCGATGCACATTTTTCTACAAGTGAATGCTGACCAACAGGGCTTTTATTTGTGTTTTATGCGTGAATTTGTGCTTCTTTTGCTTCTGCGTGTAGGCTTTTATTTGTGTTTGATGTGTGAATTTGTGTTGACCAACTGGGATTGAAAAAATTGGCAAGTTATTTTGTTCAGAAAATATTTGTTACCTAGCAATCGATGCACATTTTTCTACAAGTGAGTGCTGACCAACATGGCTTTTATTTGTGTTTTATGTATGAATTTGCACTTCTTTTGCTTCTACATGCAGTGCTTTTATTTGTGTTTGATGTGTGAATTTGTACTGACCAACTGGGATTCTTGAAGTGGACGTTGCAAGGAGAAGACAAACTGGTACTGTGGGGTGTTCATTTGCAAACTTAGAATCAAATTATGCTGATAATGTTACATGCTTTGTTGGTAGTTGGAGTATTACTAGCAACAGTTCCTATAAGGTGCCCCATAATGTTTCTACAGGTTGTATTAAGGATGGTAGTTGTTTGAGTTGTAATGTTAGCAATTGTCAAGTACTTTGAGTTGTAATGTTAGCAGTTGTTGACAAAGTACTTTGCTATCAAGTATGTAAGACATAATTGTAACTGCGCAAGTTGTACAAGAATTCGTAATACTTAAATAGAAATGAGATTTTGTACTATGGAAGCTGTACTATGCTTGTTGAATCAGTATTTAAATACCAAAACAAATTCTCTCCACTAACATTACCAAAATATACATTTAAACCCCAAAGTTACATTCAAATCTCAAAATTACCATCCAACCGCCTAATTAGATTAAAATTCCAATATTATAGAGTACTCATGGTTGGGTAAGTATATTATCTTGACTCCCTACTCCAGCATGTATGTCCTTCACTTGCAAATCACGAAAAAAGAAACTGTTAGTGGAGTGTTAAAGGAAAGGCTTGGGCATGACAATCTAGTTGTACAATTTTACGATACTTCATCTATCTTATTTCTTTTCTGACTTTTTCTTTTATTTTTCATTATTGTCTCTACTATAGAGACTCGTCGTTTGGATGGAGGCCTACCCTTAATTTTAATACCAGTAGGACTACAAACCCCATGGTTTTGTTTCACTTGGACTATCCGGACACACAACATAGTCACTCGTTGTACTGTTCTGACTCAACTCTACCTCCTTAAACTTGCGCATATGATTCTTCCACTTTATGTAGGTCTCATGATCCTTTGAAGCAATTAAAGCAATTTCACAATGATCGTTACACAAATCATTAAACATTTGTGCAACTTGATTATTGTTGAGGTCATCATAACTACTATGTATCATCGTGTACTTTCTTTTTAAATCATTTCTCTAACGATCAAGAACATACTTGGATGGCAACTCCACGACTTTCTTCCACATGGTGAGGACAATGAGTGCATGTCTACATAAAATTCCTCTGAACTTGGATAGTCTATAAGTGCACATCACTTCACATTCATCTTCATTGAAATATAAACAGTATTTCACCTCTTTTACAAAATCATCATAAATGCTCAAATAGTCAACAACTTCATACGACGATATTGCGCCTTCATTTTTTTTTTAGGGAAGACAAACAATTCATAGTCCCCCTAAGCTCTATTTGTACCTTTTTGAACTTGGCATTCGTGTATAATTCTTGAAGTTGCTTCTCAATTGCATGAACCATAATGCAAGGGATATTTCATTGGAATGAACCAAAATCAGCTATCTTCTCATTCTCGATCATCCTAGCCAAAGCATTATCATAGTCCCCAACAAACTTCTTCAATGGTGTGGTTGCATTTACATAGCCATCAAAAAATGCGTTCATACTCTCACTACGCTGGGTTGTGGACATTCCAGCCCAAAATGTACCTCTCACATATGCAGGTACCCATTGATGCCACTCCTCATACAACTTACTCAACCAAACAATGTCTATTAAACCATTGCTCTGAATAATGTTGTGCCACCTTTCTTCAAATTCTTGACAGCTCAAAGAGTCATATATACAATTTAATAAAGGGCCTTTAAAGTTGTCATATTGTGAATAAGATCCCAACTTATGAGATAATTTGAATAAAATGTGTTATAAACAAAAGCTATGCTTGGCCCTCGGAAAAACTATTGCTATTGTCACTTTCATTGTCCTATCTTGGTTGGTTATAATCGCATTAGGAGCCTGTCCTGATATACACCTCAACCACAAGTCGAATAACCACACAAATGTATCTATGTCCTCGTTTGATATAAGACCACATCCAAAAAGTATCAATTGGCTGTGGTGGTTGACTCCCACGAAAGGGACAAATGACATTTTATATTTATTTGCCAAATACATTGTGTCAAACGCTATGGCGTCTCCAAATGATTCATATGCTGCCTTACTTCAGGCATCTGCCCAAAACACATTTCTCAACCTTCCTTTTTCATCTAGATCCATCGCATAGAAAAAACTATTATTTTTCTCTTGCTACCACACCAAATACTTATGAAATGGCTCTGCATCTCCTTCTCCAAGCAACTCATTATGAACTTTTTCGATATGATTCCTGCACTCTTTCTCTCTAAAAGTGAGATTCTCATATCCACTCCCTTCAACAAGTATAGCTTTGTAATTTTTAGCCAAACGGATTCCAGCTTTATCCGTCATTTCAATTCTTTTTCTCGACCAACTTGATAATTTTTTATGGCAAGCAATATGTCTTGACAGAGTCAGGCTTACTGCATGATTGTGTTCGATGAAGACATTGGATAACTAATACCTTCCTTCTGCTATTTGCTTTACATTAATCTTAGCCTTGCAATCTGTCCCTCCTATCAGTTTTGGCTGATCAACTTTTGATGACTTGCTTATTGGCTTATGATGGCGACTGCATGCTATGGTGAAGTATTTTACCTCCCCATAATCCCCAGTAGTTGATGTTCTTTTCGGCACTCCAAATCCTTCTTGTTTGGCATATTTTGTGTAGTTTCAATAACATGTGATTGAGTCCCAAATATCATATCAACTTTTGGTTCTTCAACCTTTTGATTCTCGATATACTGAGATCTAGTTTGCTCTTATTGGTTAACATTAAGCAAAACATAATTTATTTAAAATCCGTTAAGCATGCCATAAAATAATTGATATTTAAAAGAGTCCATAAAACAATGCCATTAAGAATTCAATAATTAACTTCTAATCTCGTGGAGTGTTAGGACCTTCACTGCTTGTTCTTCCTCGAAAAATATTAATTGACACGGTTCCATCTTGATTATAGCTATAAATATATATATATATATATATATATATAATAGTTCTATACAAAACCAAAATTATATAATCAAATGTGTAAAATCTGTATACTGAATGTGTAAAATCTGAAAATGTATAAAAATTTCATTTTATCCCTTAGATGTCATTTTTATCTCGTAAATGACTTTTTATCCCCAAAGTTACTGTCATTAAGAAAATATACATTTTATCCCTCAAGAATGTGTAAAAATGTCATTTTTATCTCTTAGAACTCATTTTGAATGTGTAAAAATGAAAGGAAACCTGAAAAAAACTGGAACTCAAAGAAAAGTGAAGAAATGGAAATACCTGGAACTTACTTTCTCGAATTCAAAGGACGCTGCCGGCGATAGTACCTAGAAAAAAAAAAGAAGAAGAAGAGAGGAATGAAGCCGGCAATAGATACTTGAAAAAGAAGAAGAAGAAGACGAAGAGGAATGAAGCTGGCGATATATGGAAAAAAAAATGGAGGAATGAAAAAATGAAAAGCAAAGAAGAATTGAGAGAGAGAGAGAGAGAGAGAGAGATACTAGGGAAGGGAGAGTGACGTTGTCGTGTGTGAAGGAGTGAGTTGTGTGGTTTGCTAAGAAAATACAGGATGTTGTCAAGAGACATGTGACACGTTGTGTGAAGGAGCTGCAGACGGGATAGCTGACAGTAATGCAGCGGCTGGACAAAAAAAAAAAAAAGCTGAGGTGGCATAATGCCACATCAGTTTGTCAGGTCTCTTTTTTTTTGTAGTAGCTCCATTTTTTATTTTATTTTTTTAGTAGTAATGAAAAGTTTACTTGACGTCAAAAATTCATAAAATTTGGGTAGTCTTCTTTTTAGTTTCCGTATAGATAGTGAGATGAGATGATATTATTTTAAATAAAAATTAAAAATTGAATAAAATATTATTAAAATATTATTTTTAATATTATTATTATTTTAGAATTTGAAATTTTTGAATTATTTATTATATTTTATATAAAAATTTTAAAAAAATTGTAATGATGAGATATATTGAGATGAAACCGTTTTTGTATCTGTAAGAAAGGGGCACCCATAGTGGGCACCCCTTGGCCTTCTCTTGAAGGTTATGAAGTGGTTTAAGAACCACTTCATGAGACTTGATGGCTGGCCATTAAGGGCCAGTCGGGGGTTACGATTAGAAGGGCTATTTACATAGCTCCTCTCCTCTTGGAATAAGGGACTTGTATCAAGAAAGATCTCTCTCTCAAATGATTCTCTCTAGTCATGGCATCTAGGTTGTGGAACGTGTGAGTGTTGTTCTGGTATTACCATGTAGCACACTCCACCATCGATGTGAAGATCGTGGACGAATAATGACGCTGGAGAATCCGTGGAACAATCGCACTAGATCCGAGATATTTCCGACGAGATAATATCGCTTCCGCTGTACATTCTGATCTAGTATTTCTAACATTGGTATCAGAGCCCACTCAGTTGTTCCGGATTGTATTTGAAGTACATATTGTGATTTCATTTATTGAAATATTTTTTTTGCACGACGAAAATATTTTTTCCCGAGTGCATGAGGCAGCACGTTTTTGAAATGTCGTGGGTTTGGACCACGGTGTTTGGTCACACGAGGCAGCAGAGCGCACCGCTTGGGTGCTGCCGCACGGGTGTCGTGTTCACCACCTAGGTGCAGTGCTACAAGAGTGGTTGCACTCTGATGTAGGTGCTGTAAAACGTCTTCCTTAGGTACTAGAGGGCGGCATCTTCACAGAGGAGCACTCCTGCTCGCAGAGAAGCACAACGCACCTGTCATGGTGCTGCGCGCACCGTTGTGTTGCAGCGCACACCCTGGAAACAGAGCTGCGCTCGCCAGGAGCTGCGCGCCACCAGGTGCAGCGAGCACTAGGTGCTGCGCACACCAGGAGCCTCACTACGGTGCAATGGCTCTGCCGCGCGCAGAGCCAAGCACCAGGCCATGCTTACCGTGCGCAGATCCACTGTTGGGACGTGCGACGTGCTCTGCTGCAGGTGGCGGCACCGCACGACTGATGGCAGCACACCACGCCGAGAAAGGCAGCGCCACCAGATGCTGCCCGCACCAGCAGCCGCATGGTGCTGCGTGCACCAGGTTCGGCGCGCACCAGGTGCTGCGTGGACCAGGTGCGGTGCGCACCAGGTGTTGCGCGTACCTGAGACCGGCGGAGGAAGGAAGCTTTGCCGTTGTCTCTAGGTGCTGCAGCAATGCCTTTGAGATGGTGGCGGCGGCTAGAAATTTTTTTTTTTTCCAAGATGGAAAGTAACCGTAGGTTACAAATGAGGAAGAAGGTGAATAGTTTTTCTTTGTTTGGTGATGGACGGGCTTAAAGCTTGGCTTAAAATCATATTTTTAAGCTTGGGCCGAGAACAATTTTGTTTATATAAGATGAACTTGGGCCAATTTGTTTTTATATTCTTTTCTTTATTTTTGTAGACTGGCCTATATCAATTTTTTTGTTATAAAGAAAAAAAGGCCTCTATGCGAACTGGGTGGTGGGCCCAGCAGACAAAGGCCTGCTTTACATTTGGGCACCCAAGTGGTTGGAGCCACCACTGACTATAGCCAAGCCCAGTGGCGCTAGAGGAAGTTCAAAAAAAAAAAAAAAAAAAGGCCATGCATGCAGGCTTGGGCTTGGCTCGTTTTAAAAACACTTTTGGGCTGTTGTGATATTTTATTTACTTGGACTGACTGTTTTCAGCTATAAAACAGATTTATTTTAAATCCGGCCCATCAATGTTCTTACATTTTAAAATGCCCCAGTCCATTATTTCTTTAAAGGGCCACTGGTCGGTTGGGCCGTGAGCTTAGAAGACCTTGGCCCACTCTGCAGCTGGGCGCCCAAGGGGGTGCGGCCCATTAGCTGTCTAAGAACAGTATTTGAGTGGTTTTTTAAACCCAATACCTCACACACAAGGACTATAAGCTCAACCATTGGGCTAGAACTTATTGTTGGTGTGTTAGCTAATTTTATTTAAATTAGCATATTGTTATAGCACATGAATATTTGTTTTTTTTTGAAATATTGTTTGCATGATTATTATTATTAAATACATGCATGCCATGATATTATGATGTCATGTATTATCGCATTTATAGGCATTTTATTTTACATTATAAATTGTCTAGATTATTATTTTTGGTGAATAATAATTATTTGGATGAAATGTGATGTGATTATTTTTCGTACATGTATTGTGATTGCATGTAATTGTGAGCTTATTTTATCACTTATATTGTTAGGCTATTTTTTAAGAATTAGTCTTCAAATTTTTAAAATGTGATAAAATAAAGATTTAAGTAGCCTGAATTTTGATTAGTCCATGATTATGATTGGTTGAAATTGATTTCTTCGATCTAGGAAGAAATTATTTTACATGTGACTGACTCGGTAGATTACTTATCCTAATGGGAGTATGGTTGAGATTGATTTAGAATTAATCTCCTATACGATATAAATTTGCGCGAAAATTAAGTAAGAAATTAATAATTAGGCATTGAGGCGCAAGAGATGATTATAAATCTTTGCGAATTTTCAATCTTGCGACATGTATTAATTATTTTTGTTCTGACTTAGATTAACGCGGCAAATTTCTTAGATGTGTGTGCAAATTATATGCGCATAGTTTGGTAACTTTGAAATAACCATGAAGAAAACCTAGAGATTATTTATGCGATTTAATCGTCGCATTAATCTCCTCCATGAGCAATAGTTGGAAACAAATAAAGATTATTATCAGTGTCAGATAGTCTTAGACCATCATTATTGTGAAACCTCTGAAAGGTCTAGAATAAAATTGGAAGTGTGCGTGAGACGCATGCACTACAATTTTTATAGAAGTTGATGGGATCAACTGTCAAATAAGAGCTAAACCACTATTTTGCCTTTGAGAATCTTGTGAGTAATAACAAAAGTTGGCGGTATTTTTGGTGATGCAAAGATTAAATTGCTCCTATATTTGAGGTTGAGCATTATAATCTTGAAGCCACTTGATGCTAGACATTGCTCCTATGTGAAAGTTTTTATATATGCACACTAAGGACTTGGATAATAAAAAATTGTTTCATCATATAAATACGATTCCAAATATTTTTAAGGAAACTATATTTTTTTAGTTAAAATATTTTTTTTAAATCGAAATCGTATGAGTTATATGATGAGAATAATTATCTCGCAGTTTAATGACGACTTGCTGAGAATGAAGTTATAAATAAATTATAGCGCAAAACAGTTTTTATATCACACTTGGGTTGATGTAATATGGTGTTGCGGCCTTAATTCTGATTTTCCGTCCTTAGATTGAGTTCATTCACCTTTGAGAAAGGCTGAGTGACTATTTTGTGCAAACGTGAATTTTAGAGGATTTAAGTTTGATCATTTTTTGGTTGAGTCAAGAAAATTACTCGTATTTTCGGCGAGGGTGGGGAATTGTGGATTTTTATAAACATTTTTTTTTTTGAAAAGAACATTTCATTACGTTTCCACACTACCTTATTTTTTTTCAAAAATTTCTTTATAAAATATCGTCGAAAATAGTGGGAGTAATTCAACAACTAGTGTGAGTATACATTTGAGTGATGGTGTACCACTAGTGATAGTGACTCCCAAAAGTTATAGAATATAAGGATCCTCATAAAAA
Organism: Cyclocarya paliurus; assembly: GCA_029856935.1. Lineage (NCBI taxonomy): Eukaryota > Viridiplantae > Streptophyta > Magnoliopsida > Fagales > Juglandaceae > Cyclocarya > Cyclocarya paliurus. The sequence continues at coordinate 23,006,113 of CM056953.1, read as the reverse complement.
GCGTGGTAGCTTTATATCAATATTCTCTCGTCGTTTAGAGATTAGAAGAGAATATTTGTAATATAGCTCCGCTAAATGTATTGAATTCACATAGTAGGAATCCTAACATAGAATTTTAGATTCGCTTCACTTATATGATCCAACCTGGGGTTGTTGATCTAATTGATAAAGGAAAAGTGGAGTTGATAGAGGTATAGATCCATCTATTGGCACTAATTGAGTTGCATTTAGATAGCTGTTGATCGCATATTTATTGAAACTTTTTCTTGAAGGTGTTAAATAGCTGATTCTCATAGGAGAATTAGATGGTTAGCTTTTGTGATGTTTAGGCATGAAGTACTTGGAGCGCATGATTATTGCTAGTACTATTTTGGTGCATAAAGCGAATGAATGCTGCTGGTGCTGTTTACATGCGGCCTAAACGAACCATCTATTCAAAAATACCCAATGTACCTAGTCGTTTTTTTATTAAACGACCTATTGAATTAAATGGGGTTCTTTGAACGTTGTTGACAGTCTTAGAAAAATGTCATCTTGAGAGATATTGCGAACTGGTTGTCTTAGATAATTAATTGTCGCCTAATAAGAGGTGTCCATACTACGAGGTGATGGACATGGATTTGTGAAAAGTAGCTCAGGCTTCATGTCTTGTGAGACTGTTTATAAAAAAAACAGTTTCTACGAGCTCTTGTTCAAAATTCATAAACAATTAATGAGATGAAAAATACTAAAGAATCTAGTTTTGCCTATACTATTTGGTGTTTTTATTATGGTTTGCTCATGGGAGTTAGAGGTTAAGATTTTGTTAGAGGGTAAATATGACTTACTTGATTAAGTAAACTTGTGATGCGATTGTCGTTAAAAGTAATGACTAGACTATTATAATTGTCTTTGGGGCAAAGGCCCTAATCGCTTTACCCTTAATGAAAAATAAATTATGGTTATCTTACATGCTTTTGTTGAGTACAAGAGATTTATATGAAACCTTGAAGTCGGGTTGAAGGACATTTGTGGTCACCTTGTAGATTCTTGAAAATTCACAGTTGGACTTGCTGACTAGAATCTAAGGTTTATATTATGAATTTGACCTAAATGAGATTCGCGATAAGTCATCGCTGACTTCATGGTTGTGCAAATTACTTTTATATGTAAAAGCAGAGTCTCTGGGTAGGAGCATGTTTTGGAAAGTTACTACACATTAAAATGCGCATAGGGAGAAATGGTCATTAAACATCACTTGAGAGTTGTGGTTTAATAATTGACCATGTGAATTCTCTCTATCTCATGGTATTGCTCGTTGTGCACATGATACTGATATGTTCTATGATCATGTGGTGTGATTAGAAGCATTTTTGGTAAGCACACACATTCACCATAAATTTAGTGATTATGGTGAAAAAGGTATATCGACAGGTTTAGATCTGCTCACTCACACGAGCGATCGCCTTTGGCGCTACAAATGGGTAGCGAGCAAAGATGAGACAATGTGTCACTCGGTACTTGTCCAATAAGGGATAAGTTGTAAGACACAAAAGATATGTCGCCTTAATGGGAGCTAAGATGAGATCCATCATATTTAAAAGGACCGTGCATGGTTACCCACAATCCATGCAGCCTATGGTTTAGCCAGATGCGAGATTCTCTTTGTCGCTTTGATAGTGAGCAAATTGAGGGACTTGGGTTAGGCGCTGAGATAGCGACTAGACTAAGATCTGTACGGTGCATTGATATTAGATATATGCTCTTTCTTCCGAAAGAGAACTCCACCGTAACATGTATTTCATACTACATGTGCTTTTGCGACCAACAGTAGAGGTGAGTGAATAATTTCCTACTTCCTCACCGTGTGAGTCCTGTAGGTCATAATTGATGACCTTAATTTATTTATGCCCTTAGGAGACCTTTGACTATGTCACGAGGTTGATGTTTTAGTGTCTGCTACTTTGGCATGTTATCTATGGCCATGAATGATGCAGTCTAAAGAGGCATTGCTGGGAAAGCGACTGGACTGAAACTAAATGACATGAGTGCGAAGGAAAGACTATTTGGTAACACATCGATAATGATGTGTACTCATTGCCGGCAAGTTATGTTGCTTCTTGGGAGTTGCAATATAGTTGTGAGTACATCATGTTTTTTGGAGATTGAGCATTGCTCTGAGTCATTTGGACTCGAGAGGGATTAGGGATGCTTAGTCTGATGTGACCAAATGAGTCGGGGTATAACGAGACACTTTTAGGGATGTTGCTACGCTGGTCTTCTCTTGGAGAGATTTGGTATAGTGCTCCCATTTTTCTTTTACAGCTGTGCTCGATGGTCGCACGGTCTATTTGCTAGTATGAACAAGATTGAGAACATATTGAGAGATGCAGACTTGGGGTCTTGCCCATTATGTGTGAGTGGGAGATGTAAGAAAGGGGCACCCATAGTGGGCACCCCTTGGCCTTCTCTTGAAGGTTATGAAGTGGTTTAAGAACCACTTCATGAGACTTGATGGCTGGCCATTAAGGGCCAGCCGGGGGTTACGATTAGAAGGGCTATTTACATAGCTCCTCTCCTCTTGGAATAAGGGACTTGTATCAAGAAAGATCTCTCTCTCAAATGATTCTCTCTAGTCATGGCATCTAGGTTGTGGAACGTGTGAGTGTTGTTCTGGTATTACCATGTAGCACACTCCACCATCGATGTGAAGATCGTGGACGAATAATGACGCTGGAGAATCCGTGGAACAATCGCACTAGATCCGAGATATTTCCGACGAGGTAATATCACTTCCGCTGTACATTCTGATCTAGTATTTCTAACAGTATCTAAATCGGGCCTTAATTATTCAGAAAATATTTGTAATTTTGGTATAAATTAAGTTGAGTTGGAACAGTAATTAAGTATTATTCATTTAATTTTTATTTGAATGTAAGTTAGGTCAAGTTTTTCATGTTGTTTGAATTTTATGAACTTATACAAAAAAAATATTTTTATTTGGATAAAATAAATTATTTAAATTATATCCGTGATTTTATCTATATATTTTAACTTTGACTAACATCTTTATAAAATTTATGTATATATAAATGATTATATTTACAAGGATACAAGAGGCATGTTTAGTATTAAGAATATGATTTCCTCTAATTTCTTTAAATATTAAAAATATTTTTATTACAAATATAAAAATAAGACTATATAATAAACGATAAATATGAAAATTATTCGAATAGGAATGAACAAGTTTGATACAAATTGAATTGTATCTTTTAATAATGAATAAAAATCTAGTATTTACGAAATATAACTCATTCAATAAATGAATAGGACTAAATTTAATTTTTTATCAAGTTGCAGATGTTTAGTGATTTGTCGAGCAATCTTATTTATTAACAACATAAGTAGTATTTAATAAAAACACAATTTCAAAAATACTTAAAAAGGTTAAAAAGAAAAACTTCTAGAGCAAGCAAATCATAAATAAAATGCCAAACAAAATTTGGTCAAGAGGAAGAGGTGATCCGGCAGTGGTGATTTTTTTAAGAAAAATGCGTAAGTGTTTTTTTTTTAATAATTACGTAAGTGTTTTTTAATAAATTTATGATTTTTTTTATTTTTATTTTTAAATATTTAAGGAGTTTAAACAAATAGAGAAACACTGTCTTCCAATGTTTTCTATCGAATTTTATTTTATTTTTTAATTTCTCTTTTTACTTAATGTTAATGAAGAATTTCTTTAATAAATTTATAATTTTTTTAAATTTTAAAAAAATATTTAAAGAAAAATAAAAGCAAAAAAAAAAAAAAATTACTTTGATGTACCCATTTTTTGGTGAGAGAGCACCACTCTTTTTCGTTTGAACTCAAAAATTATCTCAATTCATCTAATCTCATTATTACAATTTTCTCAAATTTCTACACAAAATATAATAAATAATTTAATTTTTTCAAATTTTAAAATAATAATAATATTTTAAAATAATATTCTAACAATATTTTATTCTACTATTCTCAAATCATTTCAATTCATCTTTGAATCTGAAACTCTCGACATTCAATTATCAGCTTTAATAGGATTTATTAATTGGGAAAAAATTGCATCCAGATGGCTTTAAAATAGGGGTGCCCCGCCCCAGCATGGGCAGGCGGGCTACCTCGCTCCGCCCCTCACCCTGCGTGGAGAAGGCCTAGCAGGGGCGAGGGCGAGATGGCCCCAGCGGTGCCCCGCCCCTGTCCCCACCCCCGCCCCCGCCCCCGCGCCACATAAATACAATTTTTTATATTTATATATATATATTGTATATAGATATATACAATTTATTAAAGACTTGAAATTATATTCAAATTATTGGATTGTCTTGGCCTCCTAGGCCAACCTTTATATAGGAGGTTAAGGGTATAAATTTAAACCGATAAACCTGACTGGACCAGACCAATTTTACTAGTTTTGGATGGGTCCGAGACTGGTTCTTATAATTCGTAAACCGGCCGTAACAGATTTGGTTCTGATTTTAAGATTTTCCGGACCGAACTGGACCGGTTGATAAAAAAATATATGAAAAATAATATTTTATATATAAGTTTTATACAAAATATTTTATATATTTTAATATATAAGTTTTATATATAATGTATAATTATATGTGAAATTTTTATATTTAATTATATATCATATATGAAATAATTTCATATTATAACTAATAATCTAATACTAATATATAACTATACTAATAATCTAATATTAATACTATTATATAGTCTAATATATTATAATTTATATAGCTATACTAATATATAAATTTATAAGTTTATAACTAATACTAATATATAAATATACTAATAATCTAATATTAATACTATTATATAGTCTAATATGTTATTTAGTTATACTAATATATAAATCTATAACTATTTAACTAATACTAATAGTCTAATATAGATTATACTTATACTTATACTATAGTCTAAAATGTCAAATTTACACTTTAAAAAAACCAAAAGTACCAATTTAGGAGGGTAACCGGTGCGTAATCAGTTTTGAAAAATGTTAAATCGGTCATGCTGGTTCGGTCCTAAATTTTGTCCAAAACTGGACCGAACCGGACTGGTTACACCCTTATAGGAGGCCAAGATAATACAATAGTCATCCTTACGCAATGTGGGATGACTATTATATTGCTTTGGCCTCCTATATAAAGGTTGGCTTAGGAGGTCAAGGCAATCCAAAATTTAACTCTAATGAATTTAAGATCTTTTTATATTTATAAATTTTAATTTATTATTTAAATTATATTATAAAAATTTTTTAGACATGTGTTGCCTAAGTGGGGGCGGGGGAAAAATCCCAACCCCCCACATGGTGCCGAGGGGGGGGGGGAGGGGGTACCCCCCGCTCCACACCATGCAGATATCATCCTTAGTTTAAAACCCTTTTTCATACCAGCCAATCACATCTTGACACGTATGCCATCCAAAAAAAGACTTCCTACATCTCACCACAACCGAATACCTCTCATTTAAAACCTTCTCCAAGAACTTGCTTCTTTCGATTGCCCAAATAATTTTGAATGTCCTTAGGAATGCAACCAATATTATAATCACCACCGTGCTTCTTACTCAACATGGACATTATTTTCCGTGTTGGTATTTCCGACTCATTTAGCATGTCTATCAAATTTTTTTAGGCCGGTGCCACCCGTCTATGCCCACGGAGCAAACTTGTACTCTTAGGTGTTAACAACTCATAATTATGTTAGAGTACAAACTTGGACACAACTCATTTTTCTTTATTCTTCTTTATTTTCATCATCTTCTTACAACCACACTTTGTTTCCGGAGCCTTGGGTCTTGCTCTCTCTTTAAGTTTAAGATTATATCGACGGAATCCTTCTCTCAAACACATATACTATACGCCAATTAATGATTTGTCTATATCTGACAACCGAGTATGATTTGTTCGAATGTTAAAACCAGTTCGTTGGGAGAAGGCTTTATCGCAACTAAGTGCATCCTCTACATCGTCAAACTCTAGCCCCACATACGGCTCCACATATGAAGATGACGTTGTATGGCCTTCCTTCGGCATATTCATACCAAGTTCAACGTCACCATCTGCTTCAATTATCTCAACTTCATCAGCGCTGGAATTAAAATTATCTAAAATCTCAATATGATCTCTTGATGTACTTATCATTCACACAACCTGATATCATTTACATGGCAACGATAGCACAATAGATAATGAAAAAAACTTTCACCAACTATAACACATATGAAGACAATTCGGTGGTCACAAACTTATTTATTGCTTGGAAGGAAAAGAAGGGTCGGCTCTCTATATGAGCAATAATACTATTTATTTGACGTCGCCATCACTAAATTTGACTTTAAAAGAAAAAAAAAACACGAACTTGACAAGAACTCTACTGGAGACCGATGAAAATTTATAGCCGTTTGAAAAAATGAAGAACTTAATAGCCAGACTAATGAAAGATGACCAATGACCAATGACTTAATAGCCGGACCAATGACTTATCAAGAAAAAAAAATGATAATCATCACAAAATAGACAACCTTGCCATACAGCTTGAAGAAAATAATTTAAGCCACATTCATATACTGTTTATATATAGAGGAATAGATTTGGTCATGTGGCTTATATTTATAATTTATTATAAATTAACCAGCTAATAGAATTAGTTCGGGATATTATTTTTAAAAAATAAAATTACAGGTCAGGCGAATTTGAACAACTATTAATTATATCTTCAATAAAAAAAATTTGGTTAAAATCAATGAAAAGCCCACGACAAATCAATGAAAAGCACCATAGAAATTTTGTATTGCCGACAATATTCTAAGTAGAAAACACCACAATACTTGGATGGATGAATGCCTTACGAGTGGCATATTTTGGAATGGAATAAAATAGGAGTGGCTTATTTTGGAATGGAATAAAATAGAAGAATAGGCCTTGCAAAAATAAAGTAGAAGAACAGAAAGGGCTTTGAAGTGCATCTCCCTCTTCAAAAATCTTTTTACCTTCCGTCCATTGGCTTTTCACATAAAGTGGGGCTTCCCTTCTATCGGCTCGAGGGAGGGAGAGAACAGAGAGTCCGTCCATCGTCTGGCTTCCATCGGCTTGAGGAAAGGAGATGGAGAGAACAAAGAGTCCCGGGTTGATGACTTAAGGATGGGAAGGTGCAGTATGCAGTGAGAATAGAGAGGAATGGATTGATGGCTTGAGGATGGGAAGGTGCAGTATGCAGTAAGTCCTGGGTTGATGGCTTTATGTTGATGGGATCCTTACGTGTTTGAAGGAAATATGTGAGAGGTATTCGAGTGTGGTGAGATGCAGGAAGTCCTTTTTTGGATGGCATACATGTCAAGATGTGATTGACTGGTGTGAAAAAGGGTTTTAAACCCATCCAGTTGCAAGTTTTTCTCTTATTAATTTTTACGTTATTGACAGATCACTTTCATAAATCAAGCCAAGATCTCCTCCATTTTTCTAACACCATGATTTTAGGATAATTAGCCTTTAATTTTGTAATTATAATTTCATACCATACTCAATTAGTTACCTTAGATAGATTTATTTATTGTTCTATTTATTCAGACCACTCAATGTACAATTTAAGTTTTTGAAATACAAAGGACTGAGTTCTTAACATGGTATCAGACTAAACACGATCCCTACCCTACCTGTGACCCCCATGTCTTCCTCTTCCACTATCGTCTCTCCATATATCCTTCATCCCTATGACTCTCCTAGCCTCATCCTTGTTTTCAGTCTTTTCACCGGTGACAATTTTTTCAAATGGCAAAAAGCCATGACCCGTGCTCTTAACACCAAGAACAAACTAGTTTTTGTGGATGATACCCTTATCCCACCCGAAACTACTTCTCCAAATTATAAACAATCGAACCAAACTAAAGACATGGTCCTTACCTGGCTCCTAAATCCCATCAATCCCTCCATAGCCAACTCCCTTGAACTTCATGGCAACAATGTTAGGATTTATCATCTCAAGCGTGAGTTATCCTCCCTACAGCAACACAATCACTCTGTTCATGATTACTACAACCAAATCAAGCAGATTTGGAATGAACTCAGTCACTTAAAACAAACCAACAATCTCAAACAATTGCAGCAACAAGCTAAAGATGAGAGAGTTTACCAATTTCTCCTTGGTCTCAATGATTCTTTTTCCCAACTCAAAACCCAAATCTTAGCCATGGAAACCCTTCCCCCCATCACAAAACATTTTTCCATTCTTTTTCAGGAGGAGCAGCAACACCTTCTTCATCTCAGGCCACCCTCGACGGACGTCCACATCCTCGCTACTCGCTCCGGTGGGCCCACGAAACAGCCCCTACAATGCACCGTCTACGAAAAGGTTGGTCAAGTTGACCCATATGATCAAATACTTATAACTCAACTCAACACAAATAACATACACCAATACAAATTGTCACCCCAAAATTATACACTTCACCTGTTACTATTATGTTGAATGGAAGTTGGAACAACCAGGTTGTGTTTTTGTTTTTAACAAACACGTATTTGGATCGGCTAGGAAACGGATGTGCCACTCTTTCCGGGTCGGGTTTTGGAGATTTTGAACAATCCCTCATTCTCCCTTTATCCTTTCAATTTCTGTTGCATTGAAGTGCATCAATGCACCATGCTCATCCTTCATTGAAAAGCATGAGAAAGGAGCGGCTGAATATGTCGCCATAATACTTGTATTTTGTATCAAACACGGCTGATTGCTCAACGACATTGCCACCCACAATGCAGAACAAAGTCAGAAAAATAATATTCACATTAACGAATAATATATTTATTGTACTTTACATTTCTACCAGATGATAAAGAATAATAAATTCTTCTTCTTCTTTTCCTCCTCTTTCTTCCTATGTTCAAGATAATATTAATACAGGAAAAAAAAAATCACTCACAGAACTGGGCAGCCGTTCACTATGACCCCTTCGGCTGTTGGACAAGAAGCCAGCGGACATCCGTCGGACTCACTGCCCCACCAGTTGAGACTGATATGTTCCATCCCAAAACACAAGTATAACAATACTCCCATGAAGGCTAATCCGGCATCAAGTGCCCCGGATAGCACGTAGTTGTGGCGGCTCCACCACTCACGGTAATACCTGTAAGCAATAAAGCCCGAGATGAAACCAATAAGAATCCAGCTGGTGTAATTGACAGCAGTCGCAGGGGGCATGTCCACTATTGCCCCTAAGAGCACAGGCATAGTGATGAGTCTAATCCACTGTCTGTGGGGGAAGGCCTTGTGTGCAAGCCAAACTAGGATAGAGCTATAGCCCCAGCTACAAAAAACCAGTTGATGAGAGAGTAGTGCCCAAGATCTCCAAAAATTCTTCGAGGCCCGATCAGACCCCATATGACAGAAGCATCATAGAATACATGATCACTCGGACAAGTCCATGGGCTGCCGGCTGGAAGCAATGCCCTATCACATATGCTTGGAATGCTGTCCATAAGCCACCACGACGTCCCTAAATGCACCAATGCTGCTACTACAGTACCTACACCTAAAAAGAATCATTGCTATTGTGATTAAGAGATCAGACCGACGATTATAAATTTTATTGTATCGAGATTGATGAAATACTTTTCCATTTCTATCTAGGAAGTGGGATGCACAGGATAGTTACCTGCACCACGAACATTGATTTCGGAGGAATCTTCATGTAATGACCAAGCTTGAAGTCTTCCAGAAACTTGATCCCCTGTTTCATACTTTTGTAGCCATATACTTTAAAGCACATGTTGGCAACAGGATACCCTGGATATAGAAACCCAATAATATACTCTGTGATCACATTCAAGGATGGCATCTGCTCCCAAGTGAAAGATTTACTCCTGTTAGAAGACTAATAACTGCATGCAGGAAATATAGTTCTCTTTCGCACAAGGATTATAACAGTGCATGTCATGCTCATAAGTTTACATTAGGAAGAGTTCATAGACCACAGTAAAAAAATTTCATGAGCTTCATCTAGACTTGATTATAGGGAGTGAATAAAAAGATAAACCCACCCCAAGTCAGCACTCGAATATGAAATATGCTTGTGAGAGTTTACATAGTCAAAAGTAAATGCATAATTTGTGAAACGTGTCCAGAGAGGTACCTGATTTGTTGTGGCATTGATGACTCCAACAGGAGGAGTGAAAAATAAGGCAATACAACATGCTAGCAAGACGCCCCACCATGGCAATTGGAGTTGATCGTTATAGTACTGGCAAGTAAATATTGTCACCACAATGTTGACCAAAAGGATGCATATGAACCACCATTGAGGAACTTGCTTATATTTTCTCATGAGCTTTGTGTGCACATCCATATTCTTTTCTTGGAGAGCAGACTTGCTTAGCTGCCACATTTCCCTATATCCTTAAAATTGTGAGTGCAACATACTGTATATAATTTAATGCACACCTAGTTCACCTCCGCCTCTTTGATTGCACAATATTGATGTAAAAATTAGAGGCAGTTTGAGTTACAAGCAAAAAACTTTAAATTTAACTTTATTGAGGACTGTCGGTTCATACTTGAAAGTGGTTAACATGACATACTCTATGCAGTTCTCTTGTGGATAATACGAGGTGATTCCTGGTATAGATGGGTACTGACTTTCTAGGAAACAATTTAAGAAGGCCCTTATGGCTTATATTTTTTCTACTGAAAAATAGCCTTTCGAGTACATCCCAAGTCTTAATTTCCCATGGATGTTACGTACGCAGACAATTGACCTGAAGGATTGCCTCTAAGCATCAGTTTTTGGCAAAAGAGTAGAAGTCTCTAATTGGTGTGCAAGTCTTGGACATCTGAGCAACAATTATTTTGTAATGTATAAAATGCAACTAGGTGATGTCCCCCCATCTAACCACAATCTAGAAAATGTGAGCTACAATTATCCATAATTTACAATGTGCAACCAAGTGACGCCCATCTAACCACAATCAAAGAAAGTGAGTTACAGGTTTTAAACAAACAATTCAAGCAGAAAAGTTTGGTTTACCTTCCATGGAAGATGAACACGTGAACAAAAGTAGCAGCAAGGCAGGCAAAACGATACCATAGTATATAGAAAAGAAGGTGCAGAGATAGAGACGAACAACTTTATGCTCATATGCATCAATATCAAGGCGAAAGTTGGAATCTATTATAGCTGAGATATTGTAGCTTTGGCCACTAGAAGTGAATAGCCCATCTGAGAATATGGGAAACGTCTTGGCTTTATAGATATTAAGCCAATAAGCTGTGGGGGTAATAACATACGTGACGAGCACAAAACCAGTGGCAATGTTGGCAGTAGCAAACCAAGGACTGGCAAGTGGACTTCCAAGGTAAGCCGATATGCTGGACCAATCAAAACCCAAAGAACCAATGCCAAGACCGTGAAGTCCTGAGCCTAGCTGTTGGGCAAGGATGGAAGTAGGGAATACCCAACTGTTAGCAGGTGAAAGGAGGGGCGCCCACGTGGGCTGACCCCCTCCCTTCAAAACATGAACGTATGGCATTAAGCCATACGTTACATGTCTTGTAATGCATGGCTTAATGCCATACGTTACAAGCCGTTACACTGCATTTATTTGCAGTGTAATGGCTAGCCTTTGGTGGACTATATATAGTCCCTTTCAAGAAGGTTTTGGCACCATTCTGATTTAGAAAAAAATCTCTCTCTCATTTGTTCTCTCTTGAAATAGTTTTTAGGCTGTGGATTTGTTAAGTGTTACTCTAGTTTTTAACTACGTAGTACACTTTACCACTAAGAGGAAAAGCTTGTTTTTAGTCGATCTGGAGAAACTCGTGGAGCAATTTTATAAGCTGAGCTTGAGGTACTTTCCGCTGCAATTTTTGACATTGATATCAGAGCTTTATAAATTGTTTCCAGTTTATTTATTTATTTATTTATTTGTATGTAAGAAATCTGGATGCCATTTTTTTTAGCCCTCATTTTTTTTAATCCATAAAAAAAAAAACACTTCGAAGGAGCACCAACGCAGTGGTGCTCCCCGCACCTCCGCAAGGCGCTGTCGCACCAGCATGGTGCAGCGCGCACCAGGGAGGTGCAGCGCGCACCACCTGGGTGCAGCGTGCACCACAGAGGTGCAGCGCGCACCACCTGGTGCAGCGCAGCGAGGTGCTGCGAGCACCAACTCGAGCTGCAAGCACCATCGCGAGGTGCTTCCATCACCGAAGCAATGGTGCTGCGCACCAATGCAATGGTGCTGCGAGCACCACAGCAAGGTGCCGCGAGCACCCAATGGTGGTGCACTGAGCACCACCTTGGTGCCGTGAGCACCAGGAGGGTGAATCGGCGACTTCAATCTTCATTCCTCCGGCGATGGGCGGTAGTTTCAACCGCTGCAACCTGCTGATGGAGAAACGGCACTGTTCACGTGAACAGTGCCGAGCTGGAGGTAGGAGATGACCCTTCGGTCATCTCTTTGAAATCCAGGAAACAGACGTTAACATCGGGAATAGGTAGCCTGGAAACACATAGTAAGCGAAGGAGCAGAAGAAGGCAATGAGGAAGAACTGATTCCGCGTCAACCTGTAACATCCTGAATTTTAGTGTATTTTTAATGAAGGTTTATTTTAATTATTTATTGTGTAATTCTCTTGTTTTAATATTTTAGAGGTTTTATTTTATTATTTTATTGGACTTTCCTATTTTTATTAATTATTATTTTTGAAATTTTAGAATATTTTAAATTGTGAAAAATTATTTATTGGGCTTTCTTATTATTAATTATTGTTTTAGATTTAAATTGATCTTTAATTTAAATTGGTTTGTTTGTAGGTTTTAAAATTACTATCGTTTTATTAAAGCATTTCACTGCGTTTGATTAATTTTAATTAGTGATCTGCAATTTAATTCATCTTTATTTTAAAGGATGTTTTTGTCAGAGTTTAATATTTTATGTTAGTTAATTTTGAGTTAAATTGATTTATTTATTTTAACTGTTTTAAAAATAGTTATTGTTTTATTTGAATATTTCACTGCGTTTGGATTATTTTATTTATTTAGTGGTTTTAAAATCATTTTCATTGGATCACTTTCGAAACCCAAGTTGAAAAGTCTGGATCTCACTTTTTCCCTCCTCTTTTTCTTTTTCTCTTCTTTTTCTTTTTCTTTTTCTTTCTTTTTTTTTCTTCTTCCTCTCTCTCTCCCCGCACGCAACCAGCCCCTCTCTCTCTCTTCTCTCTCTCTCGTCGTTCGGCCTATCACCGTGCAACGCCGCCTCCGGCCAGCGGTGGTCTACACCGCCGGTACCACCGGCTTCCCCGTGCGCCGACAAGCCACCCTCCAAATTCCAGCCGACGTCGCGCCGCCGTTAGCCTCTGGAAGCCGTGCGAAGCCGCGGCGTTCCTTCACCCATTCCGCCGCCGTCCGGCCACCAGCTCCTAGCCACATCACAACCGGCCCATTTCCGTCCTAACCGACCCAACCCCGGCCCCGATCCGTCGCCGGAGCCGCCCCATCGAACACCCTCTCCGATTTACACTTCGTGGCTTTCCACCACCGTTTCGGCCGCCACCCACGGCCAACCACCACTACCATTAGATTCCCCACCTTCCAAAGGCCCTACCCTATCAATTTCAAGTCTCCGTTTGAACCCATGTAAAATTCAAAATTCAGTGCATTTCGGTCAGTGTTTTTACACTGTGTGGTTTTGCTGTTTTGGCGATTCCTTGTGCTTCGGATCCTCCGTAAAATTGTTTTAAAGTGCTGTAAGTATTTCCTAAACAATTCTTTGAGATTTAATTATATTTTTGCAATTAACTGCTATATTTTATATATATGTATCCTGGTTGGTTCCGGACTGAGTCCGAGGAGTTCGGGGGTGGTTGGATTGATCGGAGTATTTGTTGTGTGTGAATATTGTGATCTGGTTGTGAATTGGAGATTGGATTATTTGTGGATTTATTAATTGTTGGAAATTGGATTATTTGTAGATTGATCAATTGTTGGATATTCTGGGTTTGGTTGTATTGTGATTTTGGGAGTTGATCATTGATTATATTGTTTCATTTCATGTTGCACGCATGACATGTTTGTAAACTGAAAAACTGGGTTTTTCGTGTGTTGCATGCATGATCATGTGATTATTTTGAAAACTGAGTTTTCATGAGAATTGGATTTGTGGGTGCGTGTGTATCACGACCCCAAGCCGAGATGGGGCATTATCTCAGTGGAGCTCCTCTGGTCACTCGGGAGCGGAATATACTGAGTGACGTCTCCTGGGTTGTCGCCGGACGACAACGGGATCGGACGTTGGACGTGCCGACTCCGTGGCCCTTCTGCTGGCGGAGGTTAGAGGATGACCTGGCCACGAACGCACCGGGTGCGGAATTGGGCATCTCTCGTAAAGTAGCCAGGACGTGCGAATGGTCCATAGGAGAGGCCATGGTGCATATGGTTAATTGGATAAATGGAAAAAGAGCTGTTTTCTGAGAAAATAGCGTGAGTTGTTTTTGTGTATCATTTTCTGGGAAAATGATGGATAATGATTTTTGTGTGCCATTTTCTGGGAAAATGGTAGAAATTGTTTTACTGGAAATGATTTTTGAGCCAATGAGATTTTTGGCGTGCGTTGCACTATTTCATTTGCTTCATGGGCATGCATGGTTAGTTATTTAGATATGGTTATATCTCTGGACTTGGTTAGGTTATAACTTACCTGCGGTACCATTTCATGGTACTGCAGATTTTGTTGATGATGCAGATGCCGAGCCTGAGGATTTGGCTCAGCCGGAGGAGTGATCTGGGATCACTCGAGTTGTAGCTTTTATTTCAGACTTGTATTTTATTTTCTGAGATTTGGCTTTGTTTTTTAAGGTATTTGTATTTTGGATTTCTGTATTAATTAAAATTCTGGTACTAGTAGACTTTATTACCTTCCGCTGTGTTTTTAACTGTGCATTGTTTATTTGTTGCACACACTTGACACTTGTCGTTGGGATACGTGACCGGTTGTCATCATCCCGGATGTCTCGATTTCCGTGCTGGTCCGTACATGGAAGTCGGGGGGCGCCACAGGTGGTATCAGAGCAGTTCGGCTCTGGGTAAAGCCACATGTCCCTTAGGTGAAGTAACAGAAAGTTTTAAAAGTTGTGATTTAAAATTATTTTGGTTTGAAGTATGTTAATTCAATGGTTTTAATTTATTATTTGTTGTTATTTTATTGGTTTCATCTATTTTGTTGAATGTTAATTTGTTTTAATTGTTTTATTCTGTGGTCGGTTATTTTATTTGTTTTAATTATTTATTGTGTACTTCTTCATTGATTTATTCATTTATCGCATGTCTTTTTATTTATGAAATTTTATTTTATTTGTGAGATTTTGCTTTGTTTTGATTTTATGTTGTTTGAGGTATGTTACTTTAAATGTTTTAATTTATTGAATGTTGTTATACTTAGTTGGTTTTATTCTATTTTATTTGATGGCATTTTGTTGTGTTTTAATTTATTTTTTCATAATTAGATTTTAATCCGTTTGAGTTGGAAAGTGGGTTAAGGGCTACGCTATAACAGGAAGAAGGTACGACTGTGAATGTCATTATTAGGCTTGAGCATTTAGTGTAGTAGGCCTGAACTCTTAGCAATTGGTATCTTTTAATATCGAGACTCGAAGGGAACGACATGGTCTAAGTGAACTCTATGGAGTAGGAACTCAAGTTGCAGCTAAGGTGGGAATAGCTTTAGTTCGCCTAGGATACTTGAGGTCTTAAGTTCCATAGGATTAATTGTTGAGTCTAAGGAGTAAGAGGTCATAAGTTCAACGAACTTCGAGGGTAGACTTATGAGAAGTTATCTAAGGTTTGAGGTCCTATAGTTTCTAGGAAATAAGTTTATAGGATCTAAGGTGGTAGGTTCAACAAGCACTTGAGGGATTAAATAAATTAGAAGTTTTAGATTTTTGCCGACTCTGTTAAGCGCTTTGATATTATTTCAGGTTTAGAATTTTGCAAGGTTGGTAAGGTGAGTGTTTTAGCTTTAAGGTCATCGAATTTGAGGATTTCAGGAAATGATTCTTTTTGGTTTAAGGTTTTAGAATTATAAGATTGAAGGATTTATTTGTAATAATATTTAAGTTTTTAATTCCTCGAGCTTGGTGTGCTAGCTTGTTTTATTTTGGAGACTGTTTAGTCTGTGATCATTAAATTGAGATTGATCAGAGATCAATTATTAATATAGGAATTTTTTTTAATAAGAATATTTCTTTGGAGATGGAAGGTAATGATTTAGCTCGTGTATTTTCTGAGGATTGCAGATTTGGATCGAATCTGAGAAAATGATTGTTTTAACTTGAGGTTACAATAGTAGGTTTAAGATTTGATTCATATCAATGTTAAGGATAAATATAGTGTTGGTTTTAGAAATGATTCTTGTTGATTTCGAGGAGATAGGTCCAGATGATGGAAATGGTAGTGATAGTTCACTTGGACGTTGGAGGAATATTGATTCTAGCTAAGGATGCACGAGGTGGACGTGTAACAGTTGTGAGTTGTAGGAATTTCGAAGAGTACAGTCGAAGCAGGTTACTCGATGGAATTATGATTGTCAATAATTATTGTGATTACCTAAATGAATTAATTGTGACTTGAGGTCACATAGGAATTTAAATTTTTGAGACTATACTTTCCTTTGGAAATGGAACGTCAAGTTTGGTGAGTTAAGGACATGGTTATTTGATTTAAAGAAAGATTGTTGGGTCTTCTTGTATGGTGTATGATGAATCTTGGAAGTCGAAACTTAGGCATTAACGGTGGATAGCATAATCAAGTATGAGAGTTAATAAAGCATTAGGATCCTTGGATGTTGTGCAATAGTTTTTGGTGGATTGAAGGGTTGAGCAGTATGACTTTCCTTGAGGTTTATTAGTGCTGTGCTAGTGAATGAGCTAGTTGTGCTAGTACTAGCTTATAGGAGTAGAAGTAGGTGGGCAAGTTACCAAGGTTTCTGTATTGTTTTAGTGAAGTCTTTGGTGGTTCGTAGTGAGTTTAGTCGCCGCTAGATTAGATGATATTTAGAACTTAGTTGTTAAACTTTCGGGTTTAGTTTGTCGGTAGGATTTATAGATGCTCTTTCTGGTTGGCTGGAAGGGATTTGAGCCTTTTAAGATAAGGTCTTATCTAAGATGAGCGGGTGTTTTTTAGGGTGATGTTACTTGTTTCCAATTTGGGATGCTGAGGTTGTTTAATATTGAGTTATTTTATGAGGACATGAATTTTCGGTATGTGGTGATTATCAGAGTGCGCAGCAGGAGCATGATACTTTAGTTGTAATTAGGAGTTCAAATTTTGTGCTGAGTTTGAGGAATTAGTGATGACTTAGAATTTTGAGGAATACCTGTAATTAGAGATTAATTATTGTGTATGCAATTTCGTTATTGATGGTTAATTTTTGGAAGTGGCCACTAGGTTATTAAGTGTAGTATTCAGCGAAGGTTTGGAAGTTTTACTGTAGGAACCAATAGAGGTTAGTTCAGATTATCAATTGGAACTAGAAATCATTGGAATTCCTTAGGTGTTGTGTTAAGGTTTTGTGGATATTGAGATCTTGGTTTACCTGGCCGCTTTAGGAATGATAATCGTGATGTGCCTTTGGGAGTATGTGCAGACCGCCTTTGTGTTGGGATGAAATTGGTGAGAGTATATTATTTGGGCCGAGTTATTATAAGAGATGATATGGCGGAAGCGCAAAGTTGTCAAAAAGATTATGTGGATTCAAGGAGAAAGACTTGTCTTTTGAGGAAGGTGATTGGATTATCTCAAAGTCTCTCCCATGAAAGGCGTTAAACGTTTTAGTAGGAGAGGAAAACTTAGCCCAAGATATATTGGACCTTTCCAGATTTTGGAGATGAATGGGACCGTTGCTTACATGTTTGCTTTGCCAGTGTATTTTGGAAAAGTTCTTGAGGTGTTCCATATGTCCTCGTTGAAGAAAGGTTTTGGTCAGCGAGAGGTGCGCTTTGTCGACCCAAAACGCATCGAACCTCAACCTGACCTTACTTAGGAGGTTGCCCTAATACCGATTGTAAATTGGAATGAGTAAATGTTAAGATCTAAGTCGATACATTTGGAGAAGGTAGCTTGGGGTGATCTACTGGTTTAAGATTTCTCTTGGAAAAGAGAGGCAGATATGATGAAACAATATTAGCAATCGTTTGATTGATCGGCAGTAGGTCTCTTAAGCCTACTTTTAGTCGCATCTCATGCCTGACTTTAGCATTGATATTTGACTCTTCAATTTTGAGGACGAAATTTATTTTAAGGGGGGGAGATTGTAACATCCCGAATTTTAGTGTATTTTTAATGAAGGTTTATTTTAATTATTTATTGTGTAATTCTCTTGTTTTAATATTTTAGAGGTTTTATTTTAATATTTTATTGGACTTTCCTATTTTTATTAATTATTATTTTAGAAATTTTAGAATATTTTAAATTGTGAAAAATTATTTATTGGGCTTTCTTATTATTAATTATTGTTTTAGATTTAAATTGATCTTTAATTTAAATTGTTTGTTTGTAGGTTTTAAAATTACTATCGTTTTATTAAAGCATTTCACTGCGTTTGATTAATTTTAATTAGTGATCTGAAATTTAATTCGTCTTTATTTTAAAAGATGTTTTTGTCAGAGTTTAATATTTTATGTTAGTTAATTTTGAGTTAAATTGATTTATTTATTTTAACTGTTTTAAAAATAGTTATTGTTTTATTTGAATATTTCACTGCGTTTGGATTATTTTATTTATTTAGTGGTTTTAAAATCATTTTCATTGGATCACTTTCGAAACCCAAGTTGGATCTCACTTTTTCCCTCTTCTTTTTCTTTTTCTCTTCTTTTTCTTTTTCTTTCTTTTTTTTTTCTTCTTCCTCTCTCTCTCCCCGCACGCGACCAGCCCCTCTCTCTCTCTTCTCTCTCTCTCGTCGTTCGGCCTATCACCGTGCAGCGCCGCCTCCGGCCGGCGGTGGTCGACACCGCCGGTACCACCGGCTTCCCCGTGCGCCGGCGAGCCACCCCTCCAAATTCCAGCCGACGCCGCGCCGCCGGAAGCCGTGCGAAGCCGCGGCGTTCCTTCACCCATTCCGCCGCCGTCCGGCCACCTCCGGCCACCAGCTCCTAGCCACATCACCACCGGCCCATTTCCGTCCTAACCGACCCAACCCCGGCCCCGATCCGTCGCCGGAGCCGCCCCATCGAACACCCTCTCCGATTTACACTTCGTGGCTTTCCACCACCGTTTCGGCCGCCACCCATGGCCAACCACCACCACCATTAGATTCCCCACCTTCCAAAGGCCCTACCCTATCAATTTCAAGTCTCCATTTGAATCCATGTAAAATTCAAAATTCACTGCATTTCAGTCAGTGTTTTTACAGTGTGGTTTTGCTGTTTTGGCGATTCCTTGTGCTTTGGATCCTCCGTAAAATTGTTTTAAAGCGCTGTAAGTATTTCCTAAACAATTCTTTGAGATTTAATTATATTTTTACAATTAACTGCTATATTTTATATATATGTATCCTGGTTGGTTCCGGACTGAGTCCGAGGAGTTCGGGGGTGGTTGGATTGATCGGAATATTTGTTGTGTGTGAATATTATGATCTGGTTGTGAATTGGAGATTGGATTATTTGTGAATTTATTAATTGTTGGAAATTAGATTATTTGTGAATTGATCAATTGTTGGATATTCTGGATTTGGTTGTATTGTGATTTTGGGAGTTGATCATTGATTATATTGTTTCATTTCATGTTGCACGCATGACATGTTTGTAAACTGAAAAACTGGATTTTTCGTGTGTTGCATGCATGATCATGTGATTATTTTAAAAATTGAGTTTTCATGAGAATTGGATTTGTGGGTGCGTGTATATCACGACCCTAAGCCGAGATGGGGCATTATTTCAATGGAGCTCCTCTGGTCACTCGGGAGCGGAATATACTGAGTGACGTCCCCTGGGTTGTCGCCGGGCGACAACGGGATCGGACGTTGGACGTGCCGACTCCGTGGCCCTTCTGCTGGCGGAGGTTAGAGGATGACCTGGCCACGAACGCACCGGGTGCGGAACTGGGCATCTCTCGTAAAGTAGCCAGGACGTGCGGATGGTCCATAGGGGAGGCCATGGTGCATATGGTTAATTGGATAAATGGAAAAAGAGCTGTTTTCTGGAAAATAACGTGAGTTGTTTTTGTGTATCATTTTCTGGGAAAATGATGGATAATGATTTTTGTGTGCCATTTTCTGGAAAAATGGTGGAAATTGTTTTACTGGAAATGATTTTTGAGCCAATGAGATTTTTGGCGTGCGTTGCACTATTTCATTTGCATCATGGGCATGCATGGTTAGTTGTTTAGATATGGTTATATCTCTGGACTTGGTTAGGTTATAACTTACCTGCGGTACCATTTCATGGTACTGCAGATTTTGTTGATGATGCAGATGCCGAGCCTGAGGATTTGGCTCCGCCGGAGGAGTGATCTGGGATCACTCGAATTGTAGCTTTTATTTCAGACTTGTATTTTATTTTCTGAGACTTGGCTTTGTTTTTTAAGGTATTTGTATTTTGGATTTCTGTATTAATTAAAATTCTGGTACTAGTAGACTTTATTACCTTCCGCTGTGTTTTTAACTGTGCACTGTTTATTTGTTGCACACACTTGACACTTGTCGTTGGGATGCGTGACCGGTTGTCATCATCCCAGGTGTCTCGATTTCCGTGCTGGTCCGTACATGGAAGTCGGGAGCGCCACAGGCCATCCTTTGGCCTCTTCTCTTTCTCGTGTAACGCCCTGTGAATTCATAATACATGCAAGATGACATCTTTGACTATAACAACGGCCACGTACTATATATATATATATATATAAATAAAAATAAAATAAAAATAAAAAACAGAGGCTTTAATAATAAAAAAATGTTTTAGTGACAAAGGAAAAAGGAAAAAAAGTAGAATTATTCTAAGTATGGGAAAAAAAAAAAAACAAAAAAGGTATGATGTGTAGATGCGAAGTAGAATTATTCTTATAAAAAGCTATAGATAACACGATTGACTACAAGATTAATCATCAAATAGAGTAATGCTAGTTGAAAGTGTTCATAGCACATACCATACCATCTATAATTTGATTTTTCTATAATTTCCCAGTTTAATGTTTGTAAGTTTGACCGCTAGCTAAAGCCTAAAATAATAAATTTCGGTTGCAAACGAGAATCCACGACCACGTGCATGAGATATAACTTAAGATTGCAAACCTCAACTCAAAATTTTCACTTTTATGATAACTATAAGACATTCGGAAGCTTTGTCGAACGATCAGAGAACATGCTTGAATAGCAAGACTTGCACTAGATTTTGGGGCCACTACATGGCAGCCGGCTCCACCAAGTACCGCCGGAACAGCCCGGCCCACCCGAACCCCAACACCTGCGTCGTTATGGCGACGAGCAACGCCACCAGGAACGACATACTCCTTTTATAGAAAATCTTGACGGCGCTAACTATGTGAATCGCGTACACGTTACCCGCCCCGGAGTTGGCGAAGATCGTGATCAGCACGTGCTCCTTCACGTTGAACGGACCGGGATTCAGCGTGAACTCCCACCGTTTACCTTGTCATAGCCCCGCCTTGAAACCTCACATTCACAAGCAGGTTGATATAATTCACTTCTAGTGAGCCCAACCACTCCAGAATGCCGCCCATAAAATATAAGTTCTTGATTTTGAGTCCCCCGGACCAACTGTGAAGAAATGGTTTTCATAGCTTTAGTTGCTTTTTTTCTTTCTTTATATGGTCTTCTAGATGTCCACTCCCGGAATGCATCTCCCTTTCCTTCCACTGCACTTTCACCTGTTCAATACTAGACGGAATGATAACGCATCAAAAGCAGGCAGATGATTACTTTCACACGTCAAATCTTTAGCAGGAAGACATTTAAGTTACAAGTAAATGTATCAGAACTATTTTCCAGATTGATTACATGATTTTGAATCTGAATGAAACATCACAGGAAGGAGGTCAAATGTCGTTCCATCAGCAACAAAGAGTCGGCGTCGATCACCCAGTGCATATTTCTGTAGCAAAGTTCTACAAGCTGCCATGCGTTGGCTTGCAACATCAACTCCAGTTACAGATCCCGATTTGCCAAGAATATCTGCTATCATACACAGTTTAGCACCTGAAGACACAAGATAGGTGAGAAAACTTGAATCCGATGATCTTAGAAGGCCCTTGTTGCCTTGTTTATCAAGTTAATCATCTCACAGGAGGGTAGATTATAGAAAGTTTTCAACCACAATTTATGGCATATAAAGGAAAATATAACATTTGGGACATCACTTTACTGGATTATACCATTAACCCCCCCTGTTTCTAAGTCAGAGGTCTGCACAATATTTTGATACTGAACAGTACAGTCCCAAACAAAAATCTGGTGACAACAATGTTTGGTCACCATCAAAAGTACCATTAACAATGACAGCACAGAAACAAAATTGTTCTGTTGCTGAAGCTGCAAAAAATGAAATCCCCATGTTGCTGTAGCCAGATATACATGTTAATTTAGATTGAAGTAAGCATTAGCCAGTCTAAATGAGGATGCATAGTAATACAGGTGTGGAACAAATACATACCAGGGGCAGCACAGAGATCAAGGACATGATCTCCTGCTGAAACATCTAGTGCTCTGACGGCAGCTCCAGAGGCCGCATCAATTCCGTACATCTGAATGCCAAACCAAAGTAAACAACAAAGAATGCTATTAGAAAGATTCATAAACTGAAACTAAAATCACACGCGTTTGATGGTCAAGTACCCCCGGAAAGCCAAATGACGCCAAACAAAAAAGTTGAAAATTAGATCATTAGCCTCGACTTAGAATCTGAAAAAAAAAAATCCCAATTACCAAGAAAAACGAAGCAGAACTGATTCCTATATACAATGCAGGATAAAGGAAGACAACTGAATGGGGTCTGTATAATCATGTCCTTCCGAAAGTGTAAAGTGAATATAATATTCTTGAAAAAGAGGGTAACGAAGATCAAGTTCAAGGTTTGCTAGACATTGCAGACGAGTCAGCATGTCAACGACAGATATAAACGCAGCGCCCCTTAATATTTTATGCGCTCACCTTTCCTTCTCGGTACGCCCTTGAGCTAGCAATCTGAATATCAGGCGGAAGAGAATAGAACCCAGGTAACCAACCCACTTTCTCAAGCTTGCATTTCATCTCATCTTCAATCTCTTCAACAAAATCTTCACAACTAGGTTTCAACCTACACAAAATAATGACAATGAATGAAAACAAAAATCATAATATAAACATAAAAGTAAACATCCAGAATTAGAGTTCCATTGGTGGCAGTATATCAGGCTTTGCTTTGTTTTGGGCAAAATTAAATTCTGCGAAGCACCTTAACATCGACAAAAATGAATGAAATTGGTGATATAGCGAGTACCTTACGTAACGAGGGGTCGAATCGCTTGCAGTGTACATCGAAGGATCAAGCCCATTTGCCAGGAGAAAATCAAGGACCGCGTCCGGCAACGGCAATCTCGAACTTTCTTCCATGAAATAGGAGGTCGCACCGTCAAAAACGACCTCAAGTAGGAGACGGGGGAGGAGAAATATGGTTTTGTCCCAAAAACGACTTCGTTTGAGATTTTTTTTTAACCGAAAGGGCTGGGCTAGGGGCTTTTTGGGTTTTTGGAACTGGAGCGAGTCGCGAGAGCTTCGGACTTTCTGGTTCATAACATCGGGTGCCAGCTTCTATAAATTCATGCTTGTATTTTTATACTCTCGTACGTTAATTAAAGTTGTTCGCAAAGAGTCTATGAATTCTAAACAACATCGTCCGTCCTGACTTTGAAGAACAGTGTTGAAGGAGCAGGTTCAACAATGGAAAAACAAGAGGAAGATGTTAATCGAAGAAGAATGTGTAGGGTCGAGACATTTCTAGAATTTCCAGTTGGTATTCGCTTCATTCCCACAGATGAAGAGTTGGTTTGTCATTACTTGATCAACAAAGTCTTGAATAAGCCTATGCACCCTGGCATAATCCATGAACTCGATATCTACAACTACAATCCTAACCAACTTGTTGGTATGCATGTTCTTTGTTTTGTTAAATTTGCTTCATTTATTCTAGGAATAATGCTAAATACACTGATAAGTTGTACAAGCCTCACACACTTCTTTTAAAAAGAGTATGGTCTACTATTAAAAAATTAATTTTTTCGTATAAATCCTACATTTATTCATTTTTTTCAAAAGATATATACAGCGCTTACGCCCTGATCTATCACTGCAAATATTATTTTTCAGTTTATTATATGCTAGCTAGCTAATATGTTGATGATGGTCGACGAACAGAGATGTATTGCAAACCAAGAGAAGAGAAAGTAATGTACTTCTTCACTCGACTAGTTCGAAAGAATCAAAATGCAAAACGTCCGAGTCGTGTTGCCGATGACGGATATTGGAAGACGACGAGAGGAGATCGTCCCATCCCAAAAAATGGTCCAACAATTGGATATGTAAAATCACTTGTCTATTACCGAGGGAGACCCTCCAAAGAAGCATACAGGATTAAAACTAATTATTTAATGCAAGAGTATATTATTAATGAGAACCTCATTCTTCCAACTACATCAAGCAGCACTCCACCTCCCATTAAGGTACGTATATACGTTTCAATTTTTTTTTTTTGAAATTAAAGAGAAATGTTGCCTAAGATTAATGCTCCTAATATTATAATATTATTATTTTTTTCTTTTACTTTTAAGTTTTTTATTAGTTTTTAGAATTGATCTTTTAGAATAGATAAATATTATCCGCTCCTATGATTATTAATGCCCCTAATATTATCTGCATCCACGTAGTATATATTCATTATTTATTAAAGTTTATCTAATATAAAACTCAATTTGCTAGATTTTTTTTTTCCTGCAAATCAAACCATGCCACGTTTGAGATCTTCCACATCATCTTACAAAAATAATTTTTCTGGTAATATTATTTACCTCCCAAATATTAGAATATATTATTCACTAATTAATTAAAACAAACTACGTACAAAAGCCAATGGTTCGGAGGTTGATTAATTAGATATGCTTATGTTTCTGTGCAGTTGGATGATTGGGTTCTCTGCAAGATGTATGAGAAGGTGCAGAAAGTAGGAAACAGAAATCATGAGCAACATACTCCATCAAACACTACCATTCCCAGTGAAGGATGCGTGATCCCATTTCCCACATCGCCGCCGAATCAACTTCCTCCCCTCCTTAATAGTTTTGTTCCACTTCAGATGAGCAATACAGCACCTGATCAGATGTTTCAATTTGGACAAAGCTCAACATTTGCTCAGGATTATCTTAATTCCAACCATGCCAGACCTGAGTTCTTTGACAATGGATTCCCTGCTCAACCTTTGTCTATGAGCAATGGCGGATCTGCAGTACTTGATGGGAGTGTTGGAGGGTCGTTGGCGAATGATTGTTCAATGATTTCAGATCAGGTCATGAATCTATCCTATACTGTTCCTAACGAAGGAGGCGTTATTCCATTCCCCACATCACTGCCTAGTCAACTTCCTCCCCCCATTAACAGTTTTGATCCAACAACTCATCATGAGATGAGCAATAAAGCGCTTCAGTTTCACTCCGGCGGACAAACCTCAACATATGGTCATGAACTCGAGTTTTCTGATCATGGATTCACAGCTCAACCTTTGTCTTTGTGCGATGGCTGGTCTTCACATAATGGGAGTGTTAATGGAGGGTCGTCGTTGAAGAATGATTGTCTCATGATTCAAGAGTATATGACCATGGCAAAAATACTTGAAATTCTAGAACTACAGGATTTGGATTTTTCATCATTTCCCAAAGAAGGGTGCCCAGACACTGCATCATGACTTTATACTTTGCCCGATTGCAATATTATGCCATCTGAATCTCATGCTTGTCCATGAGTTCCATACTCAATATGTCAGTCTGAGTCATGAAAGCAACTATATATATGGTGTTTCATCTCAAATTACCTGTATAATATTGGCTTTTATTTTGTTTATCTTGTATCTTAAAACATATACAAGCTAGTACTGTATATTTGTTACGCACATATAGTTTCCTTTTACACACACACACACACACACATACATATATATATCTATGGATCAAGCAGCATTAGAATCGTATTATTATTTTGCTACATTAACTCATTGATATAAAATCAGATGGGCTTGTTAGAACTTCCTGTTGCTTTAAGAAAAATGTCACTTGTATTAATGATGTGTGCATCTATATATAATTGGCATGGAGGTCAGTCTAAGGGGCCGGGGGACACCCCAAAAAGAAATGGATCTCTTGGTCGAAAATGTAGGTGCCGATTAATGAATGTGGCTTAGGA
>CM056953.1:22954564-22979564 GCA_029856935.1 Cyclocarya paliurus | reverse complement strand
GTACTGGCAAGTAAATATTGTCACCACAATGTTGACCAAAAGGATGCATATGAACCACCATTGAGGAACTTGCTTATATTTTCTCATGAGCTTTGTGTGCACATCCATATTCTTTTCTTGGAGAGCAGACTTGCTTAGCTGCCACATTTCCCTATATCCTTAAAATTGTGAGTGCAACATACTGTATATAATTTAATGCACACCTAGTTCACCTCCGCCTCTTTGATTGCACAATATTGATGTAAAAATTAGAGGCAGTTTGAGTTACAAGCAAAAAAATTTAAATTTAACTTTATTGAGGACTGTCGGTTCATACTTGAAAGTGGTTAACATGACATACTCTATGCAGTTCTCTTGTGGATAATACGAGGTGATTCCTGGTATAGATGGGTACTGACTTTCTAGGAAACAATTTAAGAAGGCCCTTATGGCTTATATTTTTTCTACTGAAAAATAGCCTTTCGAGTACATCCCAAGTCTTAATTTCCCATGGATGTTACGTACGCAGACAATTGACCTGAAGGATTGCCTCTAAGCATCAGTTTTTGGCAAAAGAGTAGAAGTCTCTAATTGGTGTGCAAGTCTTGGACATCTGAGCAACAATTATTTTGTAATGTATAAAATGCAACTAGGTGATGTCCCCCCATCTAACCACAATCTAGAAAATGTGAGCTACAATTATCCATAATTTACAATGTGCAACCAAGTGACGCCCATCTAACCACAATCAAAGAAAGTGAGTTACAGGTTTTAAACAAACAATTCAAGCAGAAAAGTTTGGTTTACCTTCCATGGAAGATGAACACGTGAACAAAAGTAGCAGCAAGGCAGGCAAAACGATACCATAGTATATAGAAAAGAAGGTGCAGAGATAGAGACGAACAACTTTATGCTCATATGCATCAATATCAAGGCGAAAGTTGGAATCTATTATAGCTGAGATATTGTAGCTTTGGCCACTAGAAGTGAATAGCCCATCTGAGAATATGGGAAACGTCTTGGCTTTATAGATATTAAGCCAATAAGCTGTGGGGGTAATAACATATGTGACGAGCACAAAACCAGTGGCAATGTTGGCAGTAGCAAACCAAGGACTGGCAAGTGGACTTCCAAGGTAAGCCGATATGCTGGACCAATCAAAACCCAAAGAACCAATGCCAAGACCGTGAAGTCCTGAGCCTAGCTGTTGGGCAAGGATGGAAGTAGGGAATACCCAACTGTTAGCAGGTGAAAGGAGGGGCGCCCACGTGGGCTGACCCCCTCCCTTCAAAACATGAACGTATGGCATTAAGCCATACGTTACATGTCTTGTAATGCATGGCTTAATGCCATACGTTACAAGCCGTTACACTGCATTTATTTGCAGTGTAATGGCTAGCCTTTGGTGGACTATATATAGTCCCTTTCAAGAAGGTTTTGGCACCATTCTGATTTAGAAAAAAATCTCTCTCTCATTTGTTCTCTCTTGAAATAGTTTTTAGGCTGTGGATTTGTTAAGTGTTACTCTAGTTTTTAACTACGTAGTACACTTTACCACTAAGAGGAAAAGCTTGTTTTTGGTCGATCTGGAGAAACTCGTGGAGCAATTTTATAAGCTGAGCTTGAGGTACTTTCCGCTGCAATTTTTGACATTGATATCAGAGCTTTATAAATTGTTTCCAGTTTATTTATTTATTTATTTATTTGTATGTAAGAAATCTGGATGCCATTTTTTTTAGCCCTCATTTTTTTTAATCCATAAAAAAAAAAAACACTTCGAAGGAGCACCAACGCAGTGGTGCTCCCCGCACCTCCGCAAGGCGCTGTCGCACCAGCATGGTGCAGCGCGCACCAGGGAGGTGCAGCGCGCACCACCTGGGTGCAGCGTGCACCACAGAGGTGCAGCGCGCACCACCTGGTGCAGCGCAGCGAGGTGCTGCGAGCACCAACTCGAGCTGCAAGCACCATCGCGAGGTGCTTCCATCACCGAAGCAATGGTGCTGCGCACCAATGCAATGGTGCTGCGAGCACCACAGCAAGGTGCCGCGAGCACCCAATGGTGGTGCACTGAGCACCACCTTGGTGCCGTGAGCACCAGGAGGGTGAATCGGCGACTTCAATCTTCATTCCTCCGGCGATGGGCGGTAGTTTCAACCGCTGCAACCTGCTGATGGAGAAACGGCACTGTTCACGTGAACAGTGCCGAGCTGGAGGTAGGAGATGACCCTTCGGTCATCTCTTTGAAATCCAGGAAACAGACGTTAACATCGGGAATAGGTAGCCTGGAAACACATAGTAAGCGAAGGAGCAGAAGAAGGCAATGAGGAAGAACTGATTCCGCGTCAACCTGTAACATCCCCAATTTTAGTGTATTTTTAATGAAGGTTTATTTTAATTATTTATTGTGTAATTCTCTTGTTTTAATATTTTAGAGGTTTTATTTTATTATTTTATTGGACTTTCCTATTTTTATTAATTATTATTTTTGAAATTTTAGAATATTTTAAATTGTGAAAAATTATTTATTGGGCTTTCTTATTATTAATTATTGTTTTAGATTTAAATTGATCTTTAATTTAAATTGGTTTGTTTGTAGGTTTTAAAATTACTATCGTTTTATTAAAGCATTTCACTGCGTTTGATTAATTTTAATTAGTGATCTGCAATTTAATTCGTCTTTATTTTAAAGGATGTTTTTGTCAGAGTTTAATATTTTATGTTAGTTAATTTTGAGTTAAATTGATTTATTTATTTTAACTGTTTTAAAAATAGTTATTGTTTTATTTGAATATTTCACTGCGTTTGGATTATTTTATTTATTTAGTGGTTTTAAAATCATTTTCATTGGATCACTTTCGAAACCCAAGTTGAAAAGTCTGGATCTCACTTTTTCCTCCTCTTTTTCTTTTTCTCTTCTTTTTCTTTTTCTTTCTTTTTTTTTCTTCTTCCTCTCTCCTCCCCGCACGCAACCAGCCCCTCTCTCTCTCTTCTCTCTCTCTCGTCGTTCGGCCTATCACCGTGCAACGCCACCTCCGGCCAGCGGTGGTCTACACCGCCGGTACCACCGGCTTCCCCGTGCGCCGACAAACCACCCTTCCAAATTCCAGCCGACGCCGCGCCGCCGTTAGCCTCTGGAAGCCGTGCGAAGCCGCGGCGTTCCTTCACCCATTCCGCCGCCGTCCGGCCACCAGCTCCTAGCCACATCACCACCGGCCCATTTTCGTCCTAACCGACCCAATCCCGGCCCCGATCCGTCGCCGGAGCCGCCCCATCGAACACCCTTTCCGATTTACACTTCGTGGCTTTCCACCACCGTTTCGGCCGCCACCCACGGCCAACCACCACTACCATTAGATTCCCCACCTTCCAAAGACCCTACCCTATCAATTTCAAGTCTCCGTTTGAACCCATGTAAAATTCAAAATTCAGTGCATTTCGGTCAGTGTTTTTACACTGTGTGGTTTTGCTGTTTTGGCGATTCCTTGTGCTTCGGATCCTCCGTAAAATTGTTTTAAAGTGCTGTAAGTATTTCCTAAACAATTCTTTGAGATTTAATTATATTTTTGCAATTAACTGCTATATTTTATATATATGTATCCTGGTTGGTTCCGGACTGAGTCCGAGGAGTTCGGGGGTGGTTGGATTGATCGGAGTATTTGTTGTGTGTGAATATTGTGATCTGGTTGTGAATTGGAGATTGGATTATTTGTGGATTTATTAATTGTTGGAAATTGGATTATTTGTAGATTGATCAATTGTTGGATATTCTGGATTTGGTTGTATTGTGATTTTGGGAGTTGATCATTGATTATATTGTTTCATTTCATGTTGCACGCATGACATGTTTGTAAACTGAAAAACTGGGTTTTTCGTGTGTTGCATGCATGATCATGTGATTATTTTGAAAACTGAGTTTTCATGAGAATTGGATTTGTGGGTGCGTGTGTATCACGACCCCAAGCCGAGATGGGGCATTATCTCAGTGGAGCTCCTCTGGTCACTCGGGAGCGGAATATACTGAGTGACGTCTCCTAGGTTGTCGCCGGGCGACAACGGGATCGGACGTTGGACGTGCCGACTCCGTGGCCCTTCTGCTGGCGGAGGTTAGAGGATGACCTGGCCACGAACGCACCGGGTGCGGAATTGGGCATCTCTCGTAAAGTAGCCAGGACGTGCGGATGGTCCATAGGAGAGGCCATGGTGCATATGGTTAATTGGATAAATGGAAAAAGAGCTGTTTTCTGAGAAAATAGCGTGAGTTGTTTTTGTGTATCATTTTCTGGGAAAATGATGGATAATGATTTTTGTGTGCCATTTTCTGGGAAAATGGTAGAAATTGTTTTACTGGAAATGATTTTTGAGCCAATGAGATTTTTGGCGTGCGTTGCACTATTTCATTTGCTTCATGGGCATGCATGGTTAGTTATTTAGATATGGTTATATCTCTGGACTTGGTTAGGTTATAACTTACCTGCGGTACCATTTCATGGTACTGCAGATTTTGTTGATGATGCAGATACCGAGCCTGAGGATTTGGCTCCGCCGGAGGAGTGATCTGGGATCACTCGAGTTGTAGCTTTTATTTCAGACTTGTATTTTATTTTCTGAGATTTGGCTTTGTTTTTTAAGGTATTTGTATTTTGGATTTCTGTATTAATTAAAATTCTGGTACTAGTAGACTTTATTACCTTCCGCTGTGTTTTTAACTGTGCATTGTTTATTTGTTGCACACACTTGACACTTGTCGTTGGGATACGTGACCGGTTGTCATCATCCCGGGTGTCTCAATTTCCGTGCTGGTCCGTACATGGAAGTCGGGGGGCGCCACAGGTGGTATCAGAGCAGTTCGGCTCTGGGTAAAGCCACATGTCCCTTAGGTGAAGTAACAGAAAGTTTTAAAAGTTGTGATTTAAAATTATTTTGGTTTGAAGTATGTTAATTCAATGGTTTTAATTTATTATTTGTTGTTATTTTATTGGTTTCATCTATTTTGTTGAATGTTAATTTGTTTTAATTGTTTTATTCTGTGGTCGGTTATTTTATTTGTTTTAATTATTTGTTGTGTACTTCTTCATTGATTTATTCATTTATCGCATGTCCTTTTATTTATGAAATTTTATTTTATTTGTGAGATTTTGCTTTGTTTTGATTTTATGTTGTTTGAGGTATGTTACTTTAAATGTTTTAATTTATTGAATGTTGTTATACTTAGTTGGTTTTATTCTATTTTATTTGATGGCATTTTGTTGTGTTTTAATTTATTTTTTCATAATTAGATTTTAATCCGTTTGAGTTGGAAAGTGGGTTAAGGGCTACGCTATAACAGGAAGAAGGTACGACTGTGAATGTCATTATTAGGCTTGAGCATTTAGTGTAGTAGGCCTGAACTCTTAGCAATTGGTATGTTTTAATATCGAGACTCGAAGGGAACGACATGGTCTAAGTGAACTCTATGGAGTAGGAACTCAAGTTGCAGCTAAGGTGGGAATAGCTTTAGTTCGCCTAGGATACTTGAGGTCTTAAGTTCCATAGGATTAATTGTTGAGTCTAGGGAGTAAGAGGTCATAAGTTCAACGAACTTCGAGGATAGACTTATGAGAAGTTATCTAAGGTTTGAGGTCCTATAGTTTCTAGGAAATAAGTTTATAGGATCTAAGGTGGTAGGTTCAACAAGCACTTGAGGGATTAAATAAATTAGAAGTTTTAGATTTTTGCCGACTCTGTTAAGCGCTTTGATATTATTTCGGGTTTAGAATTTTGCAAGGTTGGTAAGGTGAGTGTTTTAGCTTTAAGGTCATCGAATTTGAGGATTTCAGGAAATGATTCCTTTTGGTTTAAGGTTTTAGAATTATAAGATTGAAGGATTTATTTGTAATAATATTTAAGTTTTTAATTCCTCGAGCTTGGTGTGCTAGCTTGTTTTATTTTGGAGACTGTTTAGTCTGTGATCATTAAATTGAGATTGATCAGAGATCAATTATTAATATAGGAATTTTTTTTAATAAGAATATTTCTTTGGAGATGGAAGGTAATGATTTAGCTCGTGTATTTTCTGAGGATTGCAGATTTGGATCGAATCTGAGAAAATGATTGTTTTAACTTGAGGTTACAATAGTAGGTTTAAGATTTGATTCATATCAATGTTAAGGATAAATATAGTGTTGGTTTTAGAAATGATTCTTGTTGATTTCGAGGAGATAGGTCCAGATGATGGAAATGGTAGTGATAGTTCACTTGGACGTTGGAGGAATATTGATTCTAGCTAAGGATGCACGAGGTGGACGTGTAACAGTTGTGAGTTGTAGGAATTTCGAAGAGTACAGTCGAAGCAGGTTACTCGATGGAATTATGATTGTCAATAATTATTGTGATTACCTAAATGAATTAATTGTGACTTGAGGTCACATAGGAATTTAAATTTTTGAGACTATACTTTCCTTTGGAAATGGAACGTCAAGTTTGGTGAGTTAAGGACATGGTTATTTGATTTAAAGAAAGATTGTTGGGTCTTCTTGTATGGTGTATGATGAATCTTGGAAGTCGAAACTTAGGCATTAACGGTGGATAGCATAATCAAGTATGAGAGTTAATAAAGCATTAGGATCCTTGGATGTTGTGCAATAGTTTTTGGTGGATTGAAGGGTTGAGCAGTATGACTTTCCTTGAGGTTTATTAGTGCTGTGCTAGTGAATGAGCTAGTTGTGCTAGTACTAGCTTATAGGAGTAGAAGTAGGTGGGCAAGTTACCAAGGTTTCTGTATTGTTTTAGTGAAGTCTTTGGTGGTTCGTAGTGAGTTTAGTCGCCGCTAGATTAGATGATATTTAGAACTTAGTTGTTAAACTTTCGGGTTTAGTTTGTCGGTAGGATTTATAGATGCTCTTTCTGGTTGGCTGGAAGGGATTTGAGCCTTTTAAGATAAGGTCTTATCTAAGATGAGCGGGTGTTTTTTAGGGTGATGTTACTTGTTTCCAATTTGGGATGCTGAGGTTGTTTAATATTGAGTTATTTTATGAGGACATGAATTTTCGGTATGTGGTGATTATCAGAGTGCGCAGCAGGAGCATGATACTTTAGTTGTAATTGGGAGTTCAAATTTTGTGCTGAGTTTGAGGAATTAGTGATGACTTAGAATTTTGAGGAATACCTGTAATTAGAGATTAATTATTGTGTATGCAATTTCGTTATTGATGGTTAATTTTTGGAAGTGGCCACTAGGTTATTAAGTGTAGTATTCAGCGAAGGTTTGGAAGTTTTACTGTAGGAACCAATAGAGGTTAGTTCAGATTATCAATTGGAACTAGAAATCATTGGAATTCCTTAGGTGTTGTGTTAAGGTTTTGTGGATATTGAGATCTTGGTTTACCTGGCCGCTTTAGGAATGATAATCGTGATGTGCCTTTGGGAGTATGTGCAGACCGCCTTTGTGTTGGGATGAAATTGGTGAGAGTATATTATTTGGGCCGAGTTATTATAAGAGATGATATGGCGGAAGCGCAAAGTTGTCAAAAAGATTATGTGGATTCAAGGAGAAAGACTTGTCTTTTGAGGAAGGTGATTGGATTATCTCAAAGTCTCTCCCATGAAAGGCGTTAAACGTTTTAGTAGGAGAGGAAAACTTAGCCCAAGATATATTGGACCTTTCCAGATTTTGGAGATGAATGGGACCGTTGCTTACATGTTTGCTTTGCCAGTGTATTTTGGAAAAGTTCTTGAGGTGTTCCATATGTCCTCGTTGAAGAAAGGTTTTGGTCAGCGAGAGGTGCGCTTTGTCGACCCAAAACGCATCGAACCTCAACCTGACCTTACTTAGGAGGTTGCCCTAATACCGATTGTAAATTGGAATGAGTAAATGTTAAGATCTAAGTCGATACATTTGGAGAAGGTAGCTTGGGGTGATCTACTGGCTTAAGATTTCTCTTGGAAAAGAGAGGCAGATATGATGAAACAATATTAACAATCGTTTGATTGATCGGCAGTAGGTCTCTTAAGCCTACTTTTAGTCGCATCTCATGCCTGACTTTAGCATTGATATTTGACTCTTCAATTTTGAGGA
This sequence comes from Cyclocarya paliurus, assembly GCA_029856935.1. NCBI lineage: Eukaryota > Viridiplantae > Streptophyta > Magnoliopsida > Fagales > Juglandaceae > Cyclocarya > Cyclocarya paliurus. The sequence continues at coordinate 22,971,532 of CM056953.1, read as the reverse complement.
CGAAATTTATTTTAAGGGGGGGAGATTGTAACATCCCGAATTTTAGTGTATTTTTAATGAAGGTTTATTTTAATTATTTATTGTGTAATTCTCTTGTTTTAATATTTTAGAGGTTTTATTTTAATATTTTATTAGACTTTCCTATTTTTATTAATTATTATTTTAGAAATTTTAGAATATTTTAAATTGTGAAAAATTATTTATTGGGCTTTCTTATTATTAATTATTGTTTTAGATTTAAATTGATCTTTAATTTAAATTGATTTGTTTGTAGGTTTTAAAATTACTATCGTTTTATTAAAGCATTTCACTGCGTTTGATTAATTTTAATTAGTGATCTGCAATTTAATTCGTCTTTATTTTAAAAGATGTTTTTGTCAGAGTTTAATATTTTATGTTAGTTAATTTTGAGTTAAATTGATTTATTTATTTTAACTGTTTTAAAAATAGTTATTGTTTTATTTGAATATTTCACTGCGTTTGGATTATTTTATTTATTTAGTGGTTTTAAAATCATTTTCATTGGATCACTTTCGAAACCCAAGTTGGATCTCACTTTTTCCCTCTTCTTTTTCTTTTTCTCTTCTTTTTCTTTTTCTTTCTTTTTTTTTTCTTCTTCCTCTCTCTCTCCCCGCACGCGACCAGCCCCTCTCTCTCTCTTCTCTCTCTCTCGTCGTTCGGCCTATCACCGTGCAGCGCCGCCTCCGGCCGGCAGTGGTCGACACCGCCGGTACCACCGGCTTCCCCGTGCGCCGGCGAGCCACCCCTCCAAATTCCAGCCGACGCCGCGCCGCCGGAAGCCGTGCGAAGCCGCGGCGTTCCTTCACCCATTCCGCCGCCGTCCGGCCACCTCCGGCCACCAGCTCCTAGCCACATCACCACCGGCCCATTTCCGTCCTAACCGACCCAACCCCGGCCCCGATCCGTCGCCGGAGCCGCCCCATCGAACACCCTCTCCGATTTACACTTCGTGGCTTTCCACCACCGTTTCGGCCGCCACCCATGGCCAACCACCACCACCATTAGATTCCCCACCTTCCAAAGGCCCTACCCTATCAATTTCAAGTCTCCATTTGAATCCATGTAAAATTCAAAATTCACTGCATTTCAGTCAGTGTTTTTACACTGTGTGGTTTTGCTGTTTTGGCGATTCCTTGTGCTTTGGATCCTCCGTAAAATTGTTTTAAAGCGCTGTAAGTATTTCCTAAACAATTCTTTGAGATTTAATTATATTTTTACAATTAACTGCTATATTTTATATATATGTATCCTGGTTGGTTCCGGACTGAGTCCGAGGAGTTCGGGGGTGGTTGGATTGATCGGAATATTTGTTGTGTGTGAATATTATGATCTGGTTGTGAATTGGAGATTGGATTATTTGTGAATTTATTAATTGTTGGAAATTAGATTATTTGTGAATTGATCAATTGTTGGATATTCTGGATTTGGTTGTATTGTGATTTTGGGAGTTGATCATTGATTATATTGTTTCATTTCATGTTGCACGCATGACATGTTTGTAAACTGAAAAACTGGATTTTTCGTGTGTTGCATGCATGATCATGTGATTATTTTAAAAATTGAGTTTTCATGAGAATTGGATTTGTGGGTGCGTGTATATCACGACCCTAAGCCGAGATGGGGCATTATTTCAATGGAGCTCCTCTGGTCACTCGGGAGCGGAATATACTGAGTGACGTCCCCTGGATTGTCGCCGGGCGACAACGGGATCGGACGTTGGACGTGCCGACTCCGTGGCCCTTCTGCTGGCGGAGGTTAGAGGATGACCTGGCCACGAACGCACCGGGTGCGGAACTGGGCATCTCTCGTAAAGTAGCCAGGACGTGCGGATGGTCCATAGGGGAGGCCATGGTGCATATGGTTAATTGGATAAATGGAAAAAGAGCTGTTTTCTGGAAAATAACGTGAGTTGTTTTTGTGTATCATTTTCTGGGAAAATGATGGATAATGATTTTTGTGTGCCATTTTCTGGAAAAATGGTGGAAATTGTTTTACTGGAAATGATTTTTGAGCCAATGAGATTTTTGGCGTGCGTTGCACTATTTCATTTGCATCATGGGCATGCATGGTTAGTTGTTTAGATATGGTTATATCTCTGGACTTGGTTAGGTTATAACTTACCTGCGGTACCATTTCATGGTACTGCAGATTTTGTTGATGATGCAGATGCCGAGCCTGAGGATTTGGCTCCGCCGGAGGAGTGATCTGGGATCACTCGAATTGTAGCTTTTATTTCAGACTTGTATTTTATTTTCTGAGACTTGGCTTTGTTTTTTAAGGTATTTGTATTTTGGATTTCTGTATTAATTAAAATTCTGGTACTAGTAGACTTTATTACCTTCCGCTGTGTTTTTAACTGTGCACTGTTTATTTGTTGCACACACTTGACACTTGTCGTTGGGATGCGTGACCGGTTGTCATCATCCCAGGTGTCTCGATTTCCGTGCTGGTCCGTACATGGAAGTCGGGAGCGCCACAGGCCATCCTTTGGCCTCTTCTCTTTCTCGTGTAACGCCCTGTGAATTCATAATACATGCAAGATGACATCTTTGACTATAACAACGGCCACGTACTATATATATATATATATATAAATAAAAATAAAATAAAAATAAAAAACAGAGGCTTTAATAATAAAAAAATGTTTTAGTGACAAAGGAAAAAGGAAAAAAAGTAGAATTATTCTAAGTATGGGAAAAAAAAAAAAACAAAAAAGGTATGATGTGTAGATGCGAAGTAGAATTATTCTTATAAAAAGCTATAGATAACACGATTGACTACAAGATTAATCATCAAATAGAGTAATGCTAGTTGAAAGTGTTCATAGCACATACCATACCATCTATAATTTGATTTTTCTATAATTTCCCAGTTTAATGTTTGTAAGTTTGACCGCTAGCTAAAGCCTAAAATAATAAATTTCGGTTGCAAACGAGAATCCACGACCACGTGCATGAGATATAACTTAAGATTGCAAACCTCAACTCAAAATTTTCACTTTTATGATAACTATAAGACATTCGGAAGCTTTGTCGAACGATCAGAGAACATGCTTGAATAGCAAGACTTGCACTAGATTTTGGGGCCACTACATGGCAGCCGGCTCCACCAAGTACCGCCGGAACAGCCCGGCCCACCCGAACCCCAACACCTGCGTCGTTATGGCGACGAGCAACGCCACCAGGAACGACATACTCCTTTTATAGAAAATCTTGACGGCGCTAACTATGTGAATCGCGTACACGTTACCCGCCCCGGAGTTGGCGAAGATCGTGATCAGCACGTGCTCCTTCACGTTGAACGGAGCGTGAACTCCCACCGTTTACCTTGTCATAGCCCCGCCTTGAAACCTCACATTCACAAGCAGGTTGATATAATTCACTTCTAGTGAGCCCAACCACTCCAGAATGCCGCCCATAAAATATAAGTTCTTGATTTTGAGTCCCCCGGACCAACTGTGAAGAAATGGTTTTCATAGCTTTAGTTGCTTTTTTTCTTTCTTTATATGGTCTTCTAGATGTCCACTCCCGGAATGCATCTCCCTTTCCTTCCACTGCACTTTCACCTGTTCAATACTAGACGGAATGATAACGCATCAAAAGCAGGCAGATGATTACTTTCACACGTCAAATCTTTAGCAGGAAGACATTTAAGTTACAAGTAAATGTATCAGAACTATTTTCCAGATTGATTACATGATTTTGAATCTGAATGAAACATCACAGGAAGGAGGTCAAATGTCGTTCCATCAGCAACAAAGAGTCGGCGTCGATCACCCAGTGCATATTTCTGTAGCAAAGTTCTACAAGCTGCCATGCGTTGGCTTGCAACATCAACTCCAGTTACAGATCCCGATTTGCCAAGAATATCTGCTATCATACACAGTTTAGCACCTGAAGACACAAGATAGGTGAGAAAACTTGAATCCGATGATCTTAGAAGGCCCTTGTTGCCTTGTTTATCAAGTTAATCATCTCACAGGAGGGTAGATTATAGAAAGTTTTCAACCACAATTTATGGCATATAAAGGAAAATATAACATTTGGGACATCACTTTACTGGATTATACCATTAACCCCCCCTGTTTCTAAGTCAGAGGTCTGCACAATATTTTGATACTGAACAGTACAGTCCCAAACAAAAATCTGGTGACAACAATGTTTGGTCACCATCAAAAGTACCATTAACAATGACAGCACAGAAACAAAATTGTTCTGTTGCTGAAGCTGCAAAAAATGAAATCCCCATGTTGCTGTAGCCAGATATACATGTTAATTTAGATTGAAGTAAGCATTAGCCAGTCTAAATGAGGATGCATAGTAATACAGGTGTGGAACAAATACATACCAGGGGCAGCACAGAGATCAAGGACATGATCTCCTGCTGAAACATCTAGTGCTCTGACGGCAGCTCCAGAGGCCGCATCAATTCCGTACATCTGAATGCCAAACCAAAGTAAACAACAAAGAATGCTATTAGAAAGATTCATAAACTGAAACTAAAATCACACGCGTTTGATGGTCAAGTACCCCCGGAAAGCCAAATGACGCCAAACAAAAAAGTTGAAAATTAGATCATTAGCCTCGACTTAGAATCTGAAAAAAAAAAATCCCAATTACCAAGAAAAACGAAGCAGAACTGATTCCTATATACAATGCAGGATAAAGGAAGACAACTGAATGGGGTCTGTATAATCATGTCCTTCCGAAAGTGTAAAGTGAATATAATATTCTTGAAAAAGAGGGTAACGAAGATCAAGTTCAAGGTTTGCTAGACATTGCAGACGAGTCAGCATGTCAACGACAGATATAAACGCAGCGCCCCTTAATATTTTATGCGCTCACCTTTCCTTCTCGGTACGCCCTTGAGCTAGCAATCTGAATATCAGGCGGAAGAGAATAGAACCCAGGTAACCAACCCACTTTCTCAAGCTTGCATTTCATCTCATCTTCAATCTCTTCAACAAAATCTTCACAACTAGGTTTCAACCTACACAAAATAATGACAATGAATGAAAACAAAAATCATAATATAAACATAAAAGTAAACATCCAGAATTAGAGTTCCATTGGTGGCAGTATATCAGGCTTTGCTTTGTTTTGGGCAAAATTAAATTCTGCGAAGCACCTTAACATCGACAAAAATGAATGAAATTGGTGATATAGCGAGTACCTTACGTAACGAGGGGTCGAATCGCTTGCAGTGTACATCGAAGGATCAAGCCCATTTGCCAGGAGAAAATCAAGGACCGCGTCCGGCAACGGCAATCTCGAACTTTCTTCCATGAAATAGGAGGTCGCACCGTCAAAAACGACCTCAAGTAGGAGACGGGGGAGGAGAAATATGGTTTTGTCCCAAAAACGACTTCGTTTGAGATTTTTTTTTAACCGAAAGGGCTGGGCTAGGGGCTTTTTGGGTTTTTGGAACTGGAGCGAGTCGCGAGAGCTTCGGACTTTCTGGTTCATAACATCGGGTGCCAGCTTCTATAAATTCCTATCATGCTTGTATTTTTATACTCTCGTACGTTAATTAAAGTTGTTCGCAAAGAGTCTATGAATTCTAAACAACATCGTCCGTCCTGACTTTGAAGAACAGTGTTGAAGGAGCAGGTTCAACAATGGAAAAACAAGAGGAAGATGTTAATCGAAGAAGAATGTGTAGGGTCGAGACATTTCTAGAATTTCCAGTTGGTATTCGCTTCATTCCCACAGATGAAGAGTTGGTTTGTCATTACTTGATCAACAAAGTCTTGAATAAGCCTATGCACCCTGGCATAATCCATGAACTCGATATCTACAACTACAATCCTAACCAACTTGTTGGTATGCATGTTCTTTGTTTTGTTAAATTTGCTTCATTTATTCTAGGAATAATGCTAAATACACTGATAAGTTGTACAAGCCTCACACACTTCTTTTAAAAAGAGTATGGTCTACTATTAAAAAATTAATTTTTTCGTATAAATCCTACATTTATTCATTTTTTTCAAAAGATATATACAGCGCTTACGCCCTGATCTATCACTGCAAATATTATTTTTCAGTTTATTATATGCTAGCTAGCTAATATGTTGATGATGGTCGACGAACAGAGATGTATTGCAAACCAAGAGAAGAGAAAGTAATGTACTTCTTCACTCGACTAGTTCGAAAGAATCAAAATGCAAAACGTCCGAGTCGTGTTGCCGATGACGGATATTGGAAGACGACGAGAGGAGATCGTCCCATCCCAAAAAATGGTCCAACAATTGGATATGTAAAATCACTTGTCTATTACCGAGGGAGACCCTCCAAAGAAGCATACAGGATTAAAACTAATTATTTAATGCAAGAGTATATTATTAATGAGAACCTCATTCTTCCAACTACATCAAGCAGCACTCCACCTCCCATTAAGGTACGTATATACGTTTCAATTTTTTTTTTTTGAAATTAAAGAGAAATGTTGCCTAAGATTAATGCTCCTAATATTATAATATTATTATTTTTTTCTTTTACTTTTAAGTTTTTTATTAGTTTTTAGAATTGATCTTTTAGAATAGATATTAATATCTTATCCGCTCCTATGATTATTAATGCCCCTAATATTATCTGCATCCACGTAGTATATATTCATTATTTATTAAAGTTTATCTAATATAAAACTCAATTTGCTAGATTTTTTTTTTCCTGCAAATCAAACCATGCCACGTTTGAGATCTTCCACATCATCTTACAAAAATAATTTTTCTGGTAATATTATTTACCTCCCAAATATTAGAATATATTATTCACTAATTAATTAAAACAAACTACGTACAAAAGCCAATGGTTCGGAGGTTGATTAATTAGATATGCTTATGTTTCTGTGCAGTTGGATGATTGGGTTCTCTGCAAGATGTATGAGAAGGTGCAGAAAGTAGGAAACAGAAATCATGAGCAACATACTCCATCAAACACTACCATTCCCAGTGAAGGATGCGTGATCCCATTTCCCACATCGCCGCCGAATCAACTTCCTCCCCTCCTTAATAGTTTTGTTCCACTTCAGATGAGCAATACAGCACCTGATCAGATGTTTCAATTTGGACAAAGCTCAACATTTGCTCAGGATTATCTTAATTCCAACCATGCCAGACCTGAGTTCTTTGACAATGGATTCCCTGCTCAACCTTTGTCTATGAGCAATGGCGGATCTGCAGTACTTGATGGGAGTGTTGGAGGGTCGTTGGCGAATGATTGTTCAATGATTTCAGATCAGGTCATGAATCTATCCTATACTGTTCCTAACGAAGGAGGCGTTATTCCATTCCCCACATCACTGCCTAGTCAACTTCCTCCCCCCATTAACAGTTTTGATCCAACAACTCATCATGAGATGAGCAATAAAGCGCTTCAGTTTCACTCCGGCGGACAAACCTCAACATATGGTCATGAACTCGAGTTTTCTGATCATGGATTCACAGCTCAACCTTTGTCTTTGTGCGATGGCTGGTCTTCACATAATGGGAGTGTTAATGGAGGGTCGTCGTTGAAGAATGATTGTCTCATGATTCAAGAGTATATGACCATGGCAAAAATACTTGAAATTCTAGAACTACAGGATTTGGATTTTTCATCATTTCCCAAAGAAGGGTGCCCAGACACTGCATCATGACTTTATACTTTGCCCGATTGCAATATTATGCCATCTGAATCTCATGCTTGTCCATGAGTTCCATACTCAATATGTCAGTCTGAGTCATGAAAGCAACTATATATATGGTGTTTCATCTCAAATTACCTGTATAATATTGGCTTTTATTTTGTTTATCTTGTATCTTAAAACATATACAAGCTAGTACTGTATATTTGTTACGCACATATAGTTTCCTTTTACACACACACACACACACACATACATATATATATCTATGGATCAAGCAGCATTAGAATCGTATTATTATTTTGCTACATTAACTCATTGATATAAAATCAGATGGGCTTGTTAGAACTTCCTGTTGCTTTAAGAAAAATGTCACTTGTATTAATGATGTGTGCATCTATATATAATTGGCATGGAGGTCAGTCTAAGGGGCCGGGGGACACCCCAAAAAGAAATGGATCTCTTGGTCGAAAATGTAGGTGCCGATTAATGAATGTGGCTTAGGATAATTCTCTCCACTGCAAGCAAGCCTAGAGATTGCTGGAGATAGATTCTTCCTAGTCTTCTTTCATCCAACCAAAGTACTTGAAAGACAGCCCTCCTTTTTCACTCTCTTACTCCTAAAAGCTATCAATTCCCGGCTTGGAAAAGTTTATGCAAGTTTCTTCCTATTATACAGCAAGAAAGGCAAAGCCGTTGGCGTATTAGCAATGGAGATAAATATTAAATTCTGGTTCAATAACTGGCATGAGAAGGACTCTATGGCACAACAGAGTTATCCTAATATTTCTGCTCCAAAACTCAAAATATCATACGTGGGCTCTCCCTCTAGATCGATGGTGCTATTCTAAGCTTGCTTCTATACGTGACCCCTCCTTAATCAATGACATCTGAATGCTTCCTGTTATAATTAAGCCTAGGAAAGACTTTTTTACATGGAAACTGTTACAGAATGGCCTACCTGTTGATGATAGAATACAACTTTGTGGGGTTTCTTTAGCATCCAGATACAGTTGCTACGAAAATGGACACTTTGAAACCGTCTCCCATATCTTTCTTGACAAGGAACTTGTTTCTAATGTGGAATCATTTTTCTAATCTATTTGACTTGTCACAATTCACCTCAAATGATTGGAGGGGGAAAAGTCCTCGGATGTGGTATTTCTTTAAGGAAAATGCTATTTGAACCGAGAATCCCTCCCTATCAACAAAATCAACCGATTGTTTTTTTTAAATTTTTTTTTTACTCAATGGTTGAGAAAATGACTATTAGTGAATTTGTATTTTTTAAATATTGAAAGACGTATAAAAAATGGTTGAAAGAAAAGAAAAAAAATTAAAAAAAAAGTACACTTGCACTTGTCAACAATGCGGGGGCACCATTCTCGGTCCCCTAACACTGTCTTTTCTTCGAGGGTACTGATCAAGCCAGCCTCACAGCTTCCCTGGTTCCATCCCTTATATTTTGGTAGTATGGTTGCCAAGAAATTCAACCAGGTTTGAGGCTATTCATAAAGCTGCTAAAGCAATCGTATGGAAAGTGGGTCATTGGCTGCATGAGCTTTTCGTTCATGATCCTAAACCCAATTCAGACCATTCCAAAGCCTAAAACTATTATCTTAGATCAGATGTTGCACACTCCCATTGTCCCAATTAAAATTCGCAAGCCTTCTCTTGTTAGGTAAACGGCGCCCCTATTTGCATATTCAAACTCAATATCAATGGAGCTTCAAAAGGAAATCCGAGCATTGTTGAACGTGGTGGAGCTCTTAAAGCACTGGCATTGGCTTAACAAATACCGCGATACAATCCTTCAAATGCCTAATATGGCATAAAACAGGTCTGGATTGGCTTAGGCATGATAAAGTCATCCAAGTTTTTACCTACAGTATGAAACTTGGTTTACATATTTGGACATTGTAGCTTGGTTTTTTTCAACATGGACGTAAACTGGTTCTTTTGAGTTTGCCAAAACCTAAGGCCATGTTTGGTTTGGAGAAATTTTCCAAATTATGTTTTAGTTTTCAATAAATTTTAAAATGTCAAACCAAGTATCTTTGAATCTAAAAAAAATACACTACTTCAGCTTTTGAATGTTTCATTCAATAATTATCCAAATACAGCAATGAAAACCATTTTTACAAATACCTGAATAAAACATACTCCTAAAAAATTATATTTAACATCTTTTTAATTCTATTTATTTTCCCAAATTCAAATACAAAACTTATTTTAAAAGAAATTATGCACAATTTTCTCCCTTCTTTTCCAAAGCTTTTTTGGTTTTTTTGTTTCCTTTTTTTTTTCCCCTGTATATGGTATAGTTTTCATCAACAAGGTGATCAGCAAGCAAGGACTATAGCATATAATTTTAAGGAAATCCACGATGCAAGTTAGAAACTATCATGTTGTTAAGACTTCGTAAAACCACACAAATAGCAAGCCCTTAGAGCATAATACAAAGTAATAAATATGTGTCCAACTGCTATCAATACATCAAACAACTCTACATACGTTTTCGTTTTCTTTTAATACGTCGATCGAACAACTCTAGGTAAATAAAAATGGGAACCATTTGATCAGATTAAAAAATTAGAGATCATAACAATTCCAAGAAAGCAGTTTAAACCACCTGACTCAGCCTCTTCAAGGAAGCGCAAAGGGAAGAGAGAAGAGAGGAAGGGGAACAAGGGCAAGACAGAGTGACAGGCAGCTGTTTACCTCTTTACACCTATGTGATCACAAGATTGAGCAATTCATATGTCCTTTGCTCTTCTTTGACTTCTGCTTGGAAGGTTGAAGAACAACCCTAATGGCCGCATCAAAGACTGCCTTTACATTCTGCAAGTTACAATTCCGCAAATGAATTAAAAGCCATTGGCATCATAGATTCAATAATATTTTGTTCTCAATAATAATAAAATATTATAAATTCAATAATATTTTTTTTTCAATTTTTTTGTTCTATTAATTGAAACCAAAATGTCCACAAATACATTTAGGGACTGTTTGAATTGGGAGGAGAGTTGAAATGAGTTGAGATGATTTATAAATAGTAGAATAAGATATTTTATTAATATTATTTTTTAATATTAATATTATTTTAAGATTTGAAAAAGTGGATTGTTTATTATTTTTTGTATGGAAATTTGAGAAGATTATTTTGGAATTTGAAAAAGTTAAATTGTTTATTATATTTTGGTGTGAGAATTTGGAAAGATTCTTTTGAGATTTGAAAAAAAATATTATTATATTTTATGTAGGAATTTAGAAAAATTGTAATGATGAATACGAGATGAGTTAAGATGGGTTGAGGAGAGTTTTGAAAACAAACATCCCTTATTTGCCAACAAAATTACCCACAATTTTTTTTTAGTTACAAACCAAACTAGAGTGTAGAAATCTACCCACCCCAAAAATCAGCAATCAATTCGTAATTATTTGAGACATGGATGTAGGAAGAGTACAAAAAGTAACCGGTGTCTCACGTTTATTGAATAAAAATAAGCTTTGGCCATTATACAGTAAACAATCATATATGATCCACAAAACTAACATATTGTTTCTAAAAGTCATATATTTTATATTTAGATAATCCAATGTAGGTAATCTTATGTAAAATATATATAAATTTTGCATTTCACTGGCATTTAGATAATTCAATGCCAGTGCTCTAAATATAGACTTGTAGGCAGAAAATGGAGACTTTTGCAAACCTACCAGCAGTATCCCACAACCCCAGGTTAATAGTGCTCCCATTGACAACCACGTTTGCATTGAAATTGTCGAAAACAGTAGGCACATAATCCTGTTTCCCACAAAATGTAAATAGTTGTAAAGGTCCCCGCATTGCATTAAGGCCCCGTTTGGATAGTGAAAATACTTCATCTCATCTCATCTCATTATTACAACTTTTTCAAATTCTCACAAAAAATATAATAAACAATTTAATTTTTTCAATTCCCAAAGCAATATTAATATTAAAAAAAATATTTTAACAATATTTTATTCAACTTTCAACCTCAACTCATCTCATCTCAACTCACTATCCAAATGGCACTTAAATCAACACCCCAAACTTTATACAGTTCTTCTAGGTACAAGCGATCATGCGTACCAATTGCCGACGTGGCTTTCATATTTTTTTTATTTATAAGAAAAAAGAACGGAAAAAGAACAGACAAAATCGATTTCACAGAGGAGTTTTGCCCCAAACATTTTCATCCAAAATACGAATTTGCAAAGGAGTTTTCGCCCCAACCATTTTCATCCAAAATATGAATTTGCGGAGGAGAAAGCCCCAAACTTTGTCTTTTTCTGCTACCTTAAACTGTCATTTGTGCTCTTCTACTACTGCCCAGATTATACGCTGAGCAAGGTCGTCTCTTTTTGCTCTTCTATTGCCAACCCACAAAGGAGCCCCAATCAATTTTCGAATTCACTATCAAGGTCATCTTTTGCTTCTATTGTCATAAAGATTTTGCTTTTATCATTTTACCTGGGTTTCTCTAGAATAAAAGTGCATTCTTTATTTACAAGGGAATTCTTTAGGTTATATATGGTCTCAAGGGCATTATTATGAACCCAATGATGGTGTAAGAAACTAAAACAGGGAAGAAAGGAGAGAGCAGAGTCAATGGAGTGGGAAAATTTCCTTCTGTGTATTGATTTCAGTGTCTTGGTTTCTAGCAAAAAACGTGGTATTTGTACAAAAAAGAATCAAATAACTAACTAACAGAAATCACCCGACTGTCCTCCTGCTAGATGGGAATATGTAGAAAGAGCAAAAAATAAAATACAACAAATCAAATAAGAATTAACGACTTGTAGTTTCTTCCTTTGCACTACGACTAGTTGCTTGAGTTGTATCTTCTAACACCCCCCGCAAGATGGAGAATAGAAATTTACTATTCCCATCTTGAGCAAATGTGAGTGTAACAAATGAGAGGGTAAGGCCTTTGTGAATATGTCCGCTAGTTGAGTGTTAGAGGACACATGGGCTGTAGTGACATATCCTTCTTGAATCTGGTCTCTAACCAAATGACAGTCAAGTTCAATGTATTTCATTCTCTCATGAAATACTGGGTTGGCAGCAATGTGAAGTGTAGCCTGATTATCACAAAAAAGAAGAGCAACTTGAGGATGCTGGATGCCAAGATCATTGAGGAGGTAACGGAGCCAAGTTAATTCAGAACATGTAGCAGCCATAGACCTATATTCAGATTCGGCTTAAGAGCATGAGACAACTGTTTCTTGGATTTCCAAGAAACTAGAGAGTTGCCTAAAAAAATACAATAACCTGTGGTTGAGCGACGAGTGTCTGGACATGATGCCTAATCTGAATCACAAAATGTCTTAAGCTGTAACTGAGAAGAAGATGAGAGTAAAATGCGTTGGCCAGGAGTTCTTTTGATGTATCTGAGACCTTTGTAAGCTGCTGCCAGGTGAGAAGAAGTTGGCCTATCCATGAATTGACTTAAGAGTTGAACAGCAAAACAAAGGTCTGGTCTTGTAATTGTCAGATACAAGAGTTTACCAATTAACCTTTGAAACAAGCTTGGATCAGTGAGAGGAGTGCCTTCATCTTTATTTAGTTTAAAATTTTGATCCATGGGAAGCTTGAGAGGCTTGCAACCAAGCATGCCCGAATCAGCCAAGATATCCAAGGCATGCTTTCTTTGGCATATTTGAATGCCTTGAGAGGATCTAGCAATTTCCAATCCCAAAAAATACCTTAAACAACCAAGGTCTTTAATTTTGAACTTGTGATTCAAAAAAAATCTGAGTGAATCAATGGACTTTTGAGAAGTACTAGCAACTACTATGTCATCCACATAAACTAATAAGGTAGTGTAAGAGTTCTCATCATGCTTAGTGAATAAACTATAGTTAGTTTTGGATTGAATGAAACCAAATTCAATAAGAGAAGAAGAAAATTTGGAATACCACTACCTAGATGCTTGTTTAAGGCCATAAAGGCTTTTGTGCAATCTACAAACTTGGTGGGGTTGTCCTTTGTCATATCCTGGGGACTTTTTCATATAAATCTCTTCGGTTAAGTCACCATTAAGAAAAGCGTTATTTACATCAAATTGATGTAAAAACCATCATTTAACAGCTGGAACAGTAAGTAGACACCTTATAGTAACAAGTTTTGCAACTGGTGAATAAGTCTCGGTATAATCAATACCTTCAAGTTGAGTGTATCCCTTAGCTACTAAATGAGCTTTTAACCTCTTCACAGTACCATCAGATTTGAATTTTACCTTGTAAACATACTTACAATCTATTGCTTCTTTCCCAGGAGAGAGATCAGTGACTGTCTAGGTATGGTTTTGTTCCAAAGCTGCAATTTTAGCTTTCATAGCTTTGCACCAACCAGGTTCTTTTAAATCTTGCTTATAAGAAGTAGGTTCATAATGAATTGAAATGAAGGAAGTGAAAGCTTGAAAAGGTGGAGCAAACTTATGATAAGATATGCAATTAGATAAAGGGAAAAGCTTACCATGTGATGCAGGACAAATCTTGGAACCCGATTGGTAAGGAGAGGTAAGCAACACCTATTGACAATGAAATTCTTGTAAATATTGTGGTGCTATCCTAATTCGAGTTTATCTTTGAAGAGGGGCAGGGGCAGGCTGGTTATTAGTGGTATCAGTGGAAGTGTGATTTGGTGAAGGAATGGAACTGATGGAGTTATCAGGAGGATGACCAGTAATGAGATGAGGGGTGGCAAAAGAGTCATCAGGGGAAATGCAATGGCTAGGGAAGGAAAGGCTGAAAATAGGAGCAGGTTGAGGAGTCTGAGAGGGGGTGGGAGAAGGGTTTTGAAATGGGAAAATGTGCTCATGGAACACAACATCTCGTGAAATGAAGATGGTGTGAGTTTGAAGATCTAAAAGTTTATATCCCTTGGTTCCAAAGGGATAACCAAGGAAGATACATTGTCGACCTCTAGGGTCAATTTTTTTTTCTACCATTGGAAATGGTGGCTGCATAACATAATGAGCCAAAAACTCTCATATGAGCGTAATTTGGTTTGGTATTGAAAAGTAGCTCACATGGGGTTTTATTCTTCAAAATTGGAGTTGGAATTCTATTAATGATGTAAGTTGCTGTCAAGATACATTCATTCTAGAACTCTAAAGGTAAGTTAGCTTGAAATCTGAGTGCACGAGTTACATTTAATAAATGTTGGTGTTTCCTCTCAACAATGCCATTTTGTTGAGGGGTTTCAACACAAGATTTATGATGAATTATGCCCTTTTTATTAAAAAAATCCGTCATTTGAAATTCAACACCATTATCACTTCTCAGAATTTTAATGTTGACACCAAATTGAGAATGAACTAAGTTGTAGAAAGATTCAATACACTTTCTAGTTTCAGCTTTAGTCCCAAGTAAATATAGCCAAGTTGTTATTGAAAAATCATCCACTATGGTTAAGAAAAATTTAGAACCATCATAAGCTATAGTAGAACTAGGACCCCAAAGATCACAATGTATCATTTCAAATATACGAGAGGAAGCATGAGAACCGTCTGAGAAGGGAAGACGATGAAATTTAGCCAAAGGGCAAATATGGCAATGCTTATCATTAACATTTGACATGTTGTCTTTTACAAAAGGATCAGAGATCAATTGTAATCTTGAAAAAGATAAATGACTAAGGTGAAAGTGCCAAAGGTCAGAAACATGGACAGAATTTGTAACAGGAGTATAAATGTTAAAAACTTGAGTGTCTTGATTGGAATGCTATGAAATAAAGGTTGCTAATGCTGAAGAAGGGACTACTGTGCAAATCAAGTGTTACAGGCCATTCCTTAGCTCACCCTTCCCAATCGTTGTCCAAAAATGTAAGTCCTCAATAAAACAATAGTTGGAGAAGAAAAGTAAGCAACAATGGTGAGATGCAACCAATTTGGTTGCTGAAATTAGATTAAAAGAGAAGGATGGTACACATAGTACATCCCTCAAAGTGATGGTATCGATCAATTTGATGTTACCAATAGTAGTAATAGATGCGGAGCTGCCATTTGGTAGAGTGACTGAATAGGAAACAAGTGAGGTGATATGTGTGAAGAATAAGGGGTCACAAGCCATATGCTCTGTGGCACCCGTATCTAAAATCCAATTGGAAAAAGGAATGTGTGTGTGTAGAGAAGCAAAATGAACTACCAGACATCTTTGAAGATGAAGGTGGAAGCAGAGCAGGTTGAGGTTGGGTGCTTGAGTTCAGAGCAATAGCAGCAATAAAAGGGTCCTTGGGTTGGAGCAAAGCAATAAGCTGCTGGTACTGCAGCTTGGTTAAGCCCACCTTTTCATCACTAGCACCATCCGAGTTAGAATTAAGAGAAAGAGTAGCCTAATCTGTAGTGACAGCAGAGGGCTAAGGTTTGGAGTGAAATTTGTGGCCTAGAGGGGAAGCCATGTAGCTTGTAGCATTGCTCAACTGTATGGCCAGATAAATTGCAATGTATGCAAACAGGTATTTCAACATTACCAAGTTTAAAAAAATTATCCAAAGAGTGGCCATTGATCTTGCAGTGGGTATAGAAGGTCTTTCTCTTTTGGAAGAGGAGTGAGGGTTAGAGGTGGGTTTTGAAGTGGGATAGAATTTTCTAGTGGCTAAGGCTATGGAGTCAGAGGAAGGAATGGTGGTGGTCATAAAGTGATGGCGTTCTTGTTGCTGTATAAGAGAGAAAAATTTGGTGAGGGGTGGTAAGGGATTCAACAACATTATCTGGTCATGGGTAAGGGAGTAAGAATCGTACAATCCCATTAAAAATTGAATGATACAATTACATTGGTATCGGTCCTAGAGAATTTTCATTGAGTCACAATTACAAATAGGTAGAGGGTCATAAACTGAAAGCTCATCCTAGAGGGTTTTTAACTTCCCATAATACACACTCACCTAGTCATGGTCCTGGAGGAGACCTGCAAGTGCTTTCTTGAGTTGGAATATCCTTGGACCATTTTGTTGGGAGAACCAAGCTTAAAGATCGAGCCATATTTTTTTGGCATCGTCCACAAATGCGACACTGGACTTGATAGAGGGGCTGATTGAATTCTGAATCCAGGAGACGAGCATGTCATTGCAACGCTCCCATGATTCAAGTAACGGGTTGGATGGGTTAGTTGGTTTCAACAAAGAACCGATGATGAACCCAAGTTTGTTTTTTGCATGGAGAGCCCTGCGCATGGCACGAGACCAAGTCTTATAGTTATCTGTGGTAAGAGGGTTTGAAACAAGGGTGATGGCTGGGTTGTCACCATGGTCTAGACGGAAGGGGTTGGCTGGGTCGCTGAGGTTTAAGAATG